>ML780030.1:62327-99957 GCA_009831015.1 Picea engelmannii | reverse complement strand
CAATTCCTCCCCTGTCTCCTTCTCCCCTATCCCTGAGGTCTCCCCTGAGGAACTTGTCCTTCTAGCCCTGGATTATGCTTCATATGTCATAGCTCCCTCGGGGATCCCTTCCTCTCCTAGAAGAAATACCTACAACCTTCGTTCTAAAGGGAGAAGCAAATCCCCCTCTCTGCCTCATGGAGGCCTAACCCCAGACCTTGCCTTTTCCAATCTGGTGGGTAGGAAGTCTCGTATTCTTAAAGTGCAAGAGAAGGTAGTTTTGGAGATTAGGAAAGGCAAACAATATTTGATAACTCAGTCCCTTAGACTTGGGAATGCCTCACCTTCCCACCCTAAATGATTATTCTTTTGTTAAATGTACGAGGGTTGGGGGTACCCATAAGATACTAGCTCTCAAGCGGCTTGTCCAAATCCTTAATCCGAACATTCTTATTTTTCAAGAAACATTGTTCATGTGCACAAAATCCAGGTGTTTGTCAGAACCTTGGTTGAAAATTTGGGATTTTTATGCCTTAGATGCAGATGGTAAGTCTAGAGGTTTGATTATGGGATGGGGGGCATCTTGAAACACCTTATCCTCTAGTTTCTTTCATTTAGCTTTATCTATAAAGTTGAAAGTTGAGGATCTAGGTATTCTCTTTCTTAGTACTAAACATATATGGACCCTACGTTGATCGAATCCCCTTCTGGGAAGAATTGATTGATCCAGGAGCTTGCAATGATCCACTTTTGGTGATAGGGGGTGATTTAAACTCTTATGTCTCCCACAGAGAAGTCTGGGGGGACTCTACAAAGGTGGATAATCAGAGAGACTTCTTCATCTCTCTCTTGTTCAAACTTCATTTGGTGGACTCAGAGCCCTTAAAATTAGTCCCTACCTGGCGTAATCAGAGGTTCGAGAAAGATGCAGTGGCCAAGAGAGTGGACATGTTCTTGGTGTCGGAATCTCCGGTTCGAACAAACATTTTATCCATCCCTCAAGTCAAATAGGGTGGTGGCTTGGACCACAGACCTATTAGTCTAAAAATAAAGTCACATACTGGACAACCCCTTTCCCCCTTCAAATTCAACCCTGTTTAGATGGAAGAAGATGACTTCTAGGCCTTGGTCGGAAACTCTTGGAACCATCTGAATCCGGAGGAATCTCCCTCATTAACACAACAATTTGTGGATAATCTAAAAAAGGTTAAGCGAGTTATCAAAGAATGGATTCCCATATTCAAAGCTCGCGGTTAGAGATAGATTCTGGAAGTGCAAGATAAGATAAAATATCTCTATTAGAATATTCATGCAGGCCCTTAGAGTAAAGATCAACTATAGACGTTACAATATTGGAAGCATCAAAATTATCTTTTCTCGAGAAGGAGGAGGAACAATGGAGACTTAAAATTCGAGCTTTATGGCTCAAAGCCGACAATAACAATACACAATACTTTCACCATTTTACAAACTTAAGGAAGAATATTGATTTACTATACGGGATATAAGGAGGGAAGAGGGAAGTTTGGCATGCTCTTTCGAGGAAAAGACCGAAGCAAGGGTTCAGTGTTTCCAATCCCTCTTCCAAGCTTCGAGAAGTAGCCCAATTCGGTCTATTTTGCAAGTAGTTTCGAAATTTCCAAGGGTGTTTGAAGATGAAATGAATTTCGCTCTTGAAGCAGAAGTGACAGAAGAGGAACTACATTCGGACCTCTTTTCCATGAAAAAAGGTAAGAGTCCAGGGCCTGATGGCTTTACGATCGAGTTTTTTACAGGCTTCTTTGATCTTGTTAAAAAGGACCTTTTGATGATGGTGAAGGAATCCCAGAGCTCCGGAAAGGTTTTAAGGTCGATAAATTCTACCTTTGTATGCCTTATTCCCAAGAAACATAATTGCCATTCCTTTGGGGACTACCGACACATTTCTTGTTGCAATGTGTAATGATCCCAAGCCAATTTTTTGCTTGAAACCACTAACTACCACTGTTGTGTTTGATTATCTGTTGTGCAGGTTGTTGTTGATGTTTCGACCTTAGGGTTTGTTCCAGTTATTTAAATGGTGTTCATACAAGATCTACTCAGCACATGCAATATCACAAGAATACTCAGATATGGAAAACACAAGCATAGATCTGACCTTTATTATGAAAGCATGAACCAGATACAATATAGAGAGCAGATCTGGAATAATCCTCAGTTGGCTCCAATAGATAATATATATGAGCTGCTACAAAATGCTCTTGCTAATACAAAAGATGTCTCCAAAGGCTGAATATAATATGAAGATCCAAAGTGCCAACAATAGGTGAACGCTCAGCCCTTGGTACGTCCTGCTGGCTAAAAGGGAGCAATATTTTGGCCTGGTTGAAGGAGGTACTCAAATCATGCCAAACTTTATCAAGATGTAGATCGGGGTCAAGGAAACCCCTCCCGGAATTTTGAAGCTCAAATACTCGATCCTCCTCCATCAATGGTTGAAACCCTAATGCAGTCTGCGCCCTCCTGAAACCCTAGATAGCTCAATAAATCGTTCTGAATAAAGGACACCTCCAAAACCTCTGAAACTCTCTAGAATGATAGATCAGGCTGTGGAAACCTTGTAGGAGAAATCTCAGGTCCAGATTCTAGGTAGAACTCCCTAGATCTGAGAAATACTGAATCACAAGACGTCCTCCTTGCCTCAAGGTCGTCCCAATCTATAGTTGAAGATCTACTGGTGATAACTCTTCAAGAAAACCTCCAAAATGATAGTTGAGAACCTGCAAGTAAAACCCAAGTGTCGGAATACCCCCAAGATCTCCTGATTGGCTGGATCGATCTCTTCTTCAAATGATGGTACGCCCCTGTTGGAAATTCCTGAACAGTACAACCCTACTTGCTTCCTAAATCGATAGGTGGATCTGTGATGAGTGTAGAATGGTGTGGGTGGAGTATTTCATCCCCAAGACCAAGCTTGGAACAAAGTGAGTGGGTCTTTCACCACTGAGTTGCTCATAAGGGTTTGTAACAGCAAAATCCTCAAACTGTATGCTCAAGAGAAACAACAAACAATTACCAAAATCCAGAATGCTCAAGAAGTGTGCCCTATCCTTCTCTTTATACTTTTTCTTCAATTTTCCTGTTGAGTTAACTTAACTCCTAGAGTTAACCCTAACTCCAACTCCAGCTCTTCTATTTCTTTGTTGAGTTATCTTTTAACTCCCTTTTCACCTTTTTATCAAGTCAACTTAAGAATATAACCTTAGTTTAGTTGACCTTTCCCCTGAGTGTGAGACTATGGCCTAGTGGGGACACCTAGACCACTAAGTCTTCCAAACCTCTTCCTCAAGAGGTGGGGGACATTACAGTCTCCCCTGCTTGAAATTGCTTGTCCTCAAGCAATTCCAAACCTGTCTCCCGTACCATCTGTTCATTCTCCCATGTGGCATCCTCAATGGGTAAGTCTTTCCACCTAATCAAATACTCCTTAATGCTTCTCTTACGGAGCTTTTTTTTTCGAACCTCCAGTATCTCTTCCGGAATCAACACAAGTTGTCCTTCTTCGTCCATGGGAGGCAGTATCTCAATGGGAATGATGTGTTGGCTGATGGCTTTCTTTAGGCAGGATACATGGAAGACATTGTGTATTCAGCTGCCCTGTGGAAGCTCTAACTCATAAGCTACGACCCCTATCCTTCTGCTAATCCTGTAGGGCCCAAAGAAGCGTGGTTGTATCTTTTCTGCTCCGCTTCTTTTAATAGAATCCTGCCGGTAGGGTTGGAGCCTTAAATAGACTAAGTCACCAACCTCAAAAGTACGCTCCACTCTGTGCTTGTCTGCTTGGACCTTCTACTGGTTCTGTGCTCTCTGTAGATGATCCTTCAACTCCTGGAGGATGTCTTGGCTCTTTTGTACCCAATCTTGCACCATTGGTGCCCTGCTATCCCTAAAGGCAATCTCCACAAATGAGATTGGATCATAGAGATATAAAGCTCTGAATGGTGTCATGCCTATGGATACATGATGGGTGGTGTTGTAGCAGTATTCTCCCAAGTGCAACCATCTGACCCATGCTTTCTGTTGTCCGGCTACGTAATTTCTGAGGTAGTCTTCCACCCATTTGTTGACTATTTCGGTCTGGCTGTCCGTCTGAGGGTGATAACTGGTGCTAGGGGTCAATGTCATGCCAAAACGTACTCATGAACTTGCTATCCCTGTCACTAATAATGGTCTTTGGTAGGCCGTGCAATTTGAATAGCTCTCTGAAAAATAGTTCGGCCACCTGTGCTGCGCTGAAGTCTATGGCTATGGAAAAGAAGTGTGCAAACTTCGTCAACCTGTCCACTACTACAAAAATGCAGTCCTTCCCCTGTGCTCTGGGTAAGCCAATGATGAAATCCATGGATATGCTTTCCCACTTGTGCTCTGGAATGGGCAAGGGTTACAACAGTCCTGCAGGGTGAGTGTGCTCATCCTTGTTCTCTTGGCATGTAGTGCATTCTTTGACATGCTTAATCACGTCTTCCTTGAGGCCCTTCCATGAGAACCTCTCTCTCACTTGTCTGTATGTCTTACTAATCCCCTGGTGTCCTGCCACTGGTGAGTTATGACATGCATGTAATATCTTAGCTTTGAAAGATGATCCAGGAACCAAGAAAATTCGACCTTTGTAATAAATGAGGTCCTTCATGAATTTGAAGTTATCATCCTGTATCTATTTGTCCAATAGCTAACATGTGAACTGATCCTTTGCATATTCCACCATCTAGTGATCCTTCCAGTCAATTGACATACCTGACATGGCAAAGATGGATGGCCTCCTAGATAATGCATCCACTACTGCGTTGTTCTTCCCTTTGACGAATTCAATGTCAAAGTCGTAGGCCTGTATTTTTCTTACCCATTTTTGTTGCCTTTCATTCAAATCCTTCTGCTCCAATAGGTATTTAAGACTGTTATGGTCTGATATGACCGCAAATCGTGCACCTACCAAATATTGTCGAAATTTGGCTAGTGCATGCATGATAGCCAACATTTCTTTGTCATAAATGTTGTAAAGCAGTTCAGGGCTCTTGAGTTTCCAGTTTTCATAGGCAAGAGGGTGCCTATTCTGCATCAATACGGCCCCTTTACCTTCCCCTGAGGCATCACACTCCAAGGTGAAAGGTAGGCCGAAATATGGAAGGGCTAGAACCGGACAGGTGCTCATTACCTCTTTCATTTTCTCCATCGTGGCTTGAGCTTCTTCACTCCATTTGAAGGCCCCCTTTTTGGTCAGATCGGTCAAGGGTGCACACAGTTGAGAAAACTCCTTGACAAATTTTCTGTAGTATGTGCATATGCCTAGGAATCCCCTTAACTCTGTGATTGTCTTAGGAGTAGGCCACTCCCTAATTGTTGTTATTTTTTCCTAATGTACCTGTACCCCTTTTTCTCCTATGATGTGTCCCAAGTAGAGCACCTCTGTCATCCCAAACTCACACTTGGATTCCTTAGCGTATAGTGATTGTTCCTCCATGATCGACAGGATTTGGTCCACATGTCGAAGGTGTTCCTCCCACGTCTTGTTGTAAATGAGCAAGTCATCAAAGAATACTAGCAAGTGTTTCCTCAGTTGTTTGTTGGATACATGGTTCATGCAAGACTGAAACGTGGCTGGGGMATTAGTTAGCCCGAAGGGCATTACCAAGAACTCATAATGGTTGTAGTGACACTTGAAAGTTGTTTTTGAGATATCCTCCTCCCTCATCTTGATTTGATGGTAGCCATAACGAAGGTCAATTTTTGTGAAGTAGACAGCTCCATGCAGCTCATCAAGCAACTCATCAATCCTGGGTATAGGATACCTGTTTTTTATCGTCTTTTTATTCAAGGCCCGGAAGTCAATGCACATCCTCATCGTCCCATCCTTCTTCTTGACCAAGACTACTGAAGAAGCAAAAGGGCTAGAGCTTGGCCTGATGTGTCCCATGTCTAGAAGCTCCCTGATGGCCTTCTCTATCTCGTCTTTATACTTCTTTGGATGTGTATAGGGTGTGGTGATAACTAGTTTAGCCCCTGCCTCTAGTTCAATGATGTGCTCAAACCCCCTGTCTGGTGGCACACCTGGAGGAATTGGCCCAAACACCTTATGGTGCTTGTCAAGGATCTCTCTGATCTCTGGTTTGTAGTGCACTTTACCCTTCTCATCCACACGTGTCGAAATCCTACATTCCGCTGCATACACAATTTCCTCTCTCCTGAAGATGGCTTCCATCCTCTTGGTTGTAACCACCCTAGCAGAGTTACCTGCCATGCCTCTGAGCACGACCTTTCGTCCTCCTTCCTCTACAAAGGACATCTCCATGGTCTTGTAATTGGTGGTGATAGGCCCTAATGTGTTGAGCCACTGTACCCCTAGGATGATGTTAGTGTCTGGAAGGTCCATCACATAGACGTCTTGAACTAGCTCATGTCTTCCCAAGGTGAGCTTCATACCTGGAATGTATCTGTCACAGGGCATAGTACTACCACCTGCTACTTCTACCTTGAACCCTTCAAATTCGACTGTGGGTATATGTCTCCTCTTCAACAATGTTGCATCAATGAATTTGTGAGAGGCTCCCCCATCAATCAATACGGACACTCTTTGCCCCTGCAAGACCCCTCTCATCCTGAAGGTGTTGAATTTGGGCACCCCGTTGATAGATGCCAAGGTGGACTTCTCCTCAGTCGTACTGTCCTGTTCTGGAATCTCCTCTTCTGTTGCCTCTGTGGTTTCGGCCTCTATATTATGTATTTGACCATAATCTTCCTCCTCTTCATTGTCCGAAGTAACCTCTATGTAATGTACCTAGCCACGTCCCATGCACTTGTATGATGGGTTCCATGGTTCCTTGCATGTGAAGCAGAGTTGCTTCCTACTCAGTTCCCTCCTGGTGTTGTCATCTATTCTGCCACGACCCCTGTCAAACCCCCTTGGGTCACGTCCTCATGGGTTCATAGGAGGTCTCTGGTCTCTTCCTCCGATGTTAAGAGGCGGTCTAGGGGTAAGTTTTGGTTTGGCAGCTGGCCCTAGGTCCCTCGTCCTCCAAATAGCATCCTGTAGATTGGTGGGCTTGAAAGCCTTTACCCAACCCCTTAAGGGTTCCATCAACCCTTCAGTAAATAACATCATAAGTCTGGTTGGTGAGATGTCTTGCACCATGACTGCTAGTCTCTGAAATTCTTCAATGTATACCTCTGGTGTACCTATTTGTCTGAGCTGTGTGAGCTCCCTAAAAGGCAGCTCTGGATCCCCCTGATCAAAGCGGTCAATGGGCCTCTGAATGAAGTATGTGTATGCCATGATCTGATTGTGGCCTAGGGTGGTCAATCCATAGTACCACCAATCATGAGCTTTTCCATCCAAGTGCATGGTGGCAAACTTGATAGCTTCCATCTCTCTCATGGGGTTGAGTTGTAGATATGTATCCAACTTCTGTACCCATGCTTGTGCTGTCATCTTGGCCATACCATCAAAGTATGGGATTTCTATCTTCCCCATCCTTCATTCTAGCTCATAATTTCTTCTGTGATTCGGCTTAGGTTTATTTCTGAACTTAAGCTGGCAGTATTGATCTAGGGACATCTGTCTCTGGATTCCCAAGTCTAGCTCATGGTACTCCCTGGTACACTGAACCATCTGCTCAAGAAAATCATCCACCTGTTCCCGTTGTGACTGTCCATCTGTGAACATTGGTAAGTATGGTTTAGGAGTAGCCCTGCTACCCATCTGCCCATGTGGGGTGCCCCCTCCATGGCTCCCTTCTGACTGATGATAGGAAATTTGCTCAGGATTATACCTGGGAGCCTTCTCTGGGTTGTACCTGTTTCCCCCCTGTGAACCACTAATCTCTCTATTTCCATATATCTCTGGTCCTTTCCCCTTATGAGTTATCTGTAGTAATAGATCGGTTATCCTAGTATGGTTCTCATCCACCTTCCTTAGGTTATCTTCTACCTTTTTCAAAGTCTCAGTAATTTCGGCTTGTCCCCTGCGGGTTATGTCATAGTTCTCTTGTAGGTGAATGACCAATTTACTTTCTGATTGGTTTATGGATTTATTGAATTCTTTTGCCTAGTAAGCCAATCCCTGGGGTTCTTCCTCTCCTGACCCCTCCATTCCGGCCTCTGTTTCACTTGCCTATTTCTTCTTTCTGTCCATGTATATACCACTGTACCGATGCATGCGCCAATCCCCATAGATTGAGAGGATCAGAGCTATGATACCACTGTAATGATCCCAAGCCATTTTTTTGCTTGAAACCACTAACTACCACTGTTGTGTTTGATTATCTATTGTGCAGGTTGCTATTGATGTTTCGACCTTAGGGTTTGTTCCAGTTATTTAAATGGTGTTCATACAAGATCTACTCAACACATGCAATATCACAAGAATATTCAGATATGGAAAACACAAGCATAGATTTGACCTTTATTATGAAAGCATGAACCAGATACAATATAGAGAGCAGATCTGGAATAATCCTCGGATGGTTCCAATAGATAATAGATATGAGTTGCTACAAAATGCTCCCGCTAATACAAAACATGCCTCCAAAGGTTGAATATAATCTGAAGATCCAAAGTGCCAACAATTGGTGAACGCTCAGCCCTTGGTACATCCTGCTGGTATGTCCTGCTGGCTGAAAGGGACCAATATTTCGGCTTGGCTGAAGGAGGTACTCAAATCGTGCCAAACTTTATCAAGATGTAGATCGGGGTCAAGGAAACCCCTCCCGGAAGTCTGAAGCTCCGATCCTCCTCCGTCAATGGTTGAAACCCTAATGCAGTCTGCGCCCTCTTGAAACCCTGGATAGCTCAATAAATCGTTCTGAATAAAGGACACCTCCAAAACCTCTGAAACTCTCCAGAATGATAGATCGGGCTGTGGAAACCCTGTAGGAGAAATCTCAGGTCCAGATTCTAGGTAGAACTCCCTAGATCTGAGAAATACTGAATCACAGGACGTCCTCCTTGCCTCAAGGCCGTCCCAATCTGTAGCTGAAGATCTGATTGTGATAACTCTTCAAGAAAACCTCCAAAATGATAGTTGAGAACCTGCAAGTAAAACCCAAGTGTCGGAATACCCCCAAGATCTCCTAATTGGTTGGATCGATCTCTTCTTCAAATGATGGTGCGCCCCTGCTGGAAATTCCTGAACAGTACGACCTTGCTTGCTTCCTGAATCGATAGGTGGATCTGTGATGAGTGTAGAATGGTGTGGGTAGAGTATTTCATCCCCGAGACCAAGCTTGGAACAAGGTGAGTGGGTCTTTCACCACTGAGTTGATCACAAGGGTTTGTGACAACAAAACCCTCAAACTGTATGCTCAAGAGTAATAACAAACAATTACCAAAATCCAGAATGCTCAAGAAGTGCGCCCTAGCCTTCTCTTTATAATTTTTCTTCTATTTTCCTGTTGAGTTAACTTAACTCCTAGAGTTAACCCTAACTCCAACTCCAACTCTTCTATTTCTTTGTTGAGTTATGTTTTAACTCCTTTTTCACCTTTTTATCAAGTCAACTTAAGAATATAACCTTAGTTTAGTTGACCTTTCCCCTTAGTGTGAGACTATGGCCTAGTGGGGACACCTAGACTACTAAGTCTTCCAAACCTCTTCCTCAAGAGGTGGGGGACATTACACAATGTGGTATATAAATTAATTTCGAAGATCTTAGCAATCATAATCAAGACAATGCTAAGTGAGAACATTGGGGAAGAGCAATTTAGTTTCTTAATTAATCGACAAATCCATGATGTGATGATTCTAGCTCAAGAAGTCTTACACTCAACTAATTTATCGAAGCACATAATAGCTCTATTCAAACTGGATCTCTGGAAGGCTTGTGATAGGGTTAACTGGTCCTTCCTAAGATTATCTCTTGTTCAAATGGGGATGTCTATTCCTATTGTCAATTGGATTATGAGTTGTGTAGATTCAACCTCTTTTGTTGTACTCATAAATGGCTCTCCATCTCATTTTTTCATAACCTCGAGAGGCCATAAACAGGGATGACCTCTCTCCCTGATTCTCTTTCTTATTATAGTAGATGCTCTAAGTAGAATGATCAAGGAAGCTACTTCTCTATGAAGGATAAATGGTTTTCAAGTCTTGGAGACTGAATCTATCTCCCATATCCTCTTTGTTGATAATATTTTTTGTTGTTTTCAAGGATCGCTAGGGGTTGTTTCAAACTTCAAAGAGGTGATAGATTTATTTCATTATGCAACAAGCATGGATATTAACTATGAGAAATCATCAATGATCCTTCACAATTGGCCAAAAGGTGAGATCAAACATCTGCAAAGACTAATTCCCGCCCCATTACAAAGGATGGATGAAGGTCTAAAGTATCTTGGATTCTTTCTAAAGCCTGAAAAGTATCACATCTTGGATTGGTAGTGGATGATAAAGAAAATAGAAGCATGTGTTTCAATGTGGGTGAACATACTTTTGTCTCAAGGAGGGAGATTGATTTTACTCAAGTCAGTGCTAGAAAGTATCCATGTTTATTAGGCGTCGATCTCAGTGATTTTGAAAGACATTCTAAACAAGATTTGCAAAATTAGTTGTCATTATTTGTGGGCTTGGAAAGGCAATATAAAAAGAACCCACCTAGATAAGTGGTCCTCCATAGCGGCTCCAAAGGAGCTAGGAGGATAAGGACTAAAATACCTTCACGCTTTTGTGCAAACTCTCAGGCAAGAGTCTTTAGAGAATGATCATAGGTAACTCTTTGTGGTGTAGAGTGCTACACTAAAAATACTTTTCGGATAAATCAGTGGTGGATTAGATAAGGGAGTTGCGGAAATCTAAAAGAGGGTCTACAGTTTGGAAGGCCTTTGTTCAGGCTTTCCCCTTGGTCGAAAATTGAATTTCATGGAAAATCATGAATGGTAAATCAACATGCCTTGGAGAGGACCCATGGATTGGAGCAGGTAGCTCCTTCAAACTCTTGGATGCTCTAATCCACTCCCTTAGAGATCAAAATCTTTTTTGGTTACATGATGTTAAGTCTATCAACTCAAGGTCTATAGGTAAAGACGCCTGGTTAAATGCAAAGACCTTGGGACTAAGCGGGCATGAGGCCTCATAATGGTCTTCCTTCATGAATTTGTTAGTAACCAGTCTCATTACCATCGATGAAGACTCTCCCAATTCACTGGTTTAGTCAAAGAACTGACATTCTAGCGCCTTCACTACAAATCTTGGATATAAGGCCAACCGCGAAGCCTTGCATGTAGGAGAGGTCAAATGGCAGTGGAAGCTAACCTAGAATATTAGCTCTCCATTAAAATTCAAAATAACGTTATGGCTTTCCCTTGACAACAAACTACTCACTTGGGATAATGGAATCAAGGGGGTGTGGTGTGGCCCGAATCGTTGCTCATTATGTTTATCTCATGAAGAATATGTTTCTTGTTTATTTATATCCTACCCCTATGAAGGACATGTTTAGAGAAGAATTTTGAGTAAGATGCCCTCGAGGGTTAGCTAGAACAAGCCCTCTATCGATGATTACTTCAAGGATTGGATGGGGGATGGTGCAAATCAATTATACTCAGGTCTCCCTAGCATAATGGTCTGTAATCTCTGGTGGGCCAAAAAAGCTAGTGTTTTCAAAGACAAACTTATTCCTCCTGAAGTTATTGCTGAAATTATGAGAATGGCAGAAGACTTTAATTCTGAAATGAAAACTAAGAATCCAAGAATTATGATAATGTCGTGGCTAGATTTTGAAATCCCTTGGGGATTCTTTGACGGGGCCTATCAAGATCACCCCTTTGTGTGTGGTGTTGGAGTTGTACTTGTTTTAAAGTAGAACCACTATATCCACATTCGTTATGCTCCAAGTTCAGGCACAAATAATAGAGCTGAATTTATAGCCCTCTAGACCCTTCTAGAAGCGACGATCAAGAAAGATGTCAAAAAACTACAAGTGTTAGGGGACTCCATGCTCGCCATTGAATGGACAAAGCAAAAGATAAAGTTCCAAGACATCAAGCTTGAATCTCTTCTTAAAGACATTAAGTTATATTTTCGTTCTTTTGAATGGTCGTCTTTCTGCCATATTCTCTGGGAACTCAATGAGAAGGCATACTCGTTGTCTAAGGAAGCACAAATTCTCCCTGTAGCAGCCTTCGACTTCTATGAATTCATGAAAGGAGAGGAGATCAAAGCAATGGAGTTCAGGCTATAGGGTCGCAGACCCATATTAGTATTGGATGGAGCAGTTTTTTGTAAAAGGTTTTTGTATGGTGGAATTATGTCAAGATATGTGATATGTATCTATATGTAAAGACAAACATTGTTTAAAGTACCTGTTGATATGGACTATAACAAGTATATTCTTTTCTGAATACAAAAGTTTGTTTTCTCAAAAAAATAAAATCATCCATTATAAATTATAAATTGAATTTAAACATATTTATTTTATTTTTTCTATTTATAATATTTAAAATAATATTTTTTTTATAATACTTTAATAATTTAATTAAATAATTTATATATAGAAAAAGTGAGAGGTGGCATAAAGATGCTAAATTTTGGCTAAATCATTAAAGAACTAAGAAATAAGCTATTTTGCAAAATAATGATCATATTAAAAATATTACTACACATAAATTTAAGGAGAAATTATGATGTGCTAAAGAATAAGAAAGTTGTGAATTGGGTTTATCTTAAGTGGTTGGGAGGAATGATTGTTATCCATCCCACCTAGGTTCAATTCTCATGAGTAACATGTTGATCACTCAACAAGTATATTATTGTAATGACTCTTTTTTTGTCTGCCAACGTGTTCGTTACTTGTGGGACTAGCATGCGGTCTAAGAAACCGCGACCCAGGGGCATTTAAGCTGTCAAAATCACTCGGAGATCGCACTCAACCAAGACCACACCAACCCTTAACACGACTGGATTTTTTTGGGCATCTCCTCCTTACTACTGCGAGTTTCGAACCTTGACCACCTTACAAAACGAAACCCTCAAAATCTAATCACACAAGTAAAATTTGACATATTATAGTAATGACTTTGAATCCAAAATATTAAACAATTTTAATTTATATAAACATTCACCACGATCATCATCATAAAAAATAATAATTTTATATAACAATAAAAAAATATCACTTACCTATACTATTTGAACCTGAATTCTTTGAAAGTCGTAGATTTCCCCTTTATATTAATACAATATAGATATTGTTAAAAAAAATAAACTTTTATTTTTAAAAAAAATTATAAATAAATAAACTTACCAATCGCTTTCATTTACTACTAATATGTCGACCGTGAAAGTTATAGTTAAGCTCCTTAGCCTATGACAAACAAAAGTATCAACGACAATAAAGGATTCTCTTGATTCCAACCCCATATTGGAACAAAATAACAAATAAGCGTGGGACAAAATAATATATAATGAGACCTTTGAAGAAAATGACACATACGATGTCATAGGAACGGTGTGAATAAATTTATAATATTGCATTTTAAAATGGATAAGAATAAATGTCCCTTCACTGGGGATTTCAAAATTTCAAAATATGATTGAAAGACATTGTTAAATGGAGGGATCTTAAAAAAACAATTGACTAAAATAAAATATAGATTTTTTAAAGTTGAAAAAATTTAATATTATAATTTAATTTTAAGGTTTTAATTAAGTTAGATACCAAATTGGTGTATAAGACTGTTTTGTTTGTGGGAGAAAGGGACCTTTTTTGTGCAACGATTTGATTGATAGATTTGATTACTAAAGTTTATAGAGACGTACATACCCTACCCCCTTCTGGATTTGAACATGTAGATGTCTTAGGAGGAAACACGTTTTCTTAACCATTAGGCCCACTCAAACTTATGTTAAAATGAGCTTATGTTGATTTTTTTAATTTTATTTTTTATATTATAATAATATTTTTTCAAAACATATATATTTGATATTTAAAAAAAAAATGAAATTGTAAATTATTAATTCAAGATAAAGCCAATTTTCCTTCTAATTGAAAAAATGGACTTTGCTAAACAATTAAAAAGGACTACATTATACAATTATCCTTAGTATTTTGGCTTCTAAATTAGTTCATAAAGGCTATACAACCTTGCTCTAGACATGGAACTAACTTCTACATTCAACTGAAACTTTTCTTTGCATCTGATTTTCAATATAGTGGAATAACCATTTCAGGATGGAAAACTCCATTTTCAAATTCAGTTGTTACCAATTGTCCCTCCTTAAGAGATAAAGCTTCTTTCGAAAGTATATATGCATGTTCATTTAAGTCTCTTTAGGCACGATGGTATGAGGCATGTTCAAATCCTCTTTGAATTTGTCTATGATTGGTTGTAGTAGTAGGTTTTCATACATGCTTTTACCCATTTCCCATTCAATAATGAGTTTTGAGTCACCTAAAATTTGTATGTTGAAAATACCTTTCTCATAAGCTAATTTTTAACAACATCCATGGAGCATACATTTCTACCTTGTTATTAGATCCCTAACCAAAAGCTATGTTGAATTCAATAAAATCATTACTCCTCCACGAATACCTAGGGAGCCTCAAAGTATCCCCAAGCACTACTCTTCTCTATTTTTGGAGGTGCCACAATTCTATGATTTCATGCTTTCATAGGTTTCCAAACTCCTTCACAAGAAAATATCACTTGGTGGTTGACCTATAGGGGGGAAATCTCCTTGCCCTAAATTTCATATTCTTTTTTGCTAACCATAATGCCCAAGAAATTGTGCAAGGAAGAGTTTTATGCTCTATTAATTTTTTTATCTTTGTACCATCCTTTAAAACAATAATAAATTATTTTCCCTACACACTACCCTTTTATGTTTGTTCATTTTAATGGTTCAAGCCATACTTCTTTTGTGAAATTGTGATGCAATAACATGTAATCTATAGTTTCCTAATTGTTTTTGCGAAGAATGCACCTACATAGACATTGTTAGTACCTTGATAGATGAAGCCAACCACACAAATATTTTTGTTTTTAATGGACAATTCAACTTCTAGATTGACTTCCACCACCACTTATTTTCTCCCTCCTCATTTTCCTCCATCTTCACCTAATATCTCAACGTAGTTGTGTAAATTCATGAACTTTTATTCTTTGAACAAATAATCACGCCATCTCCATCCTTTAATCTTACAAGAGCATGTTTTGGAGTGATTATGTATTAATTTCATTCCTTTGTTATCTCCCGCTACAGATCTAACTGAGTTGTTGATTTCCAACCTTGATTCCATATGTTACTATTCTCACGATCAACAACATCTACTATACTATGTATCTGTTAGGATATTTAGAAACTTAGGAGTTAGTTAAGATCTACTTGGTCTAATGTGTCATTAGGTAAAAGTGTGTTTCCTAGTGTCTTTCTTTATTATGCATTAGTATGCATTTGTAGTTAGGAAATCTGACGGTCACGATATGTTCCCGACATAAAGTGATCTGATGGTTCATACTCTCCTCGATCTTAATGGTCATTGATCTGTGGTTTAACACTCGATTGGTCCATAATCTCTCTTTAAAGAGCATGGAGGGTCATTTGTCGATGATCGATTGTGAGAAACTCTCATGTAAAATCTCTCTGTAATCTTTTTCTTTGCATCAATAAACTGCTCCAAGTGGTCGTGTTGGTTGGGGCCATGGATGTTTCCCTGTAGGGGTTTTACCACATGAAAACATTGGTGTGTTGATCTTTGATCTAGTTATGTGAGTGGTTACTGAAGCTGTTCGTCCTCTGTTGGAATATATGTGTTGTTGGACATGGTACCAGAGCCTGTTTGAAGGCCCGCTCCTATTGTAGATCGAGATCGTGAAGCCGAGTTGCCTCATATCCATTTTTTGTCATTTCTGTACATTTCTAGGCTAGGAGGACTTTTCCATAGCATTCGGAGCACTCGTTTCATTTAGGAACACTTTTCATTTCACTCGAAAAGGTTTATGTTTTCCCAAGATACGACCATTACAGTTAGATCCAGAGGTATAAAGCTTGAATACACATTTTAATTATTTTTTGCAGAGTAGTATTTTGGTTTTATTTTGGTTTTTTATTATTTATTTCTAGGTTGCTACTCTTTTAGATCTGCGTATGCTCTTTGCCCCATGCGATCTTGGCAAATTAGAAACAGATAGGAAAAGGTGCATCTTCTRGGACCTAATCGAGATCTAACCCTTCTTGTCATCGAGAAGCGAATTTTTTTTCTTGTGTGAAAAGAATTTTTTTAGCACGCTCTCCAAGACCGTCTTCCACAACAACAACAACACCACCAATCCTCCTTCTAAACATTACAATATGTTTTGCTAGACCATTTGGTTAAAAGTTCCCTTATTAAGTAAGAGGTCTTGAGTTCAAGTCTCTCTTTTGTTACTTTTTTTGAAAAAGTTCATGCTAAAATTGTAAACTGTATTTCACTTCAAGTATAAAAGTGAATCACTATAAGTAGCTTTAATATTTTACTTTTAGAGTTATTTATTTTGCATGCAACTTTTCTGTTATAAAGTAACTTCATTGTAAAAGTGATCCCCACTTCTCTTTATAAAAATTATGCCTTTTTTTAAAAAGGCATAACTCTCACATCCGAAGTCCGTTTTCATTGCCGGTTTTTTTTAAACCGCATAACTTTTCGAGCTCTTTCCATTCAGATCATCAGTTTCAGTTTTTAAATCCGTATTATCTACATATTTAATATGGCTTCTACAAGTAATATCTTACTTACCAGCAACAACTACTTCCAATGGAAATCCCATATGGAGGATTTATTAAGAAGTAAAGGCTTGTACTGGATTACCTTGGGAAAGGAAACAACACCCACTAATGCTGATAAGAAAGCCAAATGGGATAATAGGAATGACGAAGCACGTGGATTAATCAGAATGTCCATCTCTCCTGATTTAAGGCTCCACCTTTAATCAATTGATAAACCCAAAGAAGCTTGGAAAAAGATTGAATATGTGTTTGGTAAACACAATATTATTCGAGCACAACAGTTAGAAAATCAAGTACTAACTTTAAGTCCAAGTGATTTTTCTTGCATTGAAGACTATCTATCTAAGTTTAAAACACTCAGAACTTTATGTGAAGAATGTAAGATAAAGATAGACGAAGATCGTTGCATCTATATTATTCTTTCTAAGCTAGGCAGTGCATATTTTGTGTTTATATCTACCTTTTATGCCATGCAAGAGGCTCTAAGGGCAGCTTATCAAAATCCTAGTCTTGAGAACTTTTGTGATGCTTTGATTAGAGGGCAAGATAAGCTAGTACAACTTGGAGTGATCAACATTTCATGTACCTCCAACAAAGCCTTATTTGTCCATCAGAAAAATAAACCCAAGAATCCCAAGAAGCAACATCCTCACCACAACAAAAAGCAATATAAGGGTCTCAAACCCACTCGGACAACTTTCACTCCTAATGTAGACAAAGGAGCAAATATAAAAATAAGAAGACTGACAGACATTGCAACTTTTGTGATAAAGATGGTCATGATGAGTGCAAATGTTTCAAGAAGATGGCAGCTTTAGAAGCAGTGATGAAGAAGCACAACATCAGTATTGATTCTACTTCTTCTTCTCATGGACATGCACTTTCAGCTTCTGGTTTCTCCTTCAATACAACTTCTACTTCTACTTCTGATGAGTGGCTTATTGATTATGGAGCATCTTATCATATGGCTAAGGATAGAGACATATTTTCTACTATAAATGAATGTAACACCAAGAGAAAATTTGTCCGTGATGGTAGATCTCTTAGTGTTGAAGGATTTGGAATAGTTCAAGTAGAAAATGGTCATTTCAATGATGTATTATGTGTTCCAAGTCTTTCTCCTTCTGTCAGTATATCAAATCACACATTCAAGTGAAGGTAGAACTGTAGAGTTTTCACCTCACCAAGTTGTAATCAAGGATCTAAAAGATCCTAAGCATGTTCTTGCAACTGGAATTGTTGATGATATTACCAGTTTGTACAAGTTTGACAACTTTGGGTCATCATCTTTTTCATCAATTTTTGTTGCTCATAGCGATGACTTCAGCAAACTTTGGCATGAGCGGTTTGGCAATCTAAATTATCGTTCATCGCAGCAACTATGTAATCAACATATGGTGATTGGTCTTCCTCTTGTTTCATTCAGAGATGGTGTTTGTGCCGGTTGTGTTCTCAACAAACATCATCGGGACAGTTTTGAAAAATGTGCCTCTTGGCACACCTCGGGTCCTTTGCAACTTTTTCACAATGATTTGTGTGGTCCACTTTCTTCTCCTTCTTTTTTTGGGTGCAAGTATTTCTTAACTTTCATTGATGACTTTTCCAGATGTACTTGGGTTTACTTCTTAAAACTTAAGAGTGAAGTTTTTGGCCTACAAGGCCCTTGTAGAAAAGCAATCTGGACATCAAATTCAAAGGTTAAGAACAGATAATGGAGGTGAATATGTGAACAATAATTTTACAAGTTATTGCACTACATAGGGAATCCAAATGCAACACATTGTTCCATATACACCACAACAAAATGGTGTTGTTGAGAGAAATAACCACACATTAAAAGAAATGGCTAATTGTATGATCCAATCTACAGGATTAAGTCTAAAGTATTGGACGGAAGCCATCAACTGTGCAAATTACATAGTAAATCGCACTCCCACAAAGGCTCTTAAAAATATAACACCGGAAGAAGCTTCGACTAAAATTAAACTAGATGTAAGTCACTTCCGTGTATTTGGCAGTATAGCATGGGCTCACATTCCTGATGAGAAAAGGAAAGCATTGTAGCCTAAAAGTGAGAAGTGTATATTTGTTGGTTATTCTGAAGATGTCAAAGGTTACATACTTCTTCAACCACATTGTAATGAAATTATTATTAGAAGAGATGTTACATTTGATGAAAATCTCTTGGCCTACGAGCCTAATTCGGAATTTGTGCCTTCTTTGGCCTGTGAGCCTAATTTGACAGTTGTGCCTTCTTCGGCCTGCGAGCCATTTTGGCGTTTGTTCCTTCTTCTCTTCTAGTTTATTCTTCAGATGATGACAGTGAGGATGAAAATCCACCTCCGCCTGCTCACCTTCCTCCAGATGAGTTCTTTGAACCTGAACCAACACCAGCTCCACCGCTTCCTAGATGGGTTCGTTCAACACGAGAAGCAGTTGGTGATCTTGTCGGTGCTCCTTCATAGCAACATCAGACACATTCACAGTTCCAGCAAGCCTCTTCTCTTTTGGCTCAGGTTTCAGAAACTCATGATCCAGAGACATTTGCAGAAGCTTCAGGTCATCCAGATTGGGATACAACAATAAATGAAGAGTGTCGTTCTTTAATGGCAAACGATACTTGGGATCTTGTACCTCTTCCAAAAGGAATAAAACTTGTCAGATGTAAATGGTCTATAGAACTAAGTATGCATCAGATGGAAGTGTTGAAAGACATAAGGCTCAGTTAGTTGACAAAGGATTTTCCCAAGTTGAGGGAATTAACTATAATGAAACCTTTGACCCTGTAGACAAAATGAATTCCATCCGCCTTGTTCTTTCCCTTTCTGCCTCACATAAATGGGAGGTCCATCAGATGGATGTTAAATCCACCTTCTTGCACAAAGATTTGCAAGAATAAATCTACATGGAACAACCTCCTGGCTATGTCCAGAATGACTCTAGCCTTGTTTGTCGCCTTAAGAAATCTCTTTATGGTCTCAAGCAAGCTCCCCGAGCTTGGTAAGCCAAAATGGACAGCTTTATTATTGCCACTGGATTCTCTAGATGTCATTCTGATCCTAATGTCTATACCAAGAAAGTAGGAAGCCATCTCGTAATCCTTGTCCTTTATGTTGATGACCTTATCCTTACTGGTAGTGACTCAAAACTTTTAAACCATGTGAAAACCAGCCTTAAGAAGAAATTTGAAATGACAGAATTAGGCTTTTTGCACTATTTCCTTGGCCTCCAAGTTTTGCCAACCAATAAAGGAATTTTTCTTTCCCAGTCTAAGTATGCTTGTGACCTTATTCGTCGCTTTCACATGGACGATTGTAAACCAACCCCTTCTCCCTTCCAATCTGGAGTCAAGCTTACTGCTACCTATACTTCTCCTGAAGTTGATGCCACCTTGTACCGTTAGTTAGTTGGTAGCCTCTTATACCTGACTCATACTTGTCCTGATCTTTCCTTTGTTGTTGGTCTTGTTGCCCGGTATATGCAAACACCCCATGAAAGCCATTGGAAAGCAGCTAAAAGGATACTTCGCTATGTCCATGGTATAGTTCAGTTTGGGATACATTACAGTTCAGGGGGGACTCCTTTATTGGTTGGTTTCACTGATTCAGATTGGGTCACCGACCCTGATGATCGAAAGTCTACTGCAGGTTATGTTTTCAGGATTGGTTCAAGATCTGTCACTTGGGCCTGTAAGAAACAACAGGCTATTGCACTTTCTTCAGCACAAGCAGAGTACCGAGTAGCGGTAAATGCAAGTCGGGAAGCCTTGTGGCTTTGACAGATCCTTTCAGAGTTTGGATTCGAGCAACAACATCCGACCAGCCTTTGGTGTGACAATCAGAGTGCCATCAAGATTGCCAAAGACCCAATTCAACATCAGCGTAGAAAACAGATCGAGCTACACATGCACTTCATCAGAAAGCTCATTCATGATTCAATTATTGAAGTGCTCTTTTTCCCTACATAAGATAAAGTTGTAGACATTTTCATAAAGTCTCTTATAGAAGCAAAGTTTTCCAAAATTCAATCTATGTTAGGAGTTCAATAAGTTGTCATTAAGGGGGGATAGGCTCTAATTCCTCCTTCCTTCTCCTATTGTGTCACTATTGTAAATCTTTCAATCCTATCCCAAGTTGTTCTTAAGGGGGGATGTTAGGACATTTAGACACTTGGGAGTTAGTTAAGATCTACTTGGTCTAATGTCTTGTTAGGTAAAAGTGTGTTTCCTAGTGTGTTTCTTTAGTATGCATTTGTAGTTAGGAAATATGACAGTCACGATATGTTCCCGACATAGAGTGATCCGATGGTTCATACTCTCCTCGATCTTAACAACCATTGATATGTGGCTTAACACCCGATTGGTCCATGATCTCTATTTAAAGAGCATGGAGGGTCATTTGTTGATGATCGATTGTGAGAAACTCTCTTGTAAAATCTCTCTGTAATCTCTTTCTTTGCATTAATAAACTGCTCCAAGTGGTCGTGTTGGTTGGGGCCATGGATGTTTCCCCGTAGGGGTTTTACACGTGAAAACATCGGTGTGTTGATCTTTGATCTGGTTATGTGAGTGGTTACTGAAGGTGTCTGTCCTCTGTTGGAATACATGTGTTGTCGAACAATATCTCAAGATTATATAGAGCATTTTTTAAAGGATATGAAAGTCTATAAATACTTGTGCATCCCAACCAAGGATATGCCCCTATCCTTACTATGATTCCTCTTCCTATCTTCCACACCAACCATTTCCCTAATAACGAAAAATATTTTGCCGAAATCTTTTAGATCATTGAAGTTCCTTCATTAAAAATCTGTATATTCTTTCCTAATCTAGTCAACCTCCAATGTTCCAAGTGCCACATATTTTGTTGTCAGTATTTTTCCACACTAGCATTCATTTTGCATTAGTCTCCATGGACATTTTATAGTTAAAGCTTGCCCAAATAGATGTACATGTTCTTTGATCCCCATCCCCCAAACTCTTCTATTTATTTTCCTTTCTAAGATTGTTTTCAGGATTTCGACTAAGGATAAAAATACCAGGATTATGCCCTCCAAAACAAATTTTTCTAAGGTCAATCTACCTCATCTAGATAACACATGTAGCACTAGTTAGTCACCTTTAACAAAAAAAAATCATAGATCTAACGCCAATCTTTGAAAATGTAATCATTTGTTTTTAAAAAGAACCTAGGACATTTTAGTCCATTATTAAAGGGCACTAAAGTAAAGGGTAGTCAGAGCATTGCTTTTCTAGTTCTTTCCCAAGTCCATTAAATAAAATTGAGGACTTGTGAACATTCACCTCCATCCTCGTGGATTTACAATATAGGTCTAGGTTTTCTTTATACTTTACAATGTCTCTTTCAGTTCTTGCTCGAAATAGTATGACATTATCTACAAATAACAAATGAGATAAGGACATGCCATAATAAAATGGTTATTCCATTAAGAATATTTTTCAATTTGGAGCAGCGAGCCCAATTTTATGCCCTTGATAGACCATTTTAATTTTGTTGGCTTCTACCATCCTACTCAACCTTTCAACGACTAGTTGAAAAAGAAACATGGGCATTGAGCAACCTTGTCTAAGTCACCTAATGGCATAGAAAAATCTAGATGCTAAACCACTTATCAAAGTTGCAAATGAAGCCAAAGCTAGACACCACATTATCCAATTGACAACTTTAATAGTCATCCCAATTTGTATCAATATTAATCTAAGATAAAAACAACTTACTTTATCATAGGCCTTTGCCAAGTCCAATTTCATCACCACTACAAGAAGTGTTTTCACCTCAATTGTACATAAAACATCTTGGTTTTATCCCATTGCCTCATGATTTTTTAGTTGTGAAGAACCCAAACTATTCTTATGATATGAAATTAGATAATATGTATTCCATCCTATTTTCAAAAATCTTGGTTATGATATTATACACCAAATTGCACAAGGAGATGGGCCTATAGTCATCAAAGAATCATGGGCCAATTTTCTTTGGGATCAAAGCATTAATGTTGGATTTAGAGCTCCCAACACTTTCCTTGAGACCCTTACTTACTCAATTACTCTTAACATCTATTCTTCTAGAAAGTCATAGAATCCTAAATAGAATTTTGTTGTCTTCCCATTTGAGACTAGACTCTTGCCTTTTCTAAAAGATTGCATGACTAATTTAAGTTCCTCTTCTATTACTCAACTTCTAATCCTCGTTATGTTGATTGTCTATATTTGTAGAAAAGAAAAATGCTACTTTAGAGAGCTCTACAATATTAGACTTGGGGGGTCTTGAGATGTACCTTTGAAATGATTAATTACTTATTTAGTGATTCCATTGAAAGTTTAGGCCTTTGTGCCATCCTTCTTATTTATCTCACAAATGGTGCTTATCTTATTTATGTGTTGAGCACAGTTTTGAAATAATTTGGTATTTTTATCCCCCATTGCTAGCCAAATAGCCTTTCTTTTTATTCTCCACTCAACTCCATCTTGTTCCAACAACTTCCTTTCTATCCCTTTTAATTATTTTAACTTTGCCTTTTCTTTCTCTATGAAAATATCTTCATTATTCCTATCAAACAATGTTTGTATATGTTCCTTGTCTCTATCAATCCTTTTTGAGCATTTTGTGATTTTTGCTTTGCCCAATTTGTCACCACTTTTAAAACTTTTTTCCAAGTTCTTTGCAAACCAAAACATAATTTTCTCTCTAGAATTTTTCTAACTCTAATTACCAAAGTCATAGATAACTCTATCCTCACCTTGCTAACACTAGTTACCAAAGGCACAACCAACTCTCTCAATCTGCTAAGTGAACTAACTCGATCTTCTAGCAAACTAATGCTACCTTCTAACTCTATTTTCCCTACCTTCTACCTTTACTCTAAAGAAAGAACTATAGAGAATTGTGACCTTAGTTAACTCTAGCCCTGGAAGAGAACCATCACCTATAATATATATGTACTTCCTCTATTCATTTACTATTTCCTTTCAAGAGTCTTTGCTACATCTTTAAGTGCATTTATGTGTCTTCATTTGTATTCATTGATTATTTCTAGTTTTGCATAACCAAACTTCTTAAAACATCTTCTTCCAACCAAGTATGATTGAATTTGAATGGCCCTAGAGGTTTCCACTTCTTAGGTTCCTCCAAGTTAAAACCATCATTGTTGGTTCAACATCACAAAGCCCTAGATCCTTAAACATAGACGATAAGTAGTCTTCTCGGGGGTCTTACCTGACTCCTTCTCCCCATATTTCACCCACCTTAATTGTTAGGTTTAAATCACTTCCCATAAAAACAATATCACCCTTGATTATGCATAGAGTTTTGAAATTGTCCCAAAATGTCTTTCTTTCTCCATAATATCCACACATGTCAATAATTGAGAAGACATTACCAAATTCTTTGGACTTTAAAACCATTTGGATACCAACAATGATCAAAGATGAGTTGATCAATTCCACTGAATCTTTCCACCCTATAACAATTCCTCATTATCTCACTTATGCATATGAAGAATATAAGGACCAATCTTTTAGGCAAGATGCTAATATAGTCTCTCATTTAGACCGCTCACACATTATTTCTTAGATCTTTATTACATATGGTAAATACAGTTGGTTAAAAACATTTTTAGGGATAATTTGTTATGGGCACCCTTTACCCCTCTTGCATTAAGAGATATAATTATCAATGGATCTCCATGTATAAGGCTCTCCCTACTCAAAGACCCCATTAATTAACATTTATTTCCCTTCTTTTAATTCTCTTTTGTCTTGCCTCTTCGCTAAACTAAAAAAGGATGCCAATGCTACTAGAGACGAAGGTATATGATCATAAGCCAGGCCACCCTTAGTCTATACTACCTCTTTCTAGGTGTTCTCCTTCCTGGGTCAAAGGGTATATCTAATTTTATTCCCCCCATTCCCCTTAGGGTGTATTTCCTTCAACTCCCCATGGGGATTGTTCAATGTAGAGTATTCTTTTGAAAAATGACAATCTTCAATATCCAAAAGACTCTTTGTAGATTTTTTTGGTTCTAAGGATTTTGCAGGATCCTCCCTCCATTATTTATCCCCCAAGTCATAATCCCAGCTAGGATTCTTATCCCTTGGATCTCACATCTCGCTATCATTTGGTACCTCATTTTTTGAATTAAACTACAAGTTAGGAATAAAATATTTATAGTTCATATCAGAGTTCCTCGTTTTATTCGATTTATTATCATTTATGGGGGATGTGCAATGAACCTCTTCTTCACATCTTCTCCTTGTTTTGTTGTTGGATTGGTTGATTCCTCCAAGACTTTCCCATGTCTTTGTTGATTTTTCAATAAGCTAGGTTAAGCATGAAGTTCATTCCATTTTATCATTTAACTTAACCATAGACAATAATGTTGCAACAACCAAGATCACAAAAAGAAACACCATGCACAAGAACACAAGAAGTATCCTGGGAAACCCCTTCTCAACAAGGGAAGAACACACAGCCAAATCCCTTGCTATAGTCTTCAAGAGAAATACCTTCACCACCAAAAAATACCTAGCACACAGGAGGGTGCTCAAACCCTAGAAGACTAGCTCCCAAGAGAGGTTCACACATTTTCCCAAGTACATGTACTTGCTGAAATTTCCAAACTCACAAGAAAGATATATTTCCACAATGGGGATTTTGCTTTTACTTATACTATCCTAAACATGCCAACTGAAGTGTCTATTGGCTCAACATGGCCGACCTCTCTCAGTCACATAATAATAATAATAATAATAATTATTATTATTATTATTATTAACCAGATTAATTATCTTTTACATTTATTATTAATCACATTAAAGTGGGGTCGACCTACATCCTTTACATAACATTTAGGGTTACAGACAGTTCTGACTCTTGAACAATGTATAACAAAGGATCCGATACACCCACTAGTGCTCATCCACTAGGGGCACATCCATAGGGATGTCATATCTCTAGTTCATTGCATTACACAAAAGAACCAGATCTTCACACGTTGACCTGTGCTCGTCCACATGCACGTCCACTCTACAGATCTTCATTCCCACTGCCTCACACGGGAGAATCATCAGGAGTCTTCTCATCAACTCTGTTGCTCAGAGGATGCTAATACATCATCTTCATTTATGTTCACATGACGATGCACCCAACACTTTGGGATTTCACACGTTCACCTTATGCTCAGCCACATGCACGTCTGACTCAACAGATCACCTTTCCCACTGGATAATCATCTCGAGTTATTCTCAACTCTCTAAATGGAGGAGGTCATATCTACGTTCCTAGCTCTGTCTTAGGAAGGAACCACGTACCCTTCTTAGGGCCTTTCTCTCAGGTTTGTAAGCTAAGAGAAAGACTCACATAACTACAATGATCCACATCTCATAGGTTTGTAAGTTAGAGAATGTATCACATAACTACATTCATCAACACTCCCTCTCAGCTAGGGAGGCATTCTTTATCATGCCAAGTCTCACATAGATGTATTTTGAATTTTGTCTTGGCTAGAGTTATCAACACTCCCTCTCAACTAGGGAGCCATTCTTCACAAAGTTAATTTGGTGAAGATATCTGCAATCTGCTCATGTATAGGAAGGTACTGCATGTGTACAATTTTCCTCTGCATCATATCTCTGATATAAGGATATTTCATCTCATTGTATTTTGATCCATCAAAAAACACTAGTTTCTCAAGGAGCTTTACTCACGCTCTTGGTTATCATCATAAAATCCATCTCATGGTCAAGTAAATCTGTCAGAAGCTTGTGAAGCCACATTGCTTTGCATAATCGATGTTATATACTCTGCCTCTGTGGTACTCAAGGCTATAGAGTTTTGTTTCCTGCTGTATTAGGAAACCATGGAAAACTTCACGATAGAACACCAGTCAAATGTGCTTTTCTGGTTCACTGTACTTTCTGCTCAATTTGAATTGGCATATCTTGCAAACTCAAGTTCATACTAGAGGCATATCTCAGGCCATATCCAATTTTTCCTCATATATATCTCAATACATGTTTTGTTGTTGTCTAGTGAGTCTGTCTTGGTTGACTCATGAAATGACTAGGCACATTCACTGCATGGCATGAATCAAGTCTGTTGTTAACCAAATACATTAGTGATCCAATTAGTTGTGGATCAGTCTCGTCTGAATCATCATCAATCTTCTTCTTTAAATCCATCACGGTGGATTTTTCATTCTGTCATACTGAACTTCTTTAATATTTTCACTGTATATTTTTCTTGACTAAGTGAAATCTTATCGGTCCTCTGTCATACTTCTTGTCCCAAGAAGTAGTGCATCATACTCAGATTCTTCATCTTTAATTCAGAAGTCAAGGATTACTTGTATCCAACAACAACACTTTCTGAATAAGTCATCAGGATTAGGATCTCGTCACCAACACTGTAATGATATAGGTTTGGATCAGCAACACAATTGCTGAAATCCAAACTCATCAAGAATCTATCTATCTGATATAGTTTCCAACTCATGGATGATAGTACAGATGGAAATGTATCAAGTTCACCGGGTCAAGTGTCTCATCATAGACAACTCCCTCTGTTTATGAGAAACCTCTAGCTATAGATCTCATTTTGTATTTCTTGACATTTCCATCAACTGCATGCTTGATCTTATAGATCCACTTGGAAGTTACCACATACTTCCCTTCTGGTCCCTGAATAATATTTTATACATCATTCTTTAAGATATGTTGGTATTCTTCTGTTATGACATCTTTCCATACATGTTCTCTTGTTGCTTCTCTAAGAAAAGGAGGCTCAACATCAATGGAGTGGCTCATGATTGAAGGATAGCTTGAAAATATCTTTTGCTTTCTCGGGATGTGCCTTGAGAGGCTTGTATGTTTCTCTGCCTCTTGCAGAGTGAGTCTAGGTAGACCTTTTATGCCCTACTGCAATATCTTTGAACATATCAACTGGAATAATGTTTGTCTCCCTCTGGACTATTGAAGGGGGAGAAGGTATTGTCTCACTGTCAATTTCCATCTGAGATTCTCTGGGTCTTTGAAAGACTATCTCTTCTTCAAGGACAATGTTTTTTCTTATCTAAATCTGTCTCTGACTAGGGATGTCGATCTGAAATGTCTTTGAAGATTCACTGTATCCTTTCTTTCTAAACGATCTAGCTTGGACTTCTTCTCTTTGGGTACATGAAAATGCACTGGGCACCCAAATATCCTAAAGATTTCAATCTCAGGCTTCACTCTGGTGGAGGCTTCTTCGGGAGTTGTGTTTTTCAAAGTCTAGCGAAGACTCTTGTTATGAACATATACTGTGTCATGCATGATTCTGCCCATAGAATCATAGAAGGATTCTAATCATGCATTATTGCATGGGTTTCCTCAATGATGGTTCTATTCTTCCTCTTTCTCAAATAGTTTTGACTCCTTCTGAGTCAAGTGGCTCCCTTTGAGGGATAAACATCTTCCTTTTCTTGTTAACCTACATGGAACAAGAAAACAAAAAGAACCAACACAAGAATATCTCCTAAAGGAGAATAATGAGTACATCTCTAGAATCAAAAAATTTAAGGAATGTTGTCACAGATACAACACCTACTTGTAATGTAGAAAACTTATATAAATATAGGTTAGAGGAATGAAAATTACAACAATCAAACTTGGAGTCTTTACTTTGAGTGTGTTGTTCCTCTTAATGCACTGAGATCCCTCTAGATCCATGACTTCAACAAAGGTTCCTTCCTCCTACAATTTCCCTCATGATAATGATACAAATAATATATACAAGTGCATACATGAGGATGCTAATATGATTTCTCCAATGGCTCTTGGCTGATCTCTATCCTCTGATATGTTTATGAAGAAGATAGTCATAGTGTCACCTTTTGTCATCTTTGTTATTTTGAAGCTGGCCCTTCAATGTAAGGGCTTGAGTAGGTGAATTTCTTCCTTGTCCTAACATCATCTTCCTTCCATTCATTGATAGATGTCTCTGGTAAACCCTTTTGTATTACCCACAATAAATCTTCCTCTGAAGTCTTGTCTTTCAAGAACTTTGAAGTTGCTTGATTCATTTATCTTCCATCATAGTTTTGTTCATCATAATTTTAGATTCTTCACAACCCTTTGTCAATTAGGATAGAAAACCTAACGGCTAGACTAGGCTAGCACTTTTAGGTTTTATTGGACTTATGACTGCTAACAATAAGCCTTTGAAAGATAAGAGAACACTGGTGAGCTGAAGATCTCCTTCAATGAGTTTGTAGAAACCCTAATTCTGAACTTTCTGCAGAAATTGGTGAAACCCTTGGGCCAAAATTTCAAAATGCTCAGAATGTCACTCTGAGAGTCTCTGGAGATGCGCTAGATGAGTCTGTACTCTCCTATGGAAAAATTAGCCCCAACGTTCAAGTGTTTAAGGGTTGAAACACCTCATAAAGGAAGGCCATACACATTTTCTGGAAATCCTAGGAGGGTCATACAGTTCTGCTAAAAAGAGAGGAGACTGGTAGATGCTTGTGCAATGGGTTCTTTAAGACCTATGCTCTGATACCATGTTTATTTTTCAATAAGCTAGGTTAAGGATGAAGTTCATTCCATTTTATCATTTAACTTAACCATAGACAATAATGTTGCAACAACCAAGATCACAAGAAGAAACACCATGCACAAGAACACAAGAAGTATTCTGGGAAACCCTTCTCAACAACGGAAGAAAACCCAACCAAATGCTTCGCTATATTCTTCAAGAGAAAGACCTTCACCACCAAGAAAGACCTAGCACACAAGAGGGTGCTCAAACCCTAGAAGACTAGCGCCCAAGAGAGGTGCACATCTTTTCCAAGTAGATGTACTTGCTGAAATTTTCAAACTCACAAGAAATATATATTTCCACAATGGGGATTTTACTTTTACTTATACTAACCTAAACCTGTCAACTGAAGTGTCTATTGGCTCAACATGGCCGACCTCTCTAAGTCACATAATAATAATAATAATTATAATAATAATAATTATAATAATAATAATAATTATTATTATTATTATTATTATTAATATAAATTAGATTAATTGTCTTTTACATTTATTATTAATCACATCAAGGTAGGGTCGACCTATACCATTTACATAACATTTAGGGTTACAGGCAGTTCTGACTCTTGAACAATGTATAACAAAGGATTTGATACACCCACTAGTGTTCATCCACTAGGGGCACATCCATAGGGATGTCATATCTCTGGTTCACTGCATTACACAGAAGAACCAGATCTTCACACGTTGACCTGTGCTCGTCCACATGCACGTCCACTCTACAGATCTTCATTCCCACTGCCTCACACGGGAGAATCATCTGGAGTCTTCTCGTCAACTCTACTGCTCAGAGGAGGCTAATACATCATCTTCATTTATGCTCACATGATGATGCACCCAACACTTTGGGATTTCACACGTTCACCTTGTGTTCAGCCACATGCACGTCTAACTCAATAGATCACTTTTCTCACTGGATAATCATCTCGAGTTCTTCTCAACTCTCTAAATGGAGGAGGTCATATCTACGTTCCAAGCTCTGTCTCAGGAAGGAACCACGTACCCTTCTTAGGGCATTTCTCTCAAGTTTGTAAGCTGAGAGAAAGACTCACATAACTGTAATGATCCACATCTCACAGGTTTGTAAGTTAGAGAATGTCTCACATAATTGCATTCATCAACACTCCCTCTCAGCTAGGGAGGCATTCTTTATCATGCCAAGTCTCACAAAGATGTATTTTGAATTTTGTCTTGGCTGGAGTTATCGACACTCCCTTTCAACTAGGGAGCCATTCTTCATGAAGTTAATTTGGTGAAGATATCTGCAATCTGCTCATGTATAGGAAGGTACTGCATGTGTACAATTTTCCTCTGCCTAATATCTTTGATATAAGGATATTTCATCTTATTGTATTTCGATCCATCAGAAAACACTGGTTTCTCAAGGAGCTTTACTCATGACTCTTGGTTATCATCATAGGATCCATCTCATGGTCAAGTAAATCTGTCAGAAGCTTGTCAAGCCACATTGCTTTGCATAATCGATGTTATATACTTTGTCTCTGTGGTACTCAAGGCTACAGAGTTTTGTTTCCTGCTTTATCAGGAAACCATGGAAAACTTCACGATAGAACACTAGTCGGATGTGCTTTTCCGGTTCACTATACTTTCTGCTCAATCTGAATTGGCATATCCTGCAAACTCAAGTTCATACTAGAGGCATATCTCAGGCCATATCCAATTTTTCCTCGTATATATCTCAATACATGTTTTGTTGTTGTCTAGTGAGTCTGTCTTGGTTGACTCATGAAATGACTAGGCACATTCACTGCATGGCATGAATCAAGTCTGGTGTTAACCAGATACATTAGTGATCCAATTAGTTGTGGATCAATCTCGTCTGAATCATCATCAATCTTCTTCTTTAAATCCATCACAGTGGATTTTTCATTCTGTCATACTGAACTTCTTTAATATTTTCACTGTATATTTTTCTTGACTCAGGAAAATCTTATCGGTCCTCTGTCATACTTCTTGTCCCAAGAAGTAGTGCATCATACTCAGATTCTTCATCTTTAATTTAGAAGTCAAGGATTACTTGTATCCAACAACAACGCTTTCTGAATAAGTCATCAAGATAAGGCTCTCGTCACCAACACTGTAATGATATAGGTTTGGATCAATAACACTCTTGCTGAAATCCAAACTCATAAAGAATCTATCGATCTAATATAGTTTCCAACTCATTGATGTGTTGGGCCCCAACAACTCCCTCTAATTTTTTACAAAATTTAAAGGGCCCCTATTAGAATCTTGATAATTATAATGAGCTACAGAAACAACCTTTTCAAATAGTTCCATACCTTGGCTTGCTTTGAGACAAACTTAAGACATTCACTATAGTATGAGACATTTATTACAAGAGTATATGTCAAAAGTTAGAAACGAGCATAAAAATCTCAATTTAAACAAAAACGTTAATTTTTATCCACTGTTTACTTTCGTTTAAATTATGATTATGTGTTCATTCTTTTGCTCATTAGTAAGTTTGACTATTTTGAATAATGTGTTCAATACTTCATCAAATAATATCTTGATTGGTTTCTCATTTTCATGAAATCATTTGGTGATGTTAATTAATCAAATTCTTTTTTCATTTTGCATCTCATTTCAAAATAATAATAATCAAAGAATTATCTATCATTTGTTTGATTTTGTAAAAGACTAAAATTAATATTTTTTCTTCATTAACTTGAAGCTTCAAGATCATATTTGAAAACAAATTATAAATAATGTTTGTTTATAAGTTATAGTTAGTTTAAATTCATTTTTTATTTTTCTAGATTTTGTTTTATTCACAATTTTTAGGTTATTAATTTAAGTTTATTTTTGTTTCACAGGTTTCTATTATAAAATATTTGATACGGATCTGATCATGGCTTGATTTTATTATCCAAATACATTCAAGATGATTGATCCAAAAATAATTTTGGATTGCTACAAATAATTTTATGAGCAACAACAGATAAAATTTGGAAAGGCATCAAAATCATTCATGCGATTTTGCAGCACTGATTGCAGCCAAACCGTGAGGAATTTGAAGAAACGGTTGAAAACCCATAACCAAAATGGACCCATTTACCTTCCGCTTAGAGTTTTTCCCCAAAAAATGCACGATTTGAGAGATATTTGAGCCTCTTTTAGAAACAAATTTCAGGTGGCGGAAATTAATAGTGACGCTTAGACTGTTCATTCATTGTATAAATATATGTGAAAGTTCAGAGCCAGAGAGATCCAAGAATTGGAGATGAAGATTTAAATCTTTTCTCTTATGTATATTATATCGTTTGTAAACTTTTTTATTTCTTTTCAAATGGAGTAATGGATGGCTGGAATCTTCGGGAGAATGGACGAATATTTTCAAAGAAGAATATGGAATTCCAAGTTGCTTAATGACTTTTGTCTTGTAAGTAAAATAGTTTTATTTTCATTATAATATATTCATATTATTTGAATAATTGATTATCCATTGATTTAAATAGTTTTAGTCTTTTTTATCAATACATGGTTAATTATTATCATTTATGTATTAATTTTTCCAATCTTTAAAGTCTATTATCCAAAAAAATTATTCCAGGACAACAGAATGGACAAGTGATTCCAAAAACTTAATAGAATGGCATATATGCATTTTGGCTTTAGCCTTTTGTTTATAATGTTGTTATTTATGTTTTTTTAATCTTGTTGCATGTGCAGGTCTGATATCTTTAGATTAAATGATCTGTGATGTGTAGGAGGTTTATATTATAAATACCATCTATCATTTGCTTCATCAAAATACAATTGTTGTGATTATATCTTCGATTTAAATAATGAGATTTATCTTTGAGTTTTAAATTGAATGATAAAATGCATAGATTGCTTCCAGATTTATCTTGTTGTAATCATGTATAATTATGAGATCACAGATTTATGTTTGTGTTTTTTTTTCTGTCATTGAAACCGAAGCTGTCAATACATGTTCTGAATTTATTTAGAACAGTCATAAGGTTCATTACAGATTTCTCTCTTGGACATGGCAATTGGATGTTCACCACTCATGCAGATGCTTGGATACACCTCACTAATTCACTGACAGGATAGCTTCTTTGTATTTTTCTGTCATTTACATATCATTGAAACTATAATGTATGGTTCAGCTTTGACTATCCACATGTTCATGTTTCATTAACTTTTTTTTTCAAGATTCTTTAAATTTATAAAAAAAAAACAATAAATATTTTTATGTGCTTTCTTTATCTGCTTCCTAGAAGCAATCATTTTTCACATTGATTTTCGTAAGTTTCGATTAAAACTTGCATCTTGTAAAACATGTAAATAAACGAGACTTGTATATCTTCTACTTAAATACAACTACTATAGTTACATTTGAACATATGTACATATATATAGTGTGTTTAGTAATTAGTTAGTTATTTCTCTCTTTTATTCGTTTCTTTTAGGATTTTTAGATTGGCTAACGGAGCCATTAAACCCGTCAGAACGAGTTACACCAAACGGTTTGGGTTATTTAGACAACCCCGGACCGGATTCGCTTTTCCAGTTGACGGACGGTCAATTTTGCCCATCAACAAATTGCGCTAGAAGGAGGGTCAGATTGACAAGCTGGCCTTGTAGGAATCTTTGTTTCAAATTTATTAATTTCCCATGGCTCCCCAAATCACTGTGTTGGAACATGCTTTCCACTTCTCATTACCTGATATTCCCAACAAGACAGTCTCTCTCTTGTCCAAACTCACCTTTGATGGTGGGGGAAATGTATCTGCAAAAGACCATATTAACAAGTTTTGGTGTAAATGCATCAAGCATGATATTTCTGATTTAAAGGTTTTGTGCAAATTGTTTGCTTTTACTTTCAGGGGTTGGATTAAACATTGGTTTGAATCTTTTCCAACATATCACATTTTTTATTGGTTTCAATTTGTAGATGAATTTTTAGATGCTTTTGAAATCTATGATTACAATCAATTATGTGAAGAATTTCAGACTTTGCTAATCAATGACGATTCATCTTCAAAAGGATTTTCGACAATAATACATCATGTTCTTTGTAAATTTAATCTTGATGACATGTCATTTGTATTAAATCTCCTCTATGATACTTGCATCTAGTCACATTCAATCGCAAATGATGAAGCAATTACAAATACTATCACTCAATTGCAAGAAGAATTGTGTTCACAGGATGAGAGGGATCCATCCGAAAATGTTGAACAAGCAAGGGAGGTAGAATCTATTGAAAATGTTCTTATTGATAATCAAATTGGTTTTTCCTCTAAATCATTGTATTTTCAGTCCTCGACCATCGTAGAAGAAGATTTGATGTTGGATCAAGGTGAATGTCCTCGTTCTCCTAACTCTTGCTCTAATCAGTATTTAAATTCGGTTATTGAAAAAGAATTAGGTGATGAAAATGATCTTAAGCATTCTAACATTCCAATGAAACTGATTAGAGATGTAGATCTGCAATTGGAAGAAGTAATCTTAAACCTTCATCTACAAATCGTACCTTATCAACATGAAATATCATATGTTTTCCATGAAAGTTTTGAATTATCTATCGTACAGGAGGCAAATTTAGATGATCATATTATGTTGAAGAATTTATCACCAAAATGGAGTGAAAGTTTTAATGAAAATGAAGAGGAATGTCTTGAGAATACCATTTTTAAATATCATAGCTCAAGAGATTCTTTTCATGTGCTTATTTCTGATTCCTTTTACTCTTTATATCCCAATCTCTTCTTAGATTCTGGTGGATTTGATACTTTACCCACGGTATCTTACTCTTTACCATCACAATCAAATCTTTTCGATATGCCAAAATTTGGTGAAATTAATTCCAAACATAACATTTATGAAATCGGATTTGACGCTCTTTCACTTTCATCACTCGCATGGGAAAAAGACATGTTGCAAGATGATTTTACACGATTTATTTTTGAAAAATACAAAGCACTCATCCTTATGGAGATCGAATATTCTACATTGCATATTCGTTCTTTGATTAGTTCGAATTTTAATGTTTATGCTTCACATTTTGAAACGATCAATCTCATCAAAGGAATCGTTCAAACCAATAATCTAACTGATGTCATGAATCATCTTATGATGTGTTCCCCATTGATATATTCATTTCATCAAAGTCATAGTTTTCATCCTAATTTTTATGACACGATCTTAGAATGGTTTGAATATTTGTATCTAAAAAGTCTTTATAATAAAGATAAAGTCGTGCTTGCTTTGTTTCTACATATATATCTAGGAAGTAAGCATCACAAGATTTTTTTTAGATCCTCTGTGTGAAGAAATTGATGAACACTTGGAGAATTGTCAAGAGCATGGGGCATTTCGGCATTGGCTAATGGTGATGTCAGGTCCCTATAATATTGATAAGTTTTCCAAACTTACTTACACTCTTACATGCCATTATGACTCATATCACGACCATATTGCAGAATGGTTGGAGGATTCATACATCAAGAAGTTTCAAAAGAATGGTAAGGTCATGCTTGCTTTTTTTTTAAATGATGATGATAAAAGTAAGTATGATATATTTTTGTTATTTTTCGATATACTACCATTCTTGTTAGTAATATTTGATTTTGTTTCCATTGCAGAATTGGAGTTACTTCGATGGCTACATTGGAAGCATGACTTCACTTAGTATTTTTTATTTGTTTAGTAGTTAGAGTAGGTTTAGGAGTAGGTTTTATTTTAATTTTCTTTATCAATATTTCGTTGTGTAATAATGTAGTTATGAACACAAGTGGGTACACCAAGAGAACCATAATATGAATGTTGTCAGGGAAGTCCACTTTAAATCTTTTTCTCTCTGCTTTTCATTGAATATTCATTTTCGAAAATGCAGTATCATTATGAAAATTTTAAATGGAAAGTAAAGAGATAAGTAAATTTGAACTGTCAATTCAACCCTGACCTAAGGTGCCACGAGTAGGACTGCACTCATCTTAATAAGGATTTGTGTATTTTCTTTTAGTCTCTTTTTTATTTTTAATAATTATGCTTGGTCAAAGTAACATCTTATGCATCACTATCTTAAGAAAAGGACTTGCTTGCACATGATATTTTATATGATTCAGTTATTTCTTTATTTTACAGTGAGATGATAATGGATACAAAAACTCAAGTTTATCTTTAGCCAAAATCATTTCCTAAAAAGTTTTATTTTGCTGTTTTGATTTTGTGTACTTCTGATTTTGAATCCCATTAATAAAGTTTGATTTGATTTGTTGTGTGTTTTTGTTTTCTTTGATTATTTTGAACAATTTTTATTCTTATCTTTCTTTTGAATCAATATATTTATGATCAAAGAACTATTGTCGAATGAAGCATTTATTTTAAGACTTGTGTTTTTAAAGCAACTTGAAATAGCTCAAAGAGGTCCTGATATTAAGATATAGCTCAGACAAATGATTTTTAAGTCAATTGTCACTCTCATTTTGTCCTCAAATTATCTTTGCTAAAGTATTACACCAGAGATATGGTTTAAATCTTTGAGAATCACGATGATCTTTAAACTTTTTACGCCGTCCATATTCTTAAGGAAACATTTTTAAATGTTTCCTCATTCTCTAGATGATTTCTTAAATGAAATCTAGAATCTCTAAACCATGATAAAGCTTCCAGTTTTGAAAGAAAATAAATAAACTATTTATCTGTATTGCAATTAACCTCCAGTATCACCCCGCTCTCTTTGTCATCAAGAAATCTATAATTGTATTACTATTTAAAAGTGACATAAGAAGGTTGAAAGCACTTATGTGTGGGAAGTGTGTGTAAACCCATCGGGGTACTGAACAGGCTCGCTGGCAGCGGGTAAATGCACACATGATACCAAGACAACTCCGTCGGGGTACTAAACAGGCCTGCTGGCAATGAAGCAATGTCGAGTCGAGAGGTAGCAGATATATGTTTTTAAATTAACTTTTATGGAAGTATACATCATGTGGATACAACTATTGGATGGGATTAAAGCATTTGAGTGGGTTAAATGACATCCTTGTCGAGGCTATGGACGCTTGCTGGCAGCAGTGGCTTTGTCAATGGTATTGAAATTCTTTTATAAACATCGCGACTCTTTGATTAAGACATTATTTCACGTCATAATCTTCTGCAAAGAAAATTCTATTGTTTGGTTATAACATTGAGCTTATCATAATACTATATGGTCTCAAAGTGAATTTATTTCAGGGAGCTTAAATCATTTTTCAAGTCTTATTATTTTCTTCCTAAGATGAAATATTACCAGATCAGAGATAACTGCTTCACCCAGTAAGTCACCATTTGTTGGGCCCCAACAACTCC
>ML780030.1:39688-61780 GCA_009831015.1 Picea engelmannii | reverse complement strand
GAAAGGCGTCAAGATCATACAGGTGATTTGCAGCCAAACCGTGAGGAATTTGAAGAAACGGTTGAAAACCCAGAACCAAAATGGACCCATTTACCTTCCGCGTAGAGATTTTCCCAAAAAGATGCACGATTGAGAGATATTTGGGTCTCTTTTAGAGGCAAATTTTAGGTGGCGAAAATTAATAGTGACGCCTAGACTGTTCATTCATTGTATAAATATATAAGAAAGTTCAGAGCCAAGGAGATCCAAGAATTGGAGATGAAGGTTTTTATCCTTTCTCTTTTGTATATTATCTCTTTTGTAAACTTTTTTATTTCTTTTTAAATGGAGTAATGGATGGCTGGAATCTTCGAGAGAATGGACGAATATTTTCAAAGAAGAATATGGAATTCCAAGTTGCTTAATGGCTTTTGTCCTGTAAGTAAAATGGTTTTATTTTCATTATAATAGATTCATATTCTTTGAATAATTGATTATGCATTGATTTAAATAACTTTAGTCTTTTTTTATCAATACATGGTTAATTATTATAATTTATGTATTAATTTATGCATTGATTTAAATAGCTTTAGTCTTTTTTATCAATACATGGTTAATTATTATAATTTATGTATTAATTTTTCTAATCTTTAAAGTCTATTATCCAAAAAAATTCTTCCAGGACTACAGAATGGACAAGTGATTCCAAAAACTTAATAGAACGAAATATATGCATTTTGGCTTTAGCCTTTTGTTTATAATATTGTTATTTATGTTTTTTTAATCTTGTTACATGTGCATGTCTGATATCTTTAGATTAAATGATCTGTGATGTGTAGGAGGTTTATATTATAAATATCATCTATCATTTGCTTCATCAAAATACAATTGTTGTGATTATATCTTTGATTTAAATAATGAGATTTATCTTTCAGTTTTAAATTGAATGATAAAATGCATAGATTGCTTCCAGATTTATCTTGTTGTAATCATGTATAATTATGAGATCACAAGTTTATGTTTGTGTTTCCTTTTCTGTCATTAAAACCGAAGCTGCCAATACATGTTCTGAATTTATTTGGAACGGTCATAAGGTTCATTGTAGATTTCTCTCTTGGACATGGCAGTTGGATGTTCACCACTCATGCAGATGCTTGGATACACCTCACTAATTCACTGACATGATAGTTTCTTTGTATTTTTCTGTCATTTACATATCATTGAAACTAGAATGTATGGTTCAACTTTGACTATCCACGTGTTCATGTTTCATTAACTTTTTTTTGCAAGATTCTTTAAATTTATAAAAGAAAAACAATAAATATTTTTATGTGCTTTCTTTATCTGCTTCCTAGAAGCAATCATTTTTCATATCGATTTTCGCAAGTTTTGATTAAAGCTTGCATCTTGTAAATCATGTAAATAAATGAGACTTGTATATCTTCTGCTTAAATACAACTACTATAGTTATATTTGAACATATGTACATATATATAGTGTGTTTAGTAATTAGTTAGTTATTTCTCTCTTTTATTCGTTTCTTTTAGGATTCTTAAATTGGCTAACGGAGCCATTAAACCCCTTAGAACGAGTTACACCAAACGACTTGGGTTATTTAGACAACCCCGGACTAGACTCGCTCTTTCAATTGACGGACAGTCAATTTCGCCCGTCAACAGGATGGTAGTACAGATGGAAGTGTATTAGGTTCATTGGGTCAAGTGTCTCATCATAGACACCTCCCTCTGTTTACGAGAAACCTCTGGCTATAGGTCTCATTTTTTATTTCTTGACACTTCCATCAGCTGCATGCTTGATCTCATAGATCCACTTGGAAGTTACCACATACTTCCCTTCTTGTCCCCGAATAATATCTTATACATCATTCTTTAAGATATGTTAGTATTCTTCTGTTATGGCATCTTTCCATACATGTTCTATTGTTGCTTCTCTAAGAAAAGGAGGCTCAACATCAATGGAGTGGCTCATGATTGAAGGATAGCTTGAAAATATCTTTCGCTTTCTCGGGATGTGCCTTGAGAGGCTTGTATGTTTCTTTGCCTCTTACATAATGAGTCTAGGTAGACCTTTTATGCCCTACTACAATATCTTTGAACATATCAACTGGAGAAACTAGATCAACTGGAATAATGTTTGTCTCCCTCTGGACTGCTGAAAGGGGGGAAGGTATTGTCTCACTTTCAATTTCCATCTGAGATTCTCTGGGTCTTTGAAAGACTATCTCTTCTTCAAGGACAACGTTTTTTATTATCTCAATCTGTCTCTGACTAGGGATGTCAATCTGGAATGTCTTTGAAGATTCATTGTATCCTTTCTTTCTAAAGGATCTATCTTGGACTTCTTCTCTTCGGGTACATGAAAATGCACTGGGCACCCAAATATCCTTAAGAGTTCAATCTCAGGCTTCACTCTGGTGGAGGATTCTTCGGGAGTTGTGTTTTTCAAAGTCTAGCGAAGACTCTTGTTATGAACATATACTGTGTCATGCATGCTTCTGCCTATAGAATCATAGAAGGATTCAGATCATGCATTATTGCATGGGTTTCCTCAATGATGGTTCTATTCTTCCTCTTTCTCAAATAGTTTTGACTCCTTCTGAGTCAAGTGGCTCCCTTTGAGGGATAAACATCTTCCTTTTTTTGTTAACGTACCTGGAACAATAAAACAAAAAGAACCAACACAAGAATATCTCCTAAAGGAGAATAATGAGTACATCTCTAGAATAAAAAAAAATTAAGGAATGTTGTCACAGCTACAACACCTACTTGTAATGTAGCAAACTTATATAAATATAGGTTAGAGGAATGACACTTACAACAATCAAACCTGAAGTCTTTACTTTGAGTGTTTTGTTCCTCTAAATGCACTGAGATCCCTCTAGATCCATGACTTCAGCAAATGTTCCTTCCTCCTGAAATTTTCCTCATGATAATGATACAAATAATATATACAAGTGCATACTTGAGGATGTTGATATGATTTCTCCAATGGCTCCTGGATGATCTCTATCCTATGATATGTTTATGAATAAGATAGTCACAGTGTCACCTTTTGTCATCTTTGTTATTTTGAAGTTGGCCCTTCAATGTAAGGGCTTGAGTAGGTGAATTGCTTCCTTGTCCTGATGTCATCTTCCTTCCATTCATTGATAGATGTCTCTGGTAAGCCCTTTTGTATTACCCACAATAAATCTTCCTCTGAAATCTTGTCTTTCAAGAAGTTGCTTGATTCATTTATCTTCCATCATAGTTTTGTTCATCATAATTTTAGATTATTCACAACCCTTTGTCAACTAGGCTAGAAAACCTAACGTCTAGGCTAGGCTAGCACTTTTAGGTTTTATTGGACTTGTGACTGCTAACAATAAGCCTTTGAAAGATAGGAGAACACCGGTGAGCTGAAGATATCCTTCAATGAGTTTGTAGAAACCCTAATTCTGAAATTTCTGCAAAAATTGGCGAAACCCTATGGCCAAAATTTCAAAATGCTCAGAATGTCACTCTGAGAGTCTCTGGAGATGCACTAGAGGAGGTCATACTCTCCTATGCCAAAATTAGCCCCAACGTTCAAGTGTTTAAGGGCCAAAACACCTCATAAATGAAGGCCATACAGATTTTCTGGAAATCCTAGGAGGTCGTACGGTTCTGCAGAAAAGAGAGGAGACTGGTAGATGCTTGTGCAATGGGTTCTTTAAGACCTATGCTCTGATACCATGTTTATTTTTCAATAATCTATGTTAAGGATGAAGTTTATTCCATTTTATCATTTAACTTAACCATAGACAATAATGTTGCAGCAACCAAGATCACAAGAAGAAACACCATGCACATGAACACAAGAAGTATTATGGGAAACCCTTCTCAACAAGGGAAGAAAACCCAGCCAAATATTTTGCTATATTCTTCAAGAGAAAGACCTTCACCACCAAGAAAGACCTAACACACAAGAGGGTGCTCAAACCATAGAAGACTAGTGCCCAAGAGAGGTGCGCACCTTTTCCAAGTAGATGTACTTGCTGAAATTTCCAAACTCACAAGAAAGATATATTTCCACAATGGGGATTTTACTTTTACTTATATTAACCTAAACTTGTCAACTGAAGTGTCTATTGGCTCAATGGGGCCGACCTCTCTAAGTCCCATAATAATAATAATAATAATAATAATAATAATAATTATTATTATTATAATTAATATTAATCAGATTAATCAGATTAATTATCTTTTACATTTATTATTAATCACATTAAGGTGGGGCTGATAGGTACCCTTTACATAACAATTAGGGTGACAGATAGGTCTGACTCTTGAACAATGTATAACAAAGGATCTGATACACCCACTAGTGCTCATCCACTAGGGGCACATCCATAGGAATTTCATATGTCTGGTTCATTGCATTACACAGAAGAACCATATCTTCACACGTTCACTTGTGCTCATCCATAGGCACGTCCACTCTACAGATCTTCATTCCCACTGCCTCACATAGGAGAATTATCTGGAGTCTTCTCGTCAACTCTGTTGCTCAGAGGATGCTAATACATCATCTTCATTTCTGTTCACATGACGATGCACCCAACACTTTGGGATTTCACACGTTCACCTTGTGCTCAGCCACAGGCACGTCTAACTCAACGGATCGCCTTTCCCACTAGATAATCATCTGGAGTTCTTCTCAACTCTCTGAATGGAGGAGGTCATCTCTACGTTCCTAGCTCTGTCTTAGGAAGGAACCACGTACCCTTCTTAGGGGTTTTCTCTCAGGTTTGTAAGCTGAGAGAAAGACTCACATAGTTGCAGTGATCCACATCTCACAGGTTTGTAAGCTGGAGAATGTCTCACATAACTGCATTCATCAACAACCTTTTGACTAAAAAACCTCTATTGCTTCATAATTGACCACTTCCTCCATTGGTTTTGAACCACACATTGGACGCTTCACCTTTTCTTTCCATACCCATTTTTTGGTTGTGCTTTGGAATTTTGTCCATACATGACTAATTTCATGGCATTTTGAACACCTAAACAACATCTTCTAACAATCTAAAATATGAATAAATTTATATCTACTCCAAGTTATCTCCATCTCTTCGGGTAGGCCTTTCCTAAGGTCTATTTCCACCACAATTTTAAAAACTCTTCCATACACTTTTGTATATAAGTTAGCCTCTAAATCGATGAATGCACCTAGGATTTGAAGAATAAAAGAACCAATACTTTAGGCTAGAGGCTAATATAGCCTCTACTTTAGACTGTTCAAACGTTATTTCTTGGATCGTTATTACATTTGGTTTATAGTTGGTAAACAATGTTTTTAGGGATAATTTATTATGGGCAACCCCTACCCCCCTCGTATTTAGAGATATAATTATCATTGGATCTCCATGTTTAAGAATATCCTTGCTCAACCACCCCCCCCTTAATTATCATTAATTTCCCTTCTTCGACTTCTCTTTTGACTTTCCTCTTTGCTAAAGTAAAAAATGATGTCCTCCCTACTAGAGAGGAAAGTCCAAGATCATAGGCCAAGACACCCTTAGTTCGTACTACCTCTTTCTAGGTATTCTCCTTGATGAGTCTAAGGGTATATCTACTTTTATTTCCTCCATTCTCCTTAGGATTTATTTCCTCCAACTCTATATGGGGATTTCTCACCATAGAGTATTCTTTTGAACAATGACAATCTTCAATCTACAAAAGACTCCTAGTGGAAGTTTGTGTTCTAAGGAGTTTTACGATCCTCCCTCCATTGTTTATCACCCAAATCATAGTCCAAGTTAGGATTCTTATCCCTTTGATCTCACATCTCAATATCATTTGGGACCTCATTTTTGAATTAAACTGCAAGTTAGGGATAAAATATTTATAATTCATTCTAGAGTTCTCCATTTTACTTGACATATTATCATTTATGGGGGATATGAAACAAACCCCTAATTTTCCGTTTATCCTTCTTCTATTTGTTGGATTGGTTGATTCCTCCAAGAATTTACCACATCCTTTGAATGATAAACCTCTAGTGCTTCATAATTGTCCACTTCCTCCCTTGGTTTTGAATCCCCCAGTGGATGATTCACCTTTTCTTTCCATACCCATCTTTTGGTTGTGCTTTGGCATTCTTTCCATACATGACTAATTTCATGTAATTTTGAGAACCTAAATAACCTTTTCCAACAATTTAAAATACGATTAAATTTCTATCTTCCCCAAGTTATATCTATCTTCCCCAAGTTATATCTATCTCTTCAGGTACGTGTTTTGTAAGGTCCATTTCCACAAAAATTGTAACAACTCTTCTATTCACTTGTATATGTAAGTCAACCTCCAAATCGATGAATGTACCTAACACATTTCTAAGAGCCTTCAACACCTTTGTGTTCCACATATCCATTGGTAAACCAAAATTTCACCCATAATGGTTAGATGAAGGTTGTTTACTTTTGGGGATTGAAGCCTGATGTACATATTTTTAAGTCTAATAGGGATGCTCCCCAATACCACCTTTTTTGCGATATTTTTTTTAGCATCCAATATATAATGAAATTAAAATGCAATCCATCTTGGGACAAGTGCATGTAATTTTGGGAGATACCCTACTCGAATGTACCAATTCTTTTCCACCCACTCAAGCATTGGAGCATATGAGATAGTCTTCCCCACAACAAATTAGTTAAAGCTTTCTCCATTATGTAACTATATCCTCCATTCATACAACTTTTCCTAGGACCAAACTAATCGTATCCTTGTGGATTGAATACATTTACATTGTCTTTTAATCCTTAGAGTAGGGTTATTTTCTCCTTGAAACTTCCTCTCCCCAACCCACCAATTCCACCTACAAAAGTGCTCAAAAACCTACCCTAGACTATAGTATTTCATTACCCCTCTTCCTCCTTTCTACGTGTTCAACTCCTACAAATTCTAGAATGGTCTCTCACTTGACCATGATGAAAATGGATTGAACTCCTCAAAATGGTCACCATTAATTCCCCTTACTCCACCCCAAACTTCTATCTTTTTCAGAGATTTGGGTAGTACTCCTCTATCACTTTTGGATGTCTTTCCATCTGAATAGGTTTTAAGGTTCGGTTCCTCTAGATATTTGATGACGTTTTACTCAAATATCAACTTTCCTAATGTTTTAGACGAATTCAAAGTCTCCTCCTTGCACTTGTTTATTTCTTTGCTATACTCCCTAGAGGCATTCCATATCTCCATCAATTTCTCCCTTGAACTAAAGATCGACCTCATCAATTCTTGCTCTCCATCTTCCATGTAATCAAGTAGCTTCTCCTCCATATCTTCATCCATTAAGGTTTCATCACGACTTTCATAAAATTTCATTAGTTTATGGTTGGATCACAACCTAACTAACTAAACAAATGGTTGGTCTTGACATTATGAATTTTAGCTTGTGGTTGGATCACAACTTAACTGACTTAACAAATGGTTGGCCATGACATTATGAATTTTAGTTTATGGTTGGATCACAACTTAACTGACTAAACAAATGGTTGGCCTTGACATTATGAATTTTATGTATGTATGTATGTTACACAACTCACTCATATCTCATTATTAATATTTTTTTTTTTGTAAATATTATACTATGTTGATTTATACCATGTTTCACATTAGCATTAGGCACGAACATTAAACATATCCCTCACATTGAGCTATAAAATAATCAAACTTCCATAAATTTTCATTGGTTTATGGTTGGATCACAACTTAACTAATTGAACAAATGGTTGGCCTTGACATTACACTCACACACTCACACACACACACACACACACACACCTCATTCATTTTTTATTATTGTTTTCTTAAATTTTTTTAATATTTTATTGCATTGACTTATACCATGTGCCACATTAGTGTTAGGCACATACATTAAACATATCCCTCGTACTAATCTATAAAATAAACCTCACTTCTCTTAATCTAATGAAAAAAAATAAAAAATCCAAAAAGAAAATTGCTCATTATATTAGCAAAATATAATAGGATTACATCTCTCGAAATAACTTTAAATTATCATTTCAAGCACTGAGCAGAAGGAAAACTATAAACATAATTTACTACCTTTACAAAATTTCCAGTTTAGAGCTACTGATATAACAACTGAGCGATTTACTAAAGATCCCTTACATTTTATACTTTTCGACTTTCTTCTCATACTAATTGTAAAAACTAGTCTTTTGATGAAGATACTCCTACATTGGTTAGAAAACTTTGAAGCTCCTAGTAACCCTTTGTTGTTTTCTTCCCACTGAGTGTAGGTAAATAGTACCACATTGATGATGATCCTTGAGAGCCTTCTTCGATAGATCATCTACCTCCATATTGAATTCTTTGTAGGCATGGATAAAGGTGATCACTCCAAAGTCAGTGCTCAATTTTCTAATCTAATCCTTCCATCCTTCCAATGCCAAGATATGGAGTCTCCCTCTGCCATTTCACCAATCAATAATGATTTTTGAGTCCCCAATTATCAACAAATCTGTAAGGTGTAATCTTATGGCCAGGAAAAGGGTAACCCAGATGTCTAATAGCTCATCTCTATTGTTTGTCCTAGGGCCAGTGTTGAAGGTCCATTTATATAAAGTTGAATCAATAATCCTGATAATACCTCCCGCTCCACTTTGTGATCCATCTACAGAAGGCGCGCCATCGAACCACCCCATCGTAGGCTGCAACCGAGGAGGAATCAAGATCTTGCGAGATTTAGGTCCTTTTCGGGAAGAATCACAGGCATTAAAAGTTCCTAAGGATTTGAAAACCACAATAGAAGTAGAAGTTGTCTCATTATTGAACAGTGCCTTGTTTCGCTCTGTCCATAAAAACCAACAAACAATGGTTGGAAGTTCAGCCATAGTCAGATACTACAAGGACCATGACTCAATACATTCTTCGATTGATATCCCATCCCACAAGACTAAAAGCTTGAGAATCCCCGAAAGGTGAATCCAGACTTGACAGGTGAAATGGCAGTGAATAAACAAGTGGTTTAACGTCTCTAGAACTCTAGCACAAAGGGTACAAATGCTCGGTCCTTCCCACCCCTTTGCTACCAGGTTCTCCCAAGTGAGGACTTTGTTTCCTAGGATGAGACAAAACAAGAGTTTTATTTTCAAAGCGATAGTCCACTTCCATAATTTGTACCTCCATCCTATAGTAGAATGGTGTCATAAGACCTCCGTCGAAGCCTTGTATACATTATTTACCGATAGGATCCCCGACTTGTCTCCTCCCGCTCAAAGAAGTTCATCCTTTCTTTCCAATAAATGTATACCTGCCCAAGGAGGACACTCCAGTATTCTTCCCATTCATTTGCTAAGACACCCGAGAGGCCAAGTGTAGCTCCCTCTTTCTAGTAGGAGCTAAGATGATCAGTCCTTGCAATATTAAGAGCCTGGTACATATAGGTGACACCTTGAAGTTTTAAGGCCTCAATAAGACCAGACGAGAAGATAGACTGCTTACCTAATCCCATGATACAGTCTGCCAATATGGATTGCCAAACCATTACCTGGCCTCCAACATAACCAATGGTCTATAAGCGGGATTGCTTTTTATCCAATTTTTCCAAATAGGAGACGCCAACCCCTGTGTTCTAGAGACCAACTTGGACCATGTTGCCATCGAGCAATATGGTAAATATTTATCCTTAATAACATTATGCCAAATACATGCTTTTGTCAGCACTCTCCACAAGGTATTATCCGCTAAAGCTTTGTTGAAAAAGAAGAGGTTTCTCAAGCCCCATCCTCTTGCTTTCTTTAGCCTTGCAATTGTTTCCCAATTGCAGAGGTGCATTCGTTTCCTTTCACTACAACCCGACCATAAAAAAGAGAAAATGAGTTGTCTAATTTTTACTAAAATTGAAATCAGAACCACAGCCAAGGTCAACCAATAGACCGGTTGGCTCTCTAGAACAACCTTTATTAGAACAAAACGTCCTCCAAGAGTAATCTAGTGATTGCACCAGTGATCTATTCTTCGTTCAAACTTTTTTATGAGCCAACACTAGTCTTCCGGTTTAGAGCAAGAAGGCTTGAGAAAGTAACCCAGATACTTGAAGCCTACATCAAGGGGAAATAAGTTGTAGGGAAAAATATCTCTAAAAGGAGCAAGACTGTAATCATACATGCCTACAACATGAAAAGTTGATTTTTCAATATTTATCTCAAGACCAGTAGCGCCTATGAAGGTCTCGAGAATTCCCGCTATCTCCTTCCATTCCTCGATACTTGTTCTGGACATTATCAAAACATCATCGACAAAGAAAAGATGAAGTATATTAACAATCCTCACTACTTTCACACCTGTCAACTTCTTCCCGACCTTACCCTTTTTGAGAAGAATGCCGAGACCCTCCATTACCAGGACGACTAACAATGGTGACAGCGAACAACCTTGCCTAAGCCCTTTGACAAGTAATAAATTGCTTTATGTAATAATTAAACAAAACAATGCATTGAATTAGATAATGAATATAGATAATATAAAAATAAATAATTAATTGATGCATCAAATTAGATAACATATGTAGACAAGAGAGAAATAACATGGACAAATTCTATTACAATATAATTAATTCTCTTTCCAATAAGTGTATGGAATAACTTGGTGCACAAATGATCTTCAACAATACCCAATCTCTTATTTGTTACAATGCATCTAATTTTCCTTTACACATTTTCTATGTCAATTGTATTATAAGAAAATATCTAAACACTTTACACTTGAAATAGGTCGTTGGACTAAATCTTTACACTTGAAATGGGTCGTTGGACTAAACCAAAAACAATTTTGAATGAACAAATTTGTAAAAATTGTGATAGAAAGTAGGTTGAGGATTAGCACCATTTCCTTTTAACTTGTTTTACCTTTAATAATATAAACATAACTTTACCTAATTTCATAACTTAACTACTCTTTAGGACCTCCTTATTTAAGAAAAACATAATGACCTTGGTACTTTAATTTCCACCATGTTTAAACTTAGAAATAACAATCTAAAGAATATTTAGTATGATTTTTTTATTTGCTTTATAAAGCTTATTGGTCTAAAGGGGTAGTGACCATCATTGTCATCAATAAAGTGAGAAGAGATGAGTCAAGTTGGTGAAATTGGGTCATTGTTACAACTCCCAATAAGGTTTGAATCTTAAAAAATGGTTGGTGTATACTCAAAGGGGGTTATTGTTTGGTTGAGTTGTCATGCTCATTTATGTGAGGCTAGGTGGACACCTGATAGCATGAGCAATGTCCTACCTATTAATACATGGTGGATGCTTATCACTTCAGTGTATTGAATAAGCATTATCCAAAAAAAAATCCTACAATAAATTGTCCATCTTTCTAGTTGTCATTACATACATCTATTTGGTATAAGCATTCCTAAAATGCATGTTTAATGATATTGTTATTTTTAACACTCCCCCTCAATACATTAAATCTGTGACATAATTTTTGAATCTTCCTCAAATATAGCATGTATGCTACAACCCTCACCAGGTTTGAATCCTCAAAGAGTCGTCAATGTGCTCCCACAAGGGGATTGTTGTAGCCATTTACATGAAACCGAATGGAGAAGGGAAAATTTTAAGGACCCATACTCATCTTAAAGTGTATAAGCTTTGACAAATCTTACCAATTCTTAAAATGAAAACTATAAAATGTTTGACGATATTTTTGTAAAAATATTCAAATTCCTATCGATTTTATATAGTTTCTTGATTTTTTTGGCGATATTTAGAGTAAATAATTCTATCCTATAGAATTTGGTTGCATAATTTTTGGGGAAAATGGAATTTGGCGAATCTTTTTTGGACAAAAACATGGAAAATTAACCCATGGATGAAATTTAGTCGCTAAAATTTTCCTTGGCACTAGACACCCAATAGTGTAAGCAATGACTCACCTCTTAATAGACAATGAATTTTCACCATTGTAGTGTAATAAATAAGCATTAACGAAAAAAAGTGCAAGAAACTTTCAATTTTACTAACTCACATTACATAAATTAATCATTATAAGCATTCCTAAAATACACCCCAACATCTCATTAAAATTCACATGTAAGGATATCTTTGTATTTAACATTCCATTTCAATACTTCAAATCTTAGTCATAATTTTTTTGTTTTCCTCAAAATAAATCTAGTGCTCCAACTTCCCTTATAAATCACGTTCACTTGCAAAATTTAGTGAACCAATCTCTATATTTGACAACTATGGTTGCAAAATAACCATGTTGCATACCCATCAAGCCCCCCTAAAATATATCTTCTCTTGATCCTCAAAATTCAACATCCCAACTCTTTCACAAGCCCTATGCACACTTGCAAAGTTATACCATTTTTCAAGTTGAGAACAACATCTCCTCTTATCCTCAATCTCATGTTGTTCATACGGTAAAGAAACATATTAGGAACGCCCTCAACTCTTATGAGATTGAACTCTCAGCTCTCCCCGAGATCAAAATTCTTGGGTCTCCAAATATTGAAACACATGACTCTTATACCGTGTTGTAAAATAATATAACTTTCAAAGAACTAACAAAAAAAACCTTCCATTTTACTAAATAACATTACACAAAACAATTAGTTACAAACATTTAATGACTATACTATTTGCCTCACTAACAGATATTGTCATGCACACGAATAAATCTATGCTCAACTTACCCCAACTTCATACTATGCATGTCTCATACTATGCATGTCACCCTGTGATAGTTTCGTCACATTTAACATCCATTAACCTTTACACACAATTATAAACCCATTCATACAATAAATGCAATCTATGACATAGAAATATCGTATCACCTCAAATGCTAATACTCCACACTACAAAGATAAATGTTAAAAAACTTCACACCCTATTTCAAAACATGTATCCTCTCCCTATTTGACTCCTATCCCATCTAATTATAATAAACATGAAAATTTTAAGTACATTTATTATTGCTGGGCCCTTATAGACATTTGTAATGTTAATAGCCCACCTTCAACTTTTATTCCTTAAATTAAAAAAGCAAACCGACAAAACTACTCATAGAGCATAAGCGCAAAGGTTTCAATCAACTCATCCATGACGAAGACTTAGAGGACCAAAAAGGCCAAAAATGCGTTTGACAAATTTGCATCTATTATACCGTATATGTCCACATCACTTTCACGCGCGCAAAACATCCATCTCAACACGGACTGGTAATATAATATTTTTTTAAATAAAATAACGATATTTTACGTTTTTATTAAAATAATATCAATTTTGGAAAAAGAGTCAATTTCATTTAGGATTTCTAGAGAAACATTTAATGTTGAATGAATTAGTATAATTATAATTATATATATAAATATAAAGTATTTTTTTTATATTTTGGTTTCTTATTATTATTCTCATTTAATATTTTGGTGTCTTATTCATTTTTCCCATTTAATGTTGAATGCATTATTATAATTATAATTATATATATAAATATAAATATAAATGATTCCTTTTATATTTTGGTGTTTTTTTTTTTCATTTAATATTTTGGTGTTTTATTATTTTTCTATTTAAAATTGAATGAATTATTATAATTATAATTATATATAAATATAAATTATTGTCTTACTCATTTTTCCTAAAACTTAATAAAACATACTGTTTATTTTATTTTCGTTTTACTGAATTTAATCATTTAATCTTAAAAAACAATTTTTTTTTAATCTTTTTCATGTAAGCTTTTCACTCGATTGTTTTTTTTAATCTTTTTCATGTAAGCTTTTCACTCAATTTAATCTTGTATATGAATTTTTCATTTTTATGAAACTTTTTTTTTAGCAAAGTCTTAAAGTTTTGATGTATTTATTTCTCTTAAAGTTTTGATGTATTTTTTTGGATTGTTATATATATATATGTAATTTTTTATTTTTTTCCAAATTAATATATTAAAATTTGTTTGCTCGTAAATATTTAAGTTAAATTAAATTATAATTGCATTTTTATTAGAGATACATATTGTTTATTAATAAATTTTTATTATTATCGAGGTGGTAGGAGCAGATTGTGATATCTTTTGTCTTGAAAGAAAGAAGGAGCTTTCTTACTCCTGGAATATAGGACACACTACTAACAACCAGGCCTCGACCTATGCCCTTCTTCAAGTTATGCAACTGGCTAAGGTTCAAGGTATTCAATCCATCGCTCTTGTTAGCGACTCTAAATCCATTATTAACCATGCCAGGCTAAGAACCCTTCCTTTTAATGACCGCCTCAAAGCTATTTTCCAACGCATTCACTTAGAGATTTAGTCTTTCTTGAGTGTTGAACCCCTCCATGTTCTTAGGCACAATAACAAGGATGCAGATCATGAGGAAAACCTAGCGATAGGTGAAAATTTAGGGACTCTAAGAGTCAATAGGTGGGCTTCCTCTCTTCCCATCCCATGACCTTGACACTCTTTAATTTGTTAGGCACTAGGGGTGGGTCCCTCGATTCTTCACCCCCTCCCAAACTCCTGTCTTGTTGAGCCTCCACCTCATCCCACGCGGCATCATCACCTCACCACCTCGCGCATGTTCTCGACTATTCTCTTCAACAGACTCTCCCCTCGCTCTCATGTGGAATTTATTTCTCAGCCTCCACGTCCATTCTCTGTGTTATCCTTTGTACTTGGAAGACCCTATTCTCCCTCAGTTGCCCTACATTTCCATCACCTTCGTATCTTATGACTTCACTCCTCACATTTTTTGTTATCGACTCGTCTTAGAACGAGACTCTGAATTCATGCACCCATCCTTTGCTCATCATGGACACAAATGGAAGATCCTGTCACCATTTATGGCAAGGGCTTTATCTCCCTGTGCTCTAAATTGTTGTTCTTGTCCTTTGCATAGTTTGCTATCCCTCTCTCTGTCTGAGTTCGTCGATTTCAACCAATTTCAATATGGAGAAGCTCGTTGTGCTCAAGCAACACTCGAAGTCCGAGACAATGGCAAGGAGAAATTTGAGTGGCTCAAGGAAAAACAAGGAGATAATGGACGAGGATCAGAACGAGCTTGTCTCCACAATACAATCTCTCCAAATTAAGGTTAGTGGCCTTTCTACACAAGTCCTCTCCATCTTGAAAATTATAATTAAACACCTTCAAAACCACCGACAAATACTCCCTAGCTCCAATACTCCCTCAAGATCGACATTGACAACTTCAGAAGGAGCTTTGTCCCCAAGGGTTTTCCAACAACTCCTAGACTTAAATGCCCCACTTTCGGACTCTAGAAATGCAGATTTAGTCTTTTAGGATCCACCTAAATCTCCATAATCCCATGCAATGCCTTTTTTTGCTCATACTAAGCATCTTTTGCAAAGTATATACAATCAAATGCTTTGCAGTCAAGTATAGTTCAAGGTCTATAGAGATACAAAATGATTTTTTCTTTAATGTCCAATATTTTGTAGTCAAGTATAGTTCAAGATCTATAGAGACACAAAATGAATTTTTCTTACTATCTATGTATTTATTCTGCGTTTCACGCAGTTTTTATCAATACAAATTCTCTATCTTTTGTGAAATAAATAAATAAATTTTCATCATTAGATTGTTCTTTACATTACCTCTCTTAATTACGTGTGTTGTAAATAATCCCACATACATAACATAACACATAGATGGTTTACAAACATTACTCACAATAAAACTCACATAAATGGTTTACAAACATTACTCACAATAAAACTTTTGCCCATTCTTATGTGTTCTCTAGAAAATTCAAACATCATTATGTCTAACTATAAAAACCTAAACACTTGGATCACTACTCCTATACTTAATTACTAATATTATTAACTAGATAATGAAATACAAATAAACTAAATATATAACAAAAATAAGAATAAACTAAACTTAATCCTTTATTTTAATGATAAATTTAAATTAAATATGGTGATGGAATATTATTAACGAGGTGATGAAATAGGAATAAGCTAAATATATAATAAAAATAGGAATAAATTAAATGTGACACATTATTTTAATGATAAATTTGAATTGAATATGGTGAGAGAATTTTTAAACATAATTAAAAATCCACCGTATTCCAAGTAATGAGCTTTATTACATTGAATCGTGGATGGTGGAATTTTCAGACAAATTGAAAAATAATTAAAGTTCCAGTCAATCAAAACTCTGAACAATTATAAGAAATTTAATAATAAATTCCGATAAAATAAAATCCTCCATAGATCCTCTAATCTCACATAATGACATAATACTAACATCACTAGATTCCACATCATCAGTGACGACCCTTCGGAAAAAAAAAGGTGGGGGTGAACGCAGACTCTGGCCCTGAAACCCTGGACTCATTTAAGTAAAAACTATGGGCTCAAATCGTCTACGTGGCAGATTTCCTTAATGTTAGGATGTTGCCGTAATTCTAATAATAATAAAACGATCGTTAGCACGCTTTCATCATTTTGCTAGCTAAGCGAGTACAAACCAGGGGCGCTGATAGTAGCCATTTTTTTCAGCAAGGAGCTGGAGGTCACTACCTTCCATACAATTCATGCAGGGAGACATGCTCATTGGGCTCATTGTCAACTTTCGCTCACAGTATAGAGTCAGAGGCTGCATATTCTAAACATCTGCTCACCCAATTTCATATTTGAAGACGGTATACTCACCTCTGTGATTCTTCCATGGAGCGCTTTGGGAGGGATTTTTCTGCTATTGTTTTCTAGGTGGGTATCCTGTTTAACACATCCACAATGCCTTTGTGCTTGAGGAGTCCTTTTCCTTCTTTCTTTTGTCAATATTTTGGAGAACTGTGTTAACGCTTGTTTTGTGTATGTACAGGGTCTGTTAGTCTATTATAGTATATTCTAGCAACAGTTTCATCTTTTTGTTTTTGGGTTATTGAAAATTTTGCATTTTTGAATGTGGGTCATTGAAAATTTTGCAGTTTTGTATGTCGGTTATCCTGTGTGCATCAATCAACACTGAAGATGAATATATTCACATATTTAAAACACATACCCAGTTCTCTCAAGATTTGTGTTATGTCCGCCCATAGCTGATTTCTCTCATGCAATTGGGATCTCTGTATTTTAATTTCAATTGATCGTAATATGAGAATCATGAATCTGAAAAGTTGAGGTTACTGCATGCTGGTCGGTGCATTCCAACTAATTAGCAGAGGTCTCTGTCACCTGTTACCAAATTATAGTTGGCCATTCTCTTCAACTTGCTCTGACAGTCCTCTCTGCTAATGAACTTTTACTAATAGAATTTACCTGATGAGAATGTATTAGTTTGCACTGTTATGTCAATTGATGCCGTTCTATTGAGTTGTTTTACATGCTACCCAACCACCCAGGAGTTGGTAATTAACAGTGTTTATGTGAAGGAATTTGGGTTTTCTCATCTGGAGCTCGATGTCTTTTCATTTGACATTTGGGTTCCTTTGTGTGATTTCCTGGCCGTCAGTGCCACTGGTCAGGACAGACACTTCTAGGTTCTACGCGTGTGAGTCGCCCAAGCCACGGGGGCCGAGTAAACACGGAATTGTGTTTGAGCCTTGAGCTGCTTCGCCAGCTCACAAAAGAAAGGGAAAAAACGCCTCAGCAACAGTGATTTTCTGTTCGGTTTACAGAAATCTATGCTGACATGATCTTTTAGCCAATACAATGGATCTCTTTCTCTCTCAATCTCACACACAAACATACACACAACATATATGAGATTATATTAATCATTCACACACAGAGATCTATAGATGCATATGATATTCTTAACTCTTCTGAGGTCATTGGAGATATTCTCCTATTTCTTAGGGGCATATGTCTTAGGAAAACGTCACGAGACCCCCTCTCTTCCCTGGAATGTTTAGATGGAGGGCAGCTCAATCGCTAACCACAGTAGTGGCTGGTAACCTCAAGGGATTTTGACCTATGGTCTCCCAGTGAGCAACATGCCTTGGGCAGATGGTTCAACTGATTAAGCTAACCCTTTGGGGTTAGAGATACATATGAGATTATATTAATGATTCACACACATAGATGAATATGATATTCTTACCACTTTTGAGGTTATTGGAGATGTTCTCTTATGTCTTGGGAGTTTCTGCACAACTAATCATCATTATTGTACTTGGGAGCCATGCTCCCCATTTATATATGGCACAGTCAGTATTTCTCTGGATATTTCTGGTAATTTGGTTACAAGTTACAACAGATGCACAGGGCAATACGTCAGCAAGATAAATCATAAATGCACACTACTAACATATGTATATGATATTCTTACATTTTGAGGTCATTGGAGATATTTCCCTATTTCTTCCAAGTTTATGCTCAACTAATCATTATTATTTTTCTTGGGAGCCATTCTTGCCATTTATATTAGGCATATTCCATATTTCTCTGGATATTTCTGGTAACTTGGTCATAACAGAATCACAGATGCACAGGGCAATACCTGAGCAAGATAGGGGAAATGCACACTACTGAGAGAATAAGGTTAAAAGCAAAGCCTTTCACAGATTGCGGTGAATTGTTTTTGTTTAAAAGAGAGAATGCGGTGAATTGTTTTTGTTTAAAAGAGAGAATGCGGTGCTTAAGGTTGACCTATGTTATACTTGAGTAATTTACCATTCCATGGTTGGTGTTGTGGAGTTCAGCCACAGTCCATCATTCATAAGGAGAAAGAAAAGAAATATGAAATTAATTGTGGGCGTTTTACAGTAGAAGAGGGGGTTGAAGTGCTTAGATTGCCCTCCATATCTTCTCATACCTTCATAATCAATCTAGACATTCTCCACTTTCTTCTCACTATCGATTCTTGAAAGTCTTGATGCTAATGAAATGAAATTCAATGAGTGTTAGATTTGATGAATCCCTTTATGATGCGAAAATTTGAAAGGGTTCTTTTCTTAAATAGAGAGTTAGAAACCTCATTCCAAAGGGTTTAATGCAAATTAAGCTTGCCAGCAATCATCAATGATGTTAATGTCTACGTAGTGGGTACATCTTGACAGCAATTGAGTTAGCTACATGTTTGATGCTATCACATGGATCCTTTAGACTGACCATCCTTTGTAAAATATAAGAAATTATCATAAACCTTTATCAGGTGCAGATAAGATAATATAATCACACCGAGAGAAGTTACGTGCCCTCCCATCCTAGTTGGATGGAAAAAAATTTGACGTTCAATGTCAAATGTTAAAAAGAAAGAAAGAAGGAACGAATGGAAGGAAAATAATAATAACATGTGTATAACCATTATACTAGTAAAATAAAATGGAAAAAAATCTGGCGTCGATGGAAAGAATAATATTAATAATAAAAGAAACTTGTATAAATCATCTTAACCCTGAAATCTTTTAAGCACTAAGACATTTGTGCCTAGGCTATTTTTGGATCCCTCTTGGTGCTTAATAGATCGGGATCCAAGATGGATCTATTCTAGTTTTGTTAATTTCCACGAATGACCAAAAAGGTAGGTCAATAAAGGACAACCAGTAACAGCATACTGTGGGAATGCCAACACTACTCACTAAAAACTAAACCAAAAAGAGTAAAGATGCCAACGAATGAGAAAGTATAAGTAAACAAAAAGAGGAGGATCTACTCCTTATTAGGTATAGATGTAGAAGTAGACAAAGAAGAAGCATTTTCTTCCACCCCAACCACTGTGAAGATGCCGATGCTCTGCCTGATAATGTCATTGGGGGAGTACCAGGGGCTGAGAGGGCCTATAAAGAATATTGAACCTGTTTAGGACACTCTGCAAAAAGAAACCATTGTTCACAGTTCACCCTTACAATTTATAGAATAGGAGTGGATACGAAGCTGTGCCTTTGCAAGCGTTGCACCTAAACTGTAGAGTGGGTCAGTGCAATGCTAAGATTTGAAAAATCTGGAGGTCAAGGGTTATATTTCATCAGATATTTATTAGCCATGTAAAGGGAATTAAAGAAAGAAAAAAAATAAAGAAAGAAATTAAATTATTTTTTGGGGATGACCAGGATTCACAAAAACATGTACAATATCCAAGAATGTGCTTAAGCCATGTTCATACTAAAAATAAGAAATATAAAATACAAAAATGCAAATGGCACAATACTAATGAAGTGACATACAGCTATATTGATGGAGTTTCTATCAAGTGAAGAACAACTATAAAATAATCCAGCCTCATCAAATACCATAAATTTTGTCATAACTTGGCCAAATAAGAGGCTGTCATCATGGGAGCATCCTGTGCTATGCTAGGAGGGAGTCAAGTAATTTTTGACAAGGAAGATGTATCTCTCTTAACAGCCAAGGTTATTCTCCTATCTGGTGCAAAGAAATGGACAATGCGATGTTGTCTATATGTATGGCAGTCATTTAGGACTCCTAATAGCATAATATGTATAGCAGTAGTCCCAGAAGACTGGCAAAGAGCTCCACAAATGTGATAAGAGACTAGAAATGAAGCTTTGGTGATGGAGAAGAAGACGAGGAGAAAGTTATTGAAAGAGTGTTTGCTGTGGGAATTCCCAGAATTTACAAGTGTTTGTAAACGGCTTCTGACCTATCTCTGGTGCTATATGATCTGTTTAGCAATATTTATTTTATAAATTGAAATGTTGATTTGGAGGGAGTTCATGTTTAGAATAACGATTTATCCTTTTTATGTAAACTTGATAAAAGGCCAAAGAAGTAGCAAACTTTGAAGTTAATTTGTTTTTGGTTTTACCATAATGGCTGCAGTGTGATTATGGCATTGCAGTTGGTTTATGCAGCGCACGATCAACTACTGAATCTGCCCACTTGGTCAATTATTTCAATCTATCCCCATCCAAAATGTATAATGAAAATAAATCCTATGCAAAGCTGTTCTGGCTATGTCAGTATTGGTGCATTCGCTTTCATTTGAGATTGTAGTTGTAGGACCTACGCTTATTCTTTCTTTAACTCTTCTACATGTTCTTGTTGTCTTGTAATCTAATTAAATGCAATTGCGTTCTTGGTGGAGTTTATTCAGTGGCATATTTTAAATATTCTTCCAGGCTTCCACAAACATTCTAAGGAAATCGGCAAGGCGCAGGAAAGTCCTTAGATTCGTCAAATTATTTGGGGTGGACTTCTTCATAACCGACATCTCTTATTTTCATGTGAAGCCCATCAACTTTATATCTGGTAGAAAAAGGTTTTCATGAAAACAGGAACATTTATCCTAGCTCAACATTGCCTGCAACGTTTATTTTATAAGCTGATCTGGAAGTGGTGCTGGACAATGCAGACATTCCCCATATTTTATTGAATGCTAGGATGCTACCCAAGCAGATTTTTCCATAAATCAATAATGATTTTAGAAGATTATTTTTCAATCTCATAGATACAGCATCCATTCAGGTTCAAGTTGAAGGGCATTGCCAATTATCCGAGCCTTCATATAAGGCTCGCTTGCTTTTGAATGTGTTTTTACGAGGTACCTTTTTCCTTCAATTTCTGGTGATAGCGAGATGTTAGTTCTCTGCAGCCAAAGTATTTAGCTTCTTCGATTTAAATCCAAGAAGTCATTTGGCCCAAGGCAATTACTGGTTCTTAATCGCTTTCTAGTTTACAGGCTTTGCAGTCTATGCACATTTTCTCTGAAATTTGTTAATCAAGCTTTGACACAAGGAACTATTGGAAGTTACATTGGGTAGTACGGCTCCTGTTTACCACTATATGAGACGTTGAAACTTTAAGCACTTATTTTGGACGAATACCTTTTGGTTTTCGGTTCACTGTTCCATTCATTTCCCTTTTTTATTTATTTTTCATTTTCCAGCCTTAATATTTAGTTTCTGATTGCTGTTTGTGTGGAGTATATGAGAAAAGCAAATTTTTATGAGGCATTCACAAGCCTCGCAAAAAATTCTGTTTGGAGTATGGCTGATGTCGTTGTCATCTATCCATATAATCTTTATAAAAGAAATGATTGGGTTTTTTCAATGTGTGCCATCTCCATGACATAAATAAGAATTCCCAAAGATAACTCTTCATAATTGAGAATGGAAATTGAACAAGACAATTCCCTTCCTTTTTTAGATGTT
>ML780030.1:14847-26505 GCA_009831015.1 Picea engelmannii | reverse complement strand
ATATGTGTACTAAATGGTTGATGCTTTAATGATCATCACTAATCAATTAGTTAAATGATCTTATATCTATGTTTTCATGTTTTTTGCAATTGATTCAACATTCTGCATGTTTTATATATATATATGCATCAATATATATATTTTTTATGTATTGTATAAAAAACGCTCCCGCTCCTGGAGATTTTTGAAAATCTACGCTTCCCGCTCCCGGAGATTTTTGAAAATCTACGCTTCTCGCTCTCGCTCTCGCTCCCGCTCTCGCTCCCGCTCTCGCTCCCGCTCTCGCTCCCAGAGATTTTTGAAAATCTACGCTTCCCGCTCTTGGAGATTTTTGAAAATCTACGCTTCTCGCTCCCGCTCCCAACAACCTTGGTCCAACCCAAAAAACCGAAAATACAGATTGCAGAACTGTGGGCAACAACTTTTCCCAGGACTTGCGAACAAACTGGTGAACTGCAGTGCGCACAAGTGTACTTCTGCAGTTCTGAGAATACTGGCCAAAATGAAGACTGGCCTCCTATATTTATACTGTTTTTGACAGACTGCCTGGGCCGACTTCTCATTCTGGGTGCTATTTTATTTATAGTATATAACATTTCCTTTAGCCAACTTCTTCTCTTGGAGGCTAATAAGCTAATACAAATTATTCTCTTTAGCAGACTTGTCTTCTAGGGTTATTAGCCAACTAATTAGGGTTTCTTCTTGCTTCCCAGAATATTCTATTCTCGTCAGGCTTACACGTGGAGTTAAATACCTCCCGTAGCTACCATAATATCAACACTCCCTCCTAGTTAGGGAGGTATTTGAACGCAATGGTCTTGAGCACAAACATACCATTGAATTGGTAGCATCATCATAGACAGAGGCTATCTCATGATCAAATCACGAGCACCATCATCACTATTAGTATCATATGATAGCATCAACTGCATCATCTCTCAAAGCCATACTGCATTTGAGTAATCAGGGATGATGTTGAATAAGTCACTCACTCCACAGAGTGATACACGAACCATTCTTCTAATCCGGACATATGTCCTAGAAGAATAATTGCTCCAATAGATGCTGGAAGCCACACCATCGGCTACAAGGACTATTCTTCTAATCCGGACATGCGTCCTAGAAAAATAACTGTTTTGGACCATTTTCCACCTGGAGAATGTCAGTCCACCAACACACTGACTATCCATCTAGCTGATAATCTTCATGGCAATCAGAACAATGTCATTTAATAGGACACAACTATGTCTATCCATGGTAGTACAATCCAGTGGTACACTATCATACCAAGTAGCACACAGCTACTCAATTAGTGACACATAGCCACAACCAGTGGAACACATCCACCACAATAGCATACAGCTACTGTCCAGAGACATACAGTCTCCATAGCAATTATATCATCTGATATCAACCTGCACAGAAAAACAATGTCATGATACAAACTAAAGCATCTGGGCCATTCTTCCACTCACATCTGTGAGATCTGGAAGAGCATCTGCCCTCAGAGAGTGAAACATCAACGATGAGCTGTCTGGACTATTCTTCTCAAGCAAGGAAGAATAACTGTCTTGATTTCTGAGCCTGGACCATTCACCTATCCGGGCCATTCCTCTGGCACTAAACAAAGTGCAACCTGGAGGGAATGAGTCTGCCCTAGGGAATGCTTGTCCTTGATTGCTGAACCTGGACCATTCACCTATTTGGGCCATTCCTCCGGCACTAAACAAAGTGCAACTTGGAGAGAATGAATCTGCCCTAGGGAATGACTTTCCGGACCATTTCCTAAGGAAATGACCGTCCTGCACCAACCTCCAAAACGGACCATTCTTCGAAACTGCTCACAACTGTGAGCTTCGAAAGAATGATTGTCTGGCGAGGCGGACCGGTCTTCTTGACCACTACTGAGAGTGACCGTCAAGAAGAAAGACTGTCCTAGACCATTCCCCCACACTGGCCATAAGGGGAATCATTGTCTATGGTACATCAACAATCCATCGAACCATTTTCATTATGAAAATGACCGTTTGATCTGGACCATTTTTCGAACTGGAAAATGCCCGTCTGTCAGAAATCTCAAACCACTTTCCGAACTGGAAAGGAACTGCTCATCCTGGACCATTTTTCGAACTGAAAAATGACTGTCCATAAATCAATGACACATCAGTGCTCCCTCCCAACCCGGGAGTCATCTCTTTCCTTTTCAATAAGGAAGTCGTCTCCACGAGCTCCCGCTGTTTCTTGAGTACGCAAACTCTTTCATCTTGGATAGAGGCTTTACCAAAATATCTGCTTATCTGCTCAGTGCTCATATGTGGAGATATATATTGGAGAAACACTTCTCTTTTTTGGACTTCATCACGGAGAATGTAATGCTTGATCTCAATGTACTTCGGTCTTTCTGGAACACTGGTTTTCTTTGAAGGCTTCATATAGCTCTGATCATTACAGTATATCATAGTTGGATTCAACTCCTTTGTTTCGTGCTAGATCATAACATCGTGGCAAGGGTCAAACTGGAACATATCCAAGTGGTACTTCTTCTATCATCATGAGAGTTTGTCATGGATTAGCAATCCATTACCTTGGACTTCTAAGTAACCATTCTGATACAATATCTCTGTTATAGAAAGTTTTTCACCACGCTTCTGCTGTGCATTGGAGGCTTTGCACTAAGTTGTTTGAATCCATACAAGATCTCTTTCCATCTGCATAAAAGAGTCTCTTTCTGGTATACCTCAAAAACCTTGAGGTTGCTATACACTTCTTTGTTTGATTACTCTGTTGAGGAGAACAATCCTTACATTTGTCTGATGTAAACTCCAACCCATGGATATAGCAGGAGAGGCATGTCTGGAACAAGCTATCATCATAGTCCTCTCCCTCCATCTGGGAGAACCTTTAGTTCTGGATCTTGCAATGCTTTCATTCATAAGTCTTCCATAAACTGTTCTTCATCACAACTTTCATTTCTTCTACTTGATTGCTTTTAGTGGGTTCAAACCAAGTTGGTAGTCTTGTGATTCTCGATATAGTGACTGGTTGTTCTGGTTTTTCTTTCTCTCTTGGAATCTTCATGTTCTTCCTCATGTTTTTGTTTAGCTCTTGGGTTCATAGAGTTTTCTATAGATTCCATGCCCTGAAGATTCTGGCTTCTTCCTTTTATCATAGGATCATGGATGTGGATGGACAACTAGGGATATTTTAAGGCTTCTTTTCGAAGAAGACTTCTTCTAAAGTCAAACTGAACAGGTGCTGCTTTTCATGGTTGCTACCATTGATGGGAACATGGATAGATACTTCATAATCTTCAATGGATCATATTATTTAGGATTAGCTCCCTCCTAATCCTTGCTTCATGCATGAATGCATGCTCTTTTTTCGGAATTATATAATCGACTCCCTCCATTTAAGAGAGTCCACGCTTCTGTCTGCATCCTTATTGCTTTCTGCAAAGTGTCACAAGTCTTTTCCTTTTGATTGTTGACTTTTTTCGGTTTTTACTTCTTCTAGGTTTCTTCAAGTTTGATTATGATTTCGGCAGTTGTAATAGCTTCCACAGGAATTGTTATGAAGGATTGTCAATGTACTTCATCTTTCCATGTGTATTGCTTGTCTTAGAGTCATCGTGATATCAATCCTTATCTTGTTATTCTTCCATAGGTATTATTTCTCTTTGAACATCTTATCTTCTAAGAAATAGATATGCAAGATATGTACAGAAACTATGTAAACATGGTATGTACAAGAACTATGAATAATATTGTTACCTTGTCTTAGAAGAAGTTTGTTTTATCCTACTTGGTCTTCTTAAGGGTTTCCTTTCTTCGACAACCGATGTTTCATGTGTTTCCTTCCTTTTCTTTAGCTTGGGACAATGATTCTTGTAGTGACCATATTTTCGACAGTTGAAGCATTGTATTTTTGACATATCTTTCTCTTGATTTGGCTTCTTCCTTGAGCCAAACTTCCTTTTATTCCTGAAATTCTTGAACCTTGCTATGAAGGCTTGATTATCGTATTTCTTTTGGTGTTTCTCTTTTGCACTAATCCTTGATTCTTCTTGTGCACAACAAGTCCAAAGTTCTTCAAATGTAGGATACTCCTTCCTTGTGTTCATGCTTGTAGCAAATGCATCTCATGTCTTGGGAAGACCATTGAGTACTATATTTACCAGTTCCTTCCTTGAAATGTTCTCTTCAATAGCTTGTAGTTGATCTCTTAACTGAGAGATTCTCACAAAGTATGATGTTATGCTGTCATCATCATTCATTTTCATGTCACAGAGCTCATTCTTCATACTCATTACCTGCCCAATGTTTCTGAATGAGAAGAGGTTTGTTAGGGCATCGTACATCTTCTTAGATGAGTCAATATGGGAGATGTAGGGTATCAAGTGGTCTTTTATAGAATCCACTATGATACTCATGGCATTGATGTCATTATCTTTGAACTTCTCCATAACTGCAACGTTCTGAGGTTCCTTCTCTTTTCCTTCTTCGAACTTTGGTTCCACAATCTTTCCTTTTACGGTATCCAACACTTTATTCTTGGCAAGGATGAGATCAATCCTTGTCGTCCATGTTTTGAAGTTAGAAGCCCCTTCTAACTTGTTTTCTGACTTCATAGAGTAAGTCATAATTGCTTTGACTTGGTCAACCCTTGATTTTGACCCAAAACTCAAACTTGACATCTTAGCTTGCTGAGAGTACCAGGAGATGTGCTAGGCTATCCAGAAATTAGGTCAATCTCTTCACTTAAGGTGCCTCAACGAGAGGGTTAGGGTTTTGTTGCTGCAGCAAAAACTGGCTGCAACTGAGCAAATCCTCCCAATCTATCTTCCAACGGTTAGACTGTCCGAAGATAGTGTTGGCCCATAACTTGTTAGAATATAATGGATGTGCTCGTTTAACCATAGACAATATAGCAATATTGTCACCCAACCATAGGCTGAAGCCACCCCCGAGCACCTTAACCTTGACAGAGAAAGATTTCGGAAGCAAACCCTAGGCTTAATAGCCAAACAAAGGTGGCGCACCTCTCTCCAAGGATAGCGCACCAAGCAAGAATAACAAAATATGATCAGAGAGTTCAACCCAGAAAACCGAAAATACAGATTGCAGAACTGCCGGCAGCAGCTGCTCCCAAGACTTGCACACAAACTGACCAACTGCAGTGTGCACAAGCGTACTTTTGCAGTTCTGAGAATACTGGCCAAAATGAAGACTAGCCTCCTATATTTATACTATTTCTGACAGACTGCCTGGGCCGACTTCTCATTCTGGGTGCTATTTTACTTAGTATATAACATTTCCTTTAGCCAACTTCTTCTCTTGGAGGCTAATAACCTAATACAAATTATTTTCTTAAGCTGACTTGTCTACTAGGGTTATTAGCGAACTAATTAGGGTTTCTTCTTGCTTCCCGGAATATTCTATTCTCGTCAGGGTTACACGTGGAGGTAAATACCTCCCGCAACTACCATAATATCAACACTGGTCTCCTTCCATCTCTTTTCATTCCTTGTGTTTGTCCTTCATTTTCTGATCTTGTCCTTATCCTCTTTCCATTGCCATCCTATTTCATATACTACAACTACCACCCGTTTTGCTTAGGCTAACTCTTCATTAAATCACCTTGTGCCCCCATTCTATAACTTAGCAATCCTACCCTTTAGGGAAGCCTCCTTTGAGTTGGAGAAGAGCCAACCTAAAGAGAGAGGAAGAGCCACTGAGGTGATAGTGGGTAGCCTTCCTGAGTTGCACAAGCTAGACCCTTGATGCTGGGGACTTCACATCACGTGGGGTTGCCACATTTTGTTGTAACACGTTCCATTGCTCATGTGGATGTTATTTTACGATCAAGTATGCCAGTGGTGATATTCAACTTTATGTAGCTCAATTTCTAAGTTTAGAAAATAATCAGAGTCTATATCAGTACAACGTATATAACTATAATTCTTCGCTTGACTCATGGGATTTTTCAATCTTGTTATTTTCTCAAATCATTGTTGATGCAATTTGTGAAAATTATTTTTTCTTTTTTATCTGTTATGCAAATATCATATAGGTTTCCAAGTGTAGTAAATCGTAGAGAAATACCACATCCTTTATAAAGCTACCACTATAAATCCAAATCTCTTTGAATAATCAACGTTGCATGCTCATTTTACAATTTCTTGAGACCCACTTATAAATTTGCTATGCACTGGACTGTGACAACTTGTTTATGCGAATGCCTTTGACCTGAAACTCTAATCATGCTTTTCTATGCTCATGATAATCAAATAAATTGACCCCTTATAGGTTTGTAAATTCGAGGGAATAGATCATGGTAGACATTTTTTACTTTTTCTTCTTTAAATCTAATAAGTTTTGTTTCAATTTTTATTGAACCTTCCAAAAACTGAGTTTAAATGCATTGAAGAACTCTTTGTGTAGCCTTGTTCATATCTTGTAGTTCAAAATAGCCATTTGGAAGTTTTGATTTCACAAATTGCGAAAATAATACTCTTTTATGCTTTTAGAATTTTCTTAGCACTTTCTTACAAATTAAACTATTTTTTTCTTATAACAAATGTTATTTACAAAGTTACACGAACTGTGGGTGCAATCGGAATCGACTGAAGAATCCAGTGCAGGTGCAGCACTCATCTCGAAATTAGGAATCGGGGATTTGAAACCCTAAACCTAATTTTTTTTATAATATATATTTAAAAAATTAAAATTTTAAATTTATAATGCAAATTCAAAAACAAAGAAATGAAATCTCAAATTGAAATAATTCATAACATCATGGATTTTCAAATGATTCATAACATCAATGATCTATCATCATAGTGATAAAATCATAAATCATACTGTATACATCATAACAGTTACATCATAGATTCTAGAATCAATGAATCATAGTTTATAGAATCATAGATTCTAGAATCAATGAATCATAGTTTATAGAATCATGTATTCATACATCATACATGTAATTTTCCTATTTGAAATCATATTGAATTTCAGATTCCCTGTGTAAACAAATTTCAAACAATTAAAATTTATCATTTATCATTTGAAACAAAGAAACATTGAGATGATAAATAATAAATTAATCATATGAATAATGGCATAAATCAACTTTCAAATTTCATATTTTTATTTCATGAAATCTATACTTCTAAGTTTTTAGATTAGTCAACCGAGGCCCATATATTAATATCAAATTGAAATTGAAATATCATAAATTCATAATCATTTTATCATAATCAGGCCTTAACAGCGTGTGGAACTCAAGAGTAGGGAGTTGTGTTATCGAAGTTTCTTGGAGGTCTGCTTAGGAAATCAATCTTATATGGACAGACTAGAAGGAATGAAGCTCACGAGGTCAAGGAAAAATATTCTTATATTGTGTGACTAGAAATTGGAGGGGGATGTAGGGCTAGTCAGGCATTTGCGACTATTTTGTTTTTCTTATTGTAGTTTGAGGGGCATTGCTTCAAAACCTCAATATGACTACTAATAGTATTCCTGATTAACAAAATGTTGTTTTCAGAAATATGAAAGGTCAGACAGAAAGCCTTGTCCATGGATGAATGATGCAATCTGTTATGTTTGCTCAAGAGGTAGGATTATTAGGATTTCATTATGCGGGCTTCCTACTTAGCTTTACCAGTCACCAATCAATATTTAAGAAGCTTTTTTTGGAGTTATCATTTTGTACATAGAAGAAATCACCAATCGTTGATCATGCCTTTTTAGGATCAGTCCCAAAAACTCAATTTATGTTTTTTATAGAATCCAAAACAAGAAAGACTCAGTTATATTTTCTAGATTTTTGGAAATTGGGGTATCCCATATTCAGAATTAGTTAAATCTATTATCGCTTTGAAATTAAATTAGCTGTAGCAAGATATTATTTTTCCAAAGCTTAATAACCATAAAAATAGTGAGTAGTATCCCTGCTTTGATACCTAATGATGAAGCAGGGATACAGTTCACTGTCAAAGTACACAGCAGAAGATAAATTCTCACACAGCAATTAGAATTTATGCACAGGAAGATAATTGAAACATAATATGATTTCTTTATTCATATATGAAATGGCCAATGGCTTGGAACCTTTATTATAACATCAACAATTTAGAAAGATGATCTCCCTATCATAATCTACAGCGAGGTCTTCGTGACAATTTTGGCTCTTAAATATACATTATCAATCTCAGAATTTGTTCTCCCATTGGTTCCATTTGACACTGGCTAATTAGTAATATCAACAATGCCAACCCCATCTAATTTGCCTTGTTATGTTTTTTCTTTTTGGTTTTTTCACTTAATTTTACGTGGAGATAGGGAATGATTCCTGTTATCCCCTAGCTTGTTTAGGGATAACTAAGGAGATCATGTCTCGAGACCCACAGGTCCTAGACATGGAGTACTGAGAGCTAGACAAATTGAGCATGGCCCCGGAGGGCCCCTCTTTTCTTCGGTGCAGTTCACATATCACCAGCAACAATATCCATCACACCAGCCTGGTCCTGAAGTAGCAGTGAGTCTTGCTCCATGAGGTAATGAGTCTAGGTATCATGGTATGTATCACTTTGATTTTTGAAGCACTTGAACATGTTGTATTGAATCCTTCTTCATTTCATGACGTTTGCTTGGAAATTATGCCCTTTGCCTCGTTCATACCTGGAAGGGTGACATGGTGCCATCGTAAGTTGATTTCCCTTTAGGATGGGTTGCTACTGGGTGGATCTGTGAAAAGTCATCATCTATTCCCTCCATACTGACCACTTTCCATCTTTATTCCTTCCATCTCCCCTATCCTTGTTTGGGCATTGGGATTGACTACACTAGGAAGGGTTTGTAATGTTCTTGACTTGGCTAGTCTAGGAAACGCTGCTAATGTGTGTGTAGGATCAATGGTTTACAACATATAAATGATCATACAAATAATAAATGTGACAAAGGACTGCAAAGTTTGTATTATGATATCTCTGTGGATTACAAAATGGTCGAATGTGGCTAAATAAACTGACAATACTCGACTAGATCAACAGACAAAGGATCTTAGCCGGAATACAAATAAGCAACTAAAAGATAATACCTGGAATATGAGAGCACTGCGGAAACAATGGATGCGCTGGGACTATGGTAGCTCTGACGGTAACTGTTGGAAGTTTGGAAAGTTCGCCTTGGGAGCTATACTTCTCGGAATGGCTTGGAAACTGTCCCAAATGATCCGCCCTACTCTAGTCCTCAGTACTGGTATTTGTCGGATCCCTCTGCTGATGAATCTGGACCCCGGATGGATACCCCTGGGGGAATGCGCCCCTCTTCTTCTAGCAAAATGCGCCCTAGTGATTCCGTCGTCGGAATTGGACGAGATATGTCTCAAAACGACTGCCTTGGTCTACTGGGAAATGGGTTAGAAGGGTTTCCCTGAATCTGGTCTGATGCTCACTCTGGAACCCCAAATGTGCCCGCCAAAAGTGCCGCACGTCCAAGTCTGGAAAATGCATCTTAGTTGATTCCTCTAGCGGAATCTGATGAGGAACCAGGCAAAAGATGCGCCTTGCCCTCCTCTCAAATGGGTCGGAGGGAAATCTCGGAATTCTCCCTGGATGGGATAAGTCGATTAAAAACCTTCTCAGAAGATGCGCCCTCACTCTGGATGAATGCGCCCTTGCTGCTGAACACTGTGTAACTGCTGCTGAAGAATGATGGAAGACCTGAATGATCTTCCCGGTGACCAGGGTGTGTCTCTCAACACCGAAATCAACCACTGGTGTCTTCCTCCTGGAATCCACTAAACTATCTCTCTTGAGATGCGCCTCTTCTCCTCAATGACAAGTCATAATCCGCATAATGATGAATTAGGTTGCTGACCCTTCCTTTATAGCTTTCCAAAACCCTAAATCATGTTGAAACCCTAATTCACTGTTGACTTCCAAAACCCTAAATCACTGCCGAAACCCTAACTCACAGTTGACTTCTATTTTTAGCTCATAATGACTTAAAAGCGCTTTTAACCCGTTTTAGCTCAATGTCACTTTTCGAATATAACACCCGTCACTGGAGTAACCTCTAGTAACCCTATTTACCCCTCTTTGGCCCTGGCTATAGTCTAACAGGGCGGTTTAGACCATTAAGCCTCCTCTCTGGAGCTCCTATTTGGAAAGGGACATTATAGGGTTGTAGCTTACCTCATGGGAAGAAGGGGCTAAAGGCCCAGAGGGTAAAAGTAGTTGGTAGGAGTTAAAAGCCAATTTTGATACCTTCGAGATGCTTCGCCCAGGGATCCCCGCGAAAGCAGTGAAAAGCTTCTCAGTAAGAAAAGGGGACCCACAAGATAACATAAACACTCAAGGTACTAGTTGATGGATAGGAGGTCTCATCACGAGCCGACCTATTATGACCATGGGCATGTAGCGGTATGAAACTACCACTTATATGGTCACCAAACCAGGGTAATGGCTCTTGGTGGCATAGCCAAGAGAAAGGGGGTTTCATCACAAGCCAATGTTCTCATTTCCGTGAAATGTTTGTTGATAACGCTGTCACCTCTGGTCATCAAGCCAAGACAATGGTCCTCAACTATTTTCTTGAAGCACAAGAGAAAAACATCAAAAGAAATAAAGCTAAGAGTAAAAGGCAATGAATGGGCTAGGAAACAATTGCATTCATGACAAGGTGCAACTCGCCCTCCACAAAGGCACCCATAGGTAAGAGTCTACATTTCCCTGTTATCACATGCACCCCATGCCCAAATATTTACCCCATGCCACCTCACACATTTACATGATTTGGAATAGATTTCACCTGGGAAACACTCCAAACTTAAGAGAGGTTAGCCCAATAGGACACTCTGAGACCTTCTCCAAACCTAAATTGTCAAATTGCATAACGTCTTTGAGCATTTGTTTGGGTTAAAGCGGGTTTAATGCACATGTTCGGGTAATTTAATTATTAGATGTGATTTACATGCTATGATCCTTGTGACTCATGGACCCTTGGAGAGCGTACTTGTTGTCCCTGCAGGACCTTTGCCTGGTGAACATGTGTGCATGAGGGAATGACTAGTTCGGACCTTCATGAGGGCTCAAAGCCCACCGATGGATGCTGAGACCCTAGCCGAGGGGCAAGACAGAGATTGAAGACTTGCACCAGGAGAAAGAAGGACGTTGCCTTTGGAGGCACTTTGGCAGACCTAGATCCAGGGTTTCATGTTCCTCCAACTTGGACGTTAGCCCTTGAGGGTCCTAGATGTCAGCATGATAGCCCTATACATCATCCAAAGCTAAGGTTTCATCTTTTGAGGCATTTGTGAGGCTTGTGGCACGTGTGGGCATCATTTAGGCCTCTGGAGGCTAAGCGTTCCACTTTCCTTGCTCAACGCTCCACATATGGGGCTCAACGTCACCTTAGAAGGGCATGATGTCACCCTTGGAGGAGATTTTAGATGCAAATTTATTTAATTTTGTCAGATTTAATTTTTGTAACAAATTGGCCAGGTCGGCCCTGTTGCCGCATTATACACACCTGGGAGACGTGGAAGAAATCTTCAATCCACTCGGTGTGTCCTTGGGGGCAAGTGAGAGTTAAGGTGCTGTCACCTAATCCTCAACTCCTCCGTCTAGGCCAACTCCTAGCGAAGCCAAGGGGG
>ML780029.1:710268-722937 GCA_009831015.1 Picea engelmannii | reverse complement strand
ACTTAACCTCACCTAAATTATGACAAAATAATCCTAATACTAAACTTCTACCAACTTAAAATTAAAATTCCACCACTCATCATTATAAAAATATAATTATCTTATTTGAATGGAATAAAGTGAATGCATAAAAAGAAGGTTCATTGGGAAGAAGATATGACCCAAAAACATATTTGAACCCATTACCAATTTGAAATATAGGGCCTCGAGTAGTGATCCTTCTTGCAATAGTAAGTGGTCCTCCCCACAAACAAGTTTTGACATCAATAGTGTTTTTATATATTTTTTTTCTAATAAATCCATTTAAATCATAAGTTATTCATCATTAAATTATTATTTGATTGTAATTATTAAAATTGGTTGATTTTAAAGTAGAATTGTGTATATAGATAAAGTTAATTATAATTTAATTATAACTTTAGTGGATACCTTTATAATAGAATGAGTTAAGAAGTAGATAAATTTAATTGTTCAATCATCTTTTGTTTTTGACTATAAAATGCCTTTTATTATTGTTGAGGAATTTTCTATGGTTAATGGTCCATGACGATAGAAGGAATTAAGAAGTAGATAAATTTCATTGTTCAATCACCTTTTGCTTTTGACTAGTAAGCCTTCATATAAAAGGACTTTCACTATTGCTTAGGAATTTCCTATGGGTAATGGTCCATCGATCTATAGGATCCATATTCCCCATTGACAATTCTTCTAATAGATACCATCTCCATCATTCTTCCTATCAAGTGTGTAACAACCCCACTTATCAATGATAATTACTACACCACTTGACCCCACATTCATTTGACTAGTGATGAGTGGTATGGGCAATTTTAAGTAATCATATTTATTTTCAAAGTGTAGAAACTCTGACGAATATTATTAATTTTTAAAATGTTAACAATAAATGTTTGACATTATTTTGTAAAAATATTCAAATTATGAGGATTTTATATGGTTTCTAGAAATTTTTGGCAATTTTTGCACCAAAATAGCAAGGTGATCTACAACCCAATATGATAGAGATGTTGTCACATATGTGGGAAATGCTTACATGTCAACTTAAAAAAATAGTAACAAATAATAATAATACTATATGTTAGTCATTGAGAGAGAGAGAGAGAGAGAGAGAGAGAGAGAGAGAGAGAGAGAGCCTCGTTCCATTAAATTTTGAATTAATTATGTAGAATCTAAACTAAGAAGGGCCTTGCAACTATTAAGGAACAAAAAGAACATATGGAGCATAATGTTGAGAGTGAGAATGATGTCGATGAATGAGACTTTATTGAGTGATGCTACATTTAATATTTATTAAAAAGTACAATTTTGGAATACATTGATTATTGTTGCTTGTTTTTATTTTATTTAATCTCTTCAATCATGATATATTTAGTAATGGATGTCATAGTGATATTATGCATGCACTTCCAAAAATAATATGGTGACAACTGTACATTAACCTTGGATTTAGATATTGTATACATAATGAGAAAAAAAATCTAAATATTGAAATATAAATACACATTGTAGTAATTAGGTATTGATACTTTTGTATTTCAAAATTCACATTTTTGGAGTCGAAAATCACACTTTTAAAAATCAATATTGCCACTTTGATAACCCAATTTTGAACTTTAAAAAGGCTGATATTGACACTTTCAAAATTAGAATTCACAATTTTTTAGTTTAGATTCTACATAATTAATTCAAAATTTAATGGAACAGGGGTTTCTCTCTCTCTCTCTCTCTCTCTCTCTCTGAATGACTAACATATAGTATTATTATTATTTGTTACTATTTTTTTTAAGTTGACATGTAAGCATTTCCCACATATGTGACAACATCTCTATCATATTGGGTTGTAGATCACCTTGCTACTCTTGGTGCAAAAATTGCCAAAATTTTCTAGAAACCATATAAAATCCTCATAATTTGATTATTTTTACAAAATAATGCCAAACATTTATAGTTGACATTTTAAAAATTAGTAATATTCGTCAAAGTTTCTACACTTTGAAAATAAATATGAATACTTAAAATTGTCCATGCCACTCATCACTAGTCAAATGAATGTCGAACCAGATTTTTCTAAATTTGTTTTTTGGTGGGATGGTGCATCTAATCCTGCAACCTCTTCCTAGGAGTTTCTGTAGCGGCTTGGCGATGAGAAGACCGGTTATGTAACCATTTCCTTTCACTTCGGTTCATTTATACTATGTTCTACCCTTCCTATTTTTGCGTTGTTTTTAGCAGGGTTGTAACTTTGCTTTAGTTTTAGGGGATGGGCTTCGCGGATGGTTCATTTATTTCACATATGCCACCATTATTTATTAATTCTCTTGGAAGCTGTTTCACCCTCTCCCTTTGTCGGTTCTTTATTATACTATTTATGACGTTTGGTCGTTTGGCTCCTTAGGTGGATTTTTTGTCATTATTCTCCTTGATCTCCTCCATTTTCCATTTCACCTTGATAGCCGGGCTTTTTTTTTAGTCCATTGATTTGGGGCTTAGTGTTTTTAGTGGATTAGGTGGCTCGACGATGGCCCTCCATCGACTGTCAACTCTAAATGTTGATGTTAATGACTTAATGAATGAGGCAGATGAAATTTTATGGCTGGAGGCAGGTCTAATTCATGACTATTCTGCCTCAGATGTGCATTTTTCCGGAGCTCTCCTTTGCTATGAAGCATTCAGTATATGAGGACTGCCAACCTTGTGGAGATAGAGAAACTATACATTCCTTCCCTACTACTCTACCTGGTTTGGTGGATTCTCGACCTCAGGTTTCAAAAAATCGGTCTGAGATTTTTACAAGCCAGTGATATCTGGTGGTGATCTCTCTGGGGTGCAAGGAGCTTCAAAAAATTTGACTTCACTTCAAAAGAGCTGAAGGAAGTGGTATTCTAATAAAGTGGTTAAGAAAATGGTGCTCGGGTCAGACGTGGGCTTGGAGGATACCTGCAGGTTATCTCTCTGCGCACTAGTGGGGAGGTTCGCCTATGGGAATTTGTGTAGAGAAAAAACTTCGGCCTGGATGGAAAGGGTCTGGGTTCCTATGTTAGGCTATAACCCTGAGTTGATTTACCTCACAAAAGGTTGGATGGGGATCATATGTCACTCACCGGAGGATGCAGAGACTCTGTTAAAGAGAAAATGGGTAAATGGCGACAACAATCTTATGCTTAAATAATGGAGGGTGGATTTTAACCCTGAGACTGATTATTTCTCTCTCCACCACTTCTGGATACTTTTACCCAGACTGCCTCTTTATCTTTGGAATGAGGGGTCACTAAAGGCTATTGGCAAGGCTCTTGGCAGTTTCATTATGGTAGATAAAGCAGTTTTTCTCTTGACTTTGCAGAAAGTGGGAAGGATTTTAGTAGAGATGGACATTAGCCGTGGCCTTCATGAATATTTAGAGACTGACTGGTGAGGTAGTCGCATATTACAACACCTAGAATACCTGGGTATTTCGTTTCAATGCATCCTGTGTCGCAACACTGAACACTTGAGGAGAAACTGTAAAGGTTTGGTAGAGGAGGATGCAACATCGGTTGGATTTGGATCCCCAAATGATTTTACTAATTTATCTATTGACATGGGGCCCTATGGAAGCGACCCAGACTCTTGGTCACAAGGCTCGGGAGACTCAGAACCATTATCAACGTTATCCGGTAAGTTAAAATACCACTGCCCTGTTTTATTTTCTACTCTATCGTCGATGGAAAAGGATGCCTTAAATTCCTCGAAGTAGTTAGAAAAAGATATTTTGCATGATAGCTCTCTACCCTTAGCTGGTAAAGGATATTCTCCCTTGAATGAAAATTTTTATGAAGGCCATATAAACTCCTCTCGTGAACAACCAACGACTCCTTGGGACCCACTCTACCCATCTAATGAGAGCCACCCTTTGTCTATTCCTTGTCAACATGGTTCTCTTCATATTCCCTTACCTGCGAGCTCCTTTGCATCAGTACCTTTGCAGACGGATTCCCCTATCCAACCCGTTTCATCTCCTCTTTTTCTTGGCTATCAAGAACCGAATGACGAGGATCCATCCCTCTCGGCCGTCCTTGATTCCTTGATTCCTTTCATTCGGGATCAAAACCCACATGCCCAACTTCCTGTCTATCGTGGAAAAACAATCATTACTTCTATCTTGGGTGATGCAGAAGCTAGTGGTTCGCACACTTTAGAGGACAATGCTGGGAAATAATTTTCCTGGTCCCGAGGCCTGGGACTTGAACTTTCTCCCATTAAAACTAGAAGCGCTTGTAAGAAACTTTCTGCAGAGTCACAAGCTTATGTTCTAGTTACTTCCATTGATTGTGGGGAACTTAGAGCATGTAAAGCCCCGGTGTGGGAAAATTAATGATTTTACTCTCTCTCAATTTAAGGGGGACTAGGGGTGCCCTCAAATTGGCCTTGGTGTGCAGTGTTCTAGAAAAAACTCGACCTGAGATTGTTCTTTTTCAGGAAACTTTGGTTCTTTCATATAAGGCTCGAGCCTTTATTCTCTCTCTTCGACCAAACTGGTTTAGCTATGCTTTTAACTCAGTTGGGAATTCGGGTGGCTTGATGGTTTCTTGGGACCCCAATTTTTTTGATTTGGTCCCATTTCTAACTTGCGGTGGAATTTTATTATCAGGATCTTGTCTTGCTACTAGAAGGCATGTTACTATTTTAAACATTTATGGACCCTGTGTAGAGCGGAAAACTTTCTGGGAGTGCCTGGGTAACTCGGGAATTCCGACACAATAAATATTGATTCTAGTAGGGGACTTAAATTTGATGACGTCCTCAGGTGAAATATGGGGTGGTGCTAGATCCTCGGGTTCGTTGGAAGGTTATTTCAAATCATTCTTCCAAAGTAATGGACTTATTGATATCGCTCCGGGAAAGCTGGTTCTGACTTGGAGGAATAGTCGTGCTGGGACAGATTATATTGCGAAGAGGCTAGACATAGCTCTTATTTATGAAGATTTGCTTGATTCGGTTGGTATCTATAGGTCTTGGGTGGAGTACCGTTTCATATCAGATCATGCTCCAATTATTCTCCAATTGGATTTTCTCCCTTCTTAGAAACCCTTCCCCTTTAAATTGAATCCTCTTTGGATCCAGGAACAAAGTTTCAAGGCATTGGTTCAAAAACTATGGATTGATTAGAAATATCTTGGCGAAAGGGGTAAACAAAAAAGGCTAGTTTGGAAACTTAAGGACTTAAAGAAATGCACGAAACAGTGGCACAAGGATCGAAAACAAAAGACAGAGGCTCATATTAGGTTTCTTGAAGATGAGATTACCTTGCGCCTGCATAATAGTTTGCATGGTTCTTGCACTCAACTACAAGATTCTTCATTGAAAGAATTGGAAAAAGAAAGGAATAAGATTCTTAAAGAAACTGAAGAACTTTGGCACCAGTGAAGTAGAGAAATATGGATTCAGAGTGGGGACAACAACACAATCTTTTTTCATAATTATGCAAATTTTAGAAGAAACCATAAGCATATATGGGAAATTACGGCTGGTTCGGGGCATGTTATTACTGGTCAGGAGAATATTAAAATGAAGGCAGTCAACCATTTCAAAGATCTATACAAAGCACAAGACTCTCCTTCGTCGTTGGAACAAGTCAAGGTTTCTGCTTTGTTTTCAAATATGTTTTCGGAATGTAATGTCCCCACTTTGGGACATCATCATAGGGCAGAGATTTATGATGACCAGAGTAGCCAGATGGATGCTATAGCGAGTACAGGGGTATTTGAGAGGCATTATGGGGTAAATCTTGCATTGATGATCATATTCCATCATTATGAGCCATTCTGCACATGTTGGCTTTGGTTTCGTTACATTCTGATGATTTCCAGGATTTTGACTATTTTGAGCTATAAGTCAATGAAATTCACTGAAGATGTCATTTTGGGCACATTACTTGGAGGAACCTATCAGTGTAATATCTCATTGGAATCGGGAAAAGCAACATTACAGGATGGGATGGCTAGAAGTGACTTTCAGTGGTTAGGGAAGCCACAAAGAGAGATAAGGAGCTTTTTAGAGGTAAAAAGGTTAATTAATGAATTAAAGTGATTTAATTAATTAATTAAATATTAATAAAATGAAAGTCACTTTGGAGGGACAAGGTGAGCCAAAAGTATAAAATAAAGGCAAGGGCCTATTCTCATTCATTCATGTATGATCTTATTTTGATTTCTGGCTTCTAGCTAGTGAGCCCAATATTGGGGGTTTTGAGGGTTTTGACATAACAAACCCTAGAGGACGATTCGGTGGTGAAAGATTCCACCTATCTTGTCGCAAGATTGGTCTCGGAGATGCAATACTCTCCCACACCATTCTAGTTCCAGATCTACTCGGTTGCAGGAGGATTCTACATCAATTTCATGTGCAGATAGAGAGAGGGTGCACCAGTTGAGGGATTCCAGCAAGAGGGGCGCACCATATTTGGAGAGAGATTCGTTGTAGGAGATTGGCAGGGCCGTTGAGACTTCTATCACTTGGGTTTTCATTGCAGGGCCTTGGACATCAGATCTAGTGCTTTCTGAGACAGTTTTATGGCTCAGATTATTTCTTGAGTAGTGGGGTGAATTGAAGAGAAGGAGGGCATTTTTGAGATCCAGATCTAGTCCGTTTGGAGGGGTTACACTTCAGATCTAACCCTGAGACTTTACCTAGTGACTTGCAGTGTCCCGATATATATTTATGGAGAGTTTCATAGCATTTGGAGGCCTCCTTCAGCAGGGCCGAATTATCTAGGGTTTCAGTCATCCAGTGGGGCACACCATTCAATGGGGGATTTCAGATCTACAGAGATTGAGAAGGATCTTAGAGATTCGGTCACCTGGGTTGTTCTTACCATCACCCAATCTATCAGTTGGCATATTTATTAGGGTGATTGGACACTTTTGGTAGCAGGTCCGAATTATCTAGGGTTTTAGTCATCCAGTGGAGTGCACCATTCAGTGGGGGATTTCAGATCTACAGAGATTGAGAGGGATCTTGGAGATTCAGTCACCTGGGTTGTTCTTACCATCACCCGATCTATCAGTTGGCATATTTATTAGGGTGCTTGGACACTTTTGGCAGAAGGGCCGAGTTATTGAGGGTTTNGATTTCAGATCTACAGAGATTGAGAGGGATCTTGGAGATTCAGTCACCTGGGTTGTTCTTACCATCACCCGATCTATCAGTTGGCATATTTATTAGGGTGCTTGGACACTTTTGGCAGAAGGGCCGAGTTATTGAGGGTTTCAACCTTCTATTGGAGTGTGGCATTCTTCAGTTGGAGAGTTTGGCATTCAGATCTTCTTGTATTGATCTTCATTTCTCATTCATCCTTTGGAGGCATCTTTTGTATTAGCGGGAGAATTTTGTAGCAGCTCTTATCTATTGTCTATCTTCTTGGCCATCTGTTGAGCATTCCAGATCGGCATCTTCATTGTCGCATGTTTCTCTATTTTATGAATAAAGAAGAATTGAGATGTCTTGGCTTGTCTATCTTATTGCATATGGTTGAGGTATGTTCCATGGTTATCTCTTTCTGTTATTTGCTGCATACACACATATAAACACATCTAAAAGGTAGATCAACAAAGTGTTTGACGAAATACCTCACTCAGAAAAAGTTTTGAAAAGACACCAAAACAGTGATGATCCTTGCATAATGGCTTGGGATCATTACACGGAAGCTGAGGTAGAATCTCTTTATTCGCTGATTGGATTGGATGAGTTAAAGAAGGTAATTACAAATTTCAAAACTGATAAGAGCTCGGGGCCCGATGATTGGACAATAGAGTTTTTTAGTCATTTTTTCGATCTAGTTGGGAGGGACCTTCTAGATATGGCCGAAGAAGCAATATTAAGTGATAACATTTCAGGAGGATTAAATGCGAATTTTATTGCCCTGATACCTAAAGTGAATAAGCGTCATTTTTTTGGATACTTTAGGCCTATATCGCTGTGCAATTTATGCTATAAAATAATTTCAAATATTATAGCCAATCGGATCAAACCGATTCTGTCCAGATCGCTTTCAGAAGAACAATTAGGCTTCCTACAATGCAGAAGGATTCAGGATGCCACATGCACTGTTCATGAGTGTCTCCATAGTATAAAAAAGAAAATATCCAAATATCTAGTTTTAAAGCTAGACTTGAAGAAAGCCTATGACTACATTAGTTGGGATATTCTAAGAATGGTTCTTATTCAGATTGGCTTGGGCCTTAATATGATGAAATGGATAATGAGCTGTGTGATGTCAACTTCTTTCTCTGTGTTAATAAATGGGGAGCCGTCAGATTTCTTTAAGACTGGTTGGGGACTAAGACAGGGCTTCCCTTTATCCTCATTACTCTTCATTTTAGTGATGGAGGGTCTAAGTCTATTATTGAAATACAACCAAAAGGAAGGGAAATTATCCAGAGTTAAAGTATCCAGATCCATCAAAATTATTCATGTTTTATTTGTTGATGATGTGATCATTATGTAAAATGCCACGTTTCAGGAGTGGTGGGAGATTGATAAAGTGCTAAAAACATTCTTCTCAGCTTCATGTCTGTCGATTAATGAATCTAAATCAACTATGTTATAAGAAGGGATTTTGGAACAGGATCTAGGGCCATTCAAAGAATTGTTCCCTTATACCTTCGAGGATCTAGATGATGGCTTTAAATACCTTGGTTATTTTCTTAAAACTGGGTTGCATCGTGCTAACGACTTGCGTTGGCTTCTAAAGAAACTGGAGAAGAAGATAGACAATTGGTGCTATCAGTGGTTATCCTTGGGGGGGAGGTACACCCTATTAAAATTCATGCTGGAATCTCAATTTGTTTACTGGATGACCCTAGAAACTGTTCTAAGGTCGGTTTTAAACTCCATCAGAAAATTAATTTACAATTTTCTTTGGCGAAGAAACATGGAATCAACCCCTATACATCTCTGTAAGTGGTAGAAGTTGGCAGTCCCAAATGAATATGAAGGCTGGGGTTTCTGCAATATTTTTGATTTCAGTAAATCTCTGGCGGCACACACTCTTTGGAGGGTGATAAACTGTGGAGGTATTTGGCACATAGTCATTAAGGATAAATATTTAACCCATAAGACAGTTACAAATTGGTTAAGGTCTTCCTCTTTCACTCAAAGGGAATCATCTAAGATTTGGAGTAGGTTATTAGCTTCGGTGCAGTTGATTCTTCATTGGTTAAGTTGGGATCCGGGTTCGGGTCAACTTATCTCTCTTGGCAATGACAAAATTCTTGGTTTGGAAGCTCTTTCTTCTTTATCCCAACCTTTGGTGACTGTGCTTAATCAGAAACATATTCATACTCTTTCTCAGGCCAAGAACCCCTCGGACAATCAACTCCTGTGTAATTATTAGTTAAAAAGAAGTGATTTGAATCTCTCGGGCGACCTGACAACCGAGTGGGACCAATACAGAAAGGCTCTCATTGACTTTGGGATTCTTCTACAGGACAAAGATGATATGATGATGTGGACGGTGGGTAATAGTTCTAGAGTTCCAATAGTTAAAAACATTTATTGCGGCATTTTTACTACAAAAAAGCTGAAAAAGATTGACAGGTGGAAGCTATCCATATGGCATTGGAAAATCCAACTCAAGGTCAAGTTATTTATTTGGCTTGTTGTGGAAGGCATGATCTAGAATTGGGATTCACTATAGCTGAGAGGTTGGGAAGGCCCCAACCGATGCTCCTTGTGTAAGAACGGTATTGAAACTATATCACACTTATTCATTTTCTGTCCATTTTTCAGTTTCGGTATGGGATCTTATGACGAAAAATATGAACCACAAGAACTCCTCGAAGGGAAACACTATGTCTGAGTGTTTCAAGAATTGTTATGAGGATAAATCGAATTTTATCCAATTGGCTTCTCACCTATGTTGGTTTATATGGATGGAGTAGAACAGAGCTTTGTTCGAAGACCACAGTCCATCGATCCAAGTGGTTTTTATTAAATCTTGTGCTCTACAAAACAAGCATTCTGGTCCTGTGAAGGATAGACCCCCTAAATCTATTTTCTTTCCACATCAGATTGGTGATATGCTTGCATGGTTTGATGAGGCATCTCAGCTCAAGGGAGTTGCGTGCGGGGCGGGTGGTATTATAAAATCACAAGACACCATAGTCATCAGGTGGTTGTACAATTGTGGTAGCGGATCAAACTCAAGAGAAAAGATCTTAGCTGCCTGGGCTTCCCTTGTGATTGATGATTTTGTGTCTATCCACAGTCTTTGGGTTATGGGAGACTCCAGAGTGATTATTGACTGGCTATCAAATAAGGGTAGACTCCAGGTAAGTGCGATTGAAGGCTGGAAAAATAGAATCAAAGTCCTTATTAATCGCTTCCAGAGTATAAGTTTTCATCATGTCTACAGGAATTTCAATTCAGAAGCTGATGTCATCTCCAAGAAGGCTCTTGGGGAGTCAGAAGGGCATATTTCCTTTGTCTAATGGTATAAGGGGATTGAAGGTCCCAGGAAGATTTATAAAATTCATTAGTATATCAGCCTTTGGAGGCTTATGACACTTGATTGTTTTTTTTTATAAGTGTCGTTTTTGCATTTTGATTTCTTGTCTTTCAGAGACTTGTAACTGTCTAGTTATGACTGCTTCCATTAGTGCTAGAATTGTTTTGTGATTTTTTCCCTCTAGCTTGGGAGAAGATCTATTCTATACTTTTGTAATGACTTTTTGCAGTGCACTGCGATGTAAACAAATTATATCCCTAATATAATTGAGCTAATTTTCATCTGGAAAATGGCCCTTCTTAGTTATTTTATTTTCTCTCCTATCCATTTGGCACTTGGTGACCATGCCCAAATGATGCTATTAACATCAATGAACATATTTTTTTTCAAACCAACAACCCATTGTTTTTTTTATTTAAACAATTTTTAGATGGCTCTTTCTTAACCTTTGATGTTCCATTTGGTTGAACCACCATGGAACCTCTACTTTGTAAGACTCAATAGTAGTGTTTGGATCTTAGTAATCACTTGAATTTTCCCTACCCAACCTAATCATACAATCTTGATTTGGTGATTGCACTATGAGCATTTGTTCCTCTACAACATCATCCTTTGTAGAGAATGGATCTCTAGGCTTGTTACATAGAGGTCCAATGTGAAAATCATCAATTGTGGGAACATTTTCCCTCAAGTACAATTCCATAACTTCATGTGAGGACTTTATAGGAGCATTGATCCTTATTTCCTACACTATGGATGACCATATATTAGTTGTTGAGTGCTCAATGCTTTGAAAGGGAGTGTCCAAAGTTTTATATAAAGTCTCCCAATAAATTATCTTGGGATGCAAATATTTTTTCCCGCCCTTATCAATCCCTTTCTTCCATATTGAAATATATATACATCCCTTTTGTTATATGAGATGCACCTTCTTATTACCATCAATCATTGACTGAAATGGACTTTGTGAAATGCAAAAAAATTACAACAAAATATAGTGTCCATTTTTTCATAGAATGCACTTTCATAAAATGTTTCCACATATATTTTGCTCAACTTCATTTTAGAAGATGCACTCCTAATTTGACATTTTCCAGGATTGTATGGCCTTGTTTTCACAATTTTTATATCGGCACAATCTACATTATCCATAGGTGGACACACCATCTACAAAGGACATGCTTCAAATACTTCTCAAATGTTGACATCTAAAGGAACATCGTTAAGGTCAAGAAAGTAGTTTCTAATCCATGTTTAGAAAGAACCTTCAAATAAACAACATTTATCACAATGTACAAACACTTTCTAGATTAAAACTCCAAATTAATTACCAATTGTTGATGTTTCAACATCAGGTAAACATTCTCCCAGATTGGTCATGATGATTTGACCAAGGGAGGATGACACATTCACTCACGGAGCTATGCTAGTGGTGAATGTCCTAGGATGTTGATGGTTCTCCAGTTAGCAACATCAAGCGGACATTCTACTAGATTGGTCATGCCAATTTGACCAAGGGAGAATGATACATTCACTCATGAGGCTTTGCTAGTGGTGAATGGCCTAGGCGTAGTCTTTCTCCTTAGTCATGATGATTTGATAAGGAGGGAAAAAGACTCAAGGTGCTAGATGATTTCACATTGCCTGTCCATGATGGAGTGATCTAAATTAATTAGATGTGCATGTGAGGAAATATAATCATCAATATATATATATATATATATATATATATATATATAAAGGCTGATCATTTATATAAATATATAAATAATCAATAATTAATAATTAATAATAAAATAATTAATGAAAAGACAACAATGGAAAATACATGTCCATTAAATGAAAAGGCACTACCTCCCAATTATATATATCGGGCCCTCAATTGTAATCTTATATCTCGTATCATCTCATACAATATCTACTTATAGTTGAGGTTTTCAATGTGTAATTATTCTATGACATTAATCATAAGGAAATAATTATAATATATGAAAATAGAAAATTCAACATGGTATCAGAGCAAGGTTAAGAGATTTCAGTGCCAGAGCTATTATAATTCCTTTTCAAAGCTAGTTAAAAGCCTTCAGTGCCAGAGCTAGTATAAGTCTTTTCTGGAGCTAGTTAAAATCTTTTAGTGCCAGATTTGATAGATTTGCTTCAAATCTCTC
>ML780029.1:685364-703781 GCA_009831015.1 Picea engelmannii | reverse complement strand
CTAGTGTGGGCCCCTTTGCTATCATGGAGCCTCCTCCTTGCGTCACCCCTTTCCTCTTTCCACCTATGTTCCACTAGGTATCCTATCCACTAGTCACATCACTTATTTCCCCCTTGTCTCGTTAGGACACATTCTCCTTCCAATCACCCTCGTGGCATATCATTTTTCATTTTTCTCCCCCTTGTCTTCCCACACCTGTCTCTCTCCCTATCACGTCGTCCCATCATAGGAGACACATTCCCCTTCAACAAATCACATCCCACCACCGTATCTCCGTGGCCCCCACAAGATCTTCCACATTCTTCCTCTGGCCTCTCCTCGTCTCACTTCCACATATAATATGCCAAATCATCCCTGTCTGGTCACCGCTCATCCGTCGCTCCCTGTCAGGTGCCCTAGTTATTGCCTCTGGCTCCACATCTTACCATGAAGCCATTTAGCAGATCGAGGTGGCATCATGAGAAGCCTCCATGTCCCAAAGGCACAGAGTTGACCGGGGCCGTTTTTGATCCCAAGGAAGCAGTTATTGAAATGGTTGGTGGTGGGTGGACATCGTTTCCACCATAAATGGAAATTCTAGGAGAGGACTGTCATATTGTCAACTCCTTCCACGCTCGTTCTGGAACACGGTGGCGTCTGATCGAAGTGCACGATGGCCCAGATACTGCATTCACAGTCTGCCAGTAAACATGCAGACGTAATGCCTTCAATGCAGGAGCTCGAAGCTCCTGCTGGGCTTTGCTCCAAGCATATGAAGGTTTTGTTTTTTTCCATTTTGACGGGGGATCGATGGTTGAGATATGCTCCCGAATTGTAAAGCTTTAATGAAATTTTTGGTTCTCTGGTTATGAGCTGTATCTGAGACCTCTTGTTGAATGAAAGTTAACTTCTTTCCATCTCTCTGTAATCTTTGTTTTAAGATACTTGGAATTGGCAGGTCCAGTCGAGGGTGATTATGTTGTGTGATGTATGTTTGGTCATGACAGTGTTTTCACCAGTTTTAAATCAATCTCTTATGTCTTTTTCTTCCTTTTACCATGAGTAGCTCATTGAAAGATTCAAGCGAGTTGTTACAATAGCCACCCTGATGCAGGTATGATCACTGTGTTACTGTAACTGTGTCATCCTTGCACATTTCAATGTTTTTTCTTTCTTCTATAGACTGTTGGAAGTTTGATGCCTACAACAGACCTTTGCAGTTTCTCTATAAAGTCTTCCTCCTACTCACCCTTATTACAACTTACTGAATGAAGTTAGATCAAGACCTCACCTGCTTGTGCATAGTTTGGCCCAGGATTATGAGTTAAAATGAAATTCTTCTGGGTCTGCAGCCATTCGATTACCCTTTTATATACAAATCGTGACATAAAAATGATGGGCATCAGGCTCTTCTCCTGCCACAATCCAGGAGTGACTTCTGACGCTAAAATTTTCTGGCGCTGTTGCTGGGGACGAAGTTGAGATTTTCCTTGGAACTGAATGACATTGAGCCTTTGATTCTGAAGGTGCATCAGGCATCATAGCCCTTGAAGATTTCTACTATGCACCTGGTGACTCCATTGTGACGACTTCACTGTGGCAAACCTACTGTTTCAGTTATGGCTTCCATAGGAAAACACACACGATCTACTCCAAAGATGCCTTTAGAAACACCTGAAGTCGATCCAGAGAATCTTATCAAAAAGGGAAAGGCCCTCAAGGAAGGAACTTCTACTACTTAACCAGGTATTTCTGATAGTTCTCATTGCCCTCTGTTAGAAACTCCCATTCCTGCTTCTCAGTTTCCTAGCAGATCCTTTACTGAAGTTTCCCATTTCCTGAATTTTGGGAGTGTTCCTGCTGAGTTTCCTTCCCTTGTTCTTGCATTGGAGGGAGAAACTCTTGTCACTCCTATCTCCCCTGACATCACATCCTGGTCTAGACCCAAGAACTTAGGAGAGTTTCCTACCTCAGGCTTTAACACCCCTCCTTCGGTTACTGTTGCTGCTGCGGTGTTAACCCAACCCTCTGCTACTTTAAGCCCTGTAGCCTTTTCTTCAAATCCTCTGCTGTTCCTTTTTCCTCCCGTGAGTTCATCTCCTCTCTCCCCTGTTCGATCCTCATCTCCTCCTAATTCTCCTCCACCTAATATCCCTATGGCGGAAGCCAATCCCCCTGGTAATAGAATGGATGCCATAGTGGCTGCTAGATATTCTCCTCTAGTCCTACTTTAGCTAGTCAATCCTCTCCCTGATGGAGATTACTTGAAATATATGCCTAAATTCACTGGAGAGGAAGACATAACTGTTGAAGAGCACCTTGCTACCTTCTACAGTTATGTGGAAAACCTGAACATTGAAAATGAAGATGTCTGGATGAGAGTCTTTTTCTAGATCCTTGAAGGTGAGGTTAGGAAATGGTTTAGGAGACTGATCCCTGGATCTATTCTTGGGATTGAGGCTTTGGATAATGCCTTCTTGAGACAGTGGGGAGATAAAAAAGATTTCATGTATTACATGACAGAATTTGGGTCCTTGAAGAAGAAGGATGGAGAGTCTGTCTCTGACTTCTCCAAAAGATTCAATAAGATGTACAATAAGATCCCTGCTGAGATCAAACCCTCAGAAGCCTCTGCCAAAATCACTTATGCTAGTTCTTTTGACCCCAATTTTTGCCTCCTACTTAGAGAAAGAAGAGCCACTTCCCTGGATAACATGCAAGATGCAGCATTGGAAGTAGAATCAATTGTGTTGGCAGTTAACAGGCTCATAAGTAAATCTGACAAAGACAGAGGAAGAGGGAAATCTGAGGCATCAACCTCTGGTTCTTCTATAGCTCACCCTCAGGTGGATGAATTGACAAAGATGGTGAAGACTCTGTCTGCAGAAATGGAGAAAATAAAAATGGAGGGGAAACAGACATACAAAAATCCTTAAAACACCGACAACAGAGGCAACTTCAGGAGGCCTAACAACAATGTTCCTTAGATTATGCCAAGGGAACAAAGGAACAGAGATAGGGATGATAAAAGGATTTAGACCCCCCTCCAAAATAACCTTGTCACTGATGAAGAGAGGGAAGAAGAGGAGCTTGACCCTAAAATTCATTGTATTGAAGACACCTCCCCTTTTCCCCATTTGACTCAATATACATATGAAGAATCCCTTATGAACAGTCAAATAAATGAGCTGAGTAAAGGGGAGAAAGCCCACCATATCAGTTCTAACAAATACAATCTCAAATCAAAGAAGAAAGAAGAGAAGTCTGATCATCCCCTCATAGCAGAAAAACCTGCTAAGCCTGAAGAAAACACTGCCTGAGAAAAGAAAACTTAGAACCTCTCGCCAACAACCAAAGACCCCGTCTCAGAGGTAAGGGAAATTCCTAAGCCTCCTTTCTCCTTTAGTTTCAAGCACAAAATTCAAAAGATCAGAATTCCCGTACCCCTCTCAGAACTTGTTAAAAATGAAGATTTCAAAAGGTCCCTCTCCAAACTGTTGTTGTCCGAGCCACCTCAACATACCATAGACTCAATAAATATCCAAGATGAAAAGCCAACAGTCATCCTAGGTCCCATGGTAGAATACAAAGATGATTCATCCCCTCCCTTCTACACATCCCTGAACATGATAAGGTGCTAGATAACTGCCTGATGGATTCAGGGGCTTCCCATAACCTCATGCCCAAAACAATCATGGAAGAATTGGGACTGGAAGTGACCAAGGCCTATCATGATTTGTACTCTTTTGATTCAAGGAGGGTGCAATGTCTTGGAGTCATCAAAGAACTGGGGGTGTCTTTATTTCAACTGCCAATGAAGAGTGTGGCCATGGACATTGTGGTAGCTAATGTTCCCCCCAAGTTTGGCATGTTGTTGTCAAGATCTTCAATTAAAAAGCTTGGAGGAACATTACAAATGGACCTCACATATGCCACTATTCCAATTTTTGGAGGAGAACACAAAATATTGTACAGAGAAGCTCAGTTGGCCTACATTGTCAGTGACAAAGAAGAACCCACTAACCATCCTATCTATGCACTTGACATGGATTTGGGGTCTAGTTTGTTACATCTTACTAATGCTCATGAAGTGCCTCTTGAAATTAGAAAGAAACCCTTGTCTGATAAGGAAATACCTCCTCCAAATATCTCTGTGTGGAAGATGTTCTTCGATGGAGCCTCTTCTAGTGAAGGTGTTGGTGCCGTAGTGGTTTTTGTATTGCCTTGTCAGGAAACCATATCCCTGTCATACAAGATAGAGTTAGAAACCACCAATAATGTAGCAGAATATGAAGCTATTGTTTTAGGTTTAAGGGATGCAAAAAATATAGGAATTAAAGAGGTAGCAGTGTTCGGAGATGATGAGTTGATAGTCTAGCAGGTCAGAAATGCTTATCAGGCTAAACATCCTCGACTCATAAGTTACAAAAATGAGGTGTGGGACCTAATTGATAATTTCTTCTCAGCTTTCAACATTTATTTTATTCCAAGAGAAGAAAATACTTTGGTTGATTCCCTATTTGTCTCAGCTAGCCAGTTTAGGATACCTCTGCCACCTAGGATCAAATATGATGTTGAGATAAGATATATGCCATCTGTACCAGACAATATCAGGCATTGGAAGGTGTTCGAGGATGATATTGAAATCAAAAAATTCCTCGAGTATATTGATAAGTTCTTTGCATTGCACATTGATCAAGATCCTGATCCCGAAGGTGATCTACACTCTGAGGTATTTTTAAATAAATATGATAATTACCGTATTGTTCAGTTGCCTAGCAACCACATTCCAAAGGGACTGGTTCCTTTAGAAATTTTGTTTGATGGGAATGATGTGGCAGTGAAGGGTGAGGTTTCAAATGGGGATGCTGATGTAACTAAATGCAATAATTGCCCAAAGGAGGATCCTAAGTTCAACAAGTTGTCAAGCAGCCTGTCAAAGGGGTAGAGAGCCGAATATGCTGAGTTATTAAAAGAATTTGTTGATGTGTTCGCCTGGACCTATGAAGACCTCAAGACATATGACATAGCTGTCATGGAACATAAGATCCCATTGAAAGAAGAAGCTAAGTCATTCAGGCAGAAGTTAAGACAGATTAATCCGATGTTGTTGCTTGTCATGGAGAAAGAATTAAAGAAGTTGTTGGATGCTCAAATCATAGTCCCTTTGAGATATTCTGAGTGGGTGGCTAATTTGGTGCCAGTAAGAAAGAAGAGTGGAGAAATCAGACTTTGTGTTGATTTCAAGAACCTGAACAAAAGCACAAGAAAGGACAATTACTCCCTACCTAAGATGGAGCACATATTGCAGAGGGTAACTGGTGCATCTAGGATATCCATGATTGATGGTTTTTTCGGCTATAATCAGATATTAGTCATCCCTGAGGATAGAGAAAAAACACCCTTCACCACTCCTTGGGGCACATTCATGTATGCCAAAATACCTTTTGGATTAATGAATGCAGGAGAAACATTTCGGTGAGACATGGACATAACCTTCATTGGGGAGAAAGATTAGTTTGTGGTGATCTATCTAGATGACATCACTGTCTTCTCCAGATCCGATAAAGAGCACTGTTGTCACTTAATGAAGGTTTTCTTGAAATGCAGAAGGTTTGGATTTTCCTTAAACCCCAAGAAATCTTTGTTTTCTATGGAGGAGGGGAAGCTGTTAGGCCATATAGTATCAACAGAGGGAGTGAGAATTGATCCCAACAAGGTGAAGGCAATTCATACCCCATCACTTCCCAGATCCAAGAAAGAGGTCTAGTCTTTCCTGGGTAAAATTAATTTTCTGAGGATATTTGTCTCAAATTTTGCTGAGTTGGTGAAGCACATCACAGCCATGATCAGAAAGGGAAATGAAGTAAAATAGACTACTGAACCCAGGGAATCCTTTGTCCAAATAAAAAAGGATTTGACTGAGGCATCTGTGCTGATCAGTCCTGATTATTCCAAGGATTTCCTAATTTTTTCTTTTGCTTCTTTTGATACAGTAGCAGTCGTTCTATTACAGAAGAATGTTGAAGGGACGTAGAAGCCCATTTCATTTTTCAACAAGGAATTAAGAGATGCAGAGGTCAAATATGACATCATGGAGAAGCAAGCCTATGCCTTGGTCAAGGCCCTTAAAGAATTTAGAGTCTATGTTCTTCATTCAAAAAATATTGCATATGTTCCTTCATCTTCTGTGAAGGACATTCTCGTTCATCCTGACATAGACGGGAAAATAAGCAAGTGGATTACCAAGATCCTTGAGTTTGACCTGGAGATTAAGCCAACCAAGTTGGTTAAAGGGAAGGGCTTAGCCAAGATGATGGCCGAATCAAATTGCAAATCCTTGGGGGTTAAATTAATCGATGGTTTCTCAGGAAATCAACAGGCTGAATTGTTTGATGGAAATCCTCAAGAAAATCCTCCACTAGCAGAGTGCACCTGGTATAGAGATTTCATATATTTTCTGCTAGAATTGAAGCCCCCTAATAAAAATGGAAGAGTAAGGCAAGAGATTTAAAGCTCAAAGCAGTCAAATGTTTCCTTATTGACCAAGTCTTTTACTGGAGAGACCCTCTAGGGGTGTTTTTGAGGTGTCTAAACCCACAAGAGGCCCAGAAAGTGACATTTGACTTCCATAGCAACCTCTGTGAGGGACACCACTTTTGGAAGACCACGACCCACAAGATTCTAAGGGCTGGGTACTACTGGCCCACCTTATTCACTGATGTCTACAAAGAGGTGAGAGCCTGCATCAAATGCCAAGGGTTGTCAGGAAAGAAGCAGCTCAAATCTCTTCCACTAAAACCTGTAGTAGCTGTGACACCCTTTCAACAATGGGGGTTGGACTTCATTGGAGAGATTCATCCTTCCTCAAGCAACCAACATAGATGGATCCTGACTGCAACTGACTATTTTACCAAGTGGATAGAAGCTATCCCCACTAGGAGTGCTTCACACAAGGTTATCATCATCTTCCTGGAGGATATCATAGCAAGGTTTGGATGCCCCAACAAAATTGTCATTGATAATGCTGCATCTTTCAGGTCTGAGCCTCTGGTGAGGTTCTGTGAGTAGTTTGAGATTTCACTGGTGTTGGCAACGGAAGTCACTCCCGGATTGCTTGCAGGAGCAGAGCCTGACGCCCATCAATTTTATGTCACGATAGTTTTTAATGAGTGATCAAATGGACAGAGACTCAAGAGATGTCACTCTAACTCAGAGACTGGGTCCGGCATGTAAGAAACAAATGAGGTCTTGATCTAACTTCAGTCAGCGGGTTGATTAAAAGGTGAGTAGGTGGAAGACTTGATAAGAAGAGTGAAAAAGCTACTTCGGGCAACAGGCTTTCAGTAATTTGTAGAAGAAAAACTCTGAAGGCGAGATCCTCTAGTTCAGGGCTTCGAGAAATTGACAGGGGGACTTGACTGGATTCTCCAATTCCAAGTCGTTTAGCGTTAGGAAAATCACATGGGCTGATTAGAGACAATGCGACTGTCACAGTGATAAAATTCTACATCATCCTATAACAGTGCAACTCAACTGGATTCTCCAATTCCGAGCTGCTCTAACACAGTTGAACAGAGACGTGAAAGAAACTGACATTCATAAGGCAAGAAGTCTCAAGAGTCCATACATAACCAGAAATAACAGTGCTGCATTAAAGCTTTACAACCGGGAGCCACGCTCGACCATCGATCCTTTACAAAATACAAAGACTGAGTTCATATACTCTGAGAAAATCGCCCAACAGAGGCGCATCCAGATAATCAAGGCTTGGTGTCTTTTCAGCCAAAATCGGGCGGGTATTCTTTGTCAGACGCCACCTTAACTACGCATGGCTCCTGCAGGGGGAGTCGCTGAACCATTAAGTGCCGGGCTACCATGTGCATAACTCCTCCGGCGGGTCGAGGACTCGGCATGGCTTCTTCAGAAAAATGGGTACACAGGACCCTCTCGAGCAGACCGCTTGCTAGATTATCCATACTCTGCACTTAATGCCTGAGGAGAGGTTTCAACCACCTTTTCTCATCTTCATTAACTCCGGGCGAAAACCAGGGTCGAGGTCGGATCAGATGGCGCATGGAGATCACGATCATCCTTTCGGCGACTAGGCTCAATGCCCTTGGCCCCCTTTTGCATAGCTCCTTTCTTTCCCAAGTGACCACGGGCCGTGACCCTGTGTCTATTCTCAAAACGCTTTCGGCGTTCGCGAATAAGAAGGAGCTGATCCATACTTCTTAAAATCGCGATGAGAGAAACGCCGAGATGGCTTGAGTTAGCACCACGCGTCTCTCTAGATCTGACGGCTCCGGGCTCTCTCGACGTTACTGTGGGTCCAGGTCCTGGACACTCCCGACACCTCGCGCATCAGGAATATGACGGGCTGTTCCTTGCATTTTGAAACCGCGATGGGTGAAAAGGCGAGGAGCCTAATCGCCCACCAGGTGTCTCCTATGGATGAACGATTGAGGCTGCTTCACGATACGGTGGGCCTGACTTTGGGCGCTTTCGGCACTCCAGGGTTCGGGGTTTCGAGATGTGAGAGGACAAGGGACTTTCACCCTTCGAACTCCCGAGTGCCGATATCCCGACTAGATCTCGCAGTATGTGTTGCTGGATCAGACGACCCAGATTTAGCCTTGAAAAATAGGCGCTTTCTCTGACACTATACATCGGTTAAATTGGTAGTCTTGATATCCCAATGACCATTGATCTACCCTGATGAATGAATCTGGGCCGTCGACAACATAACTTCCCCCTTTTACGTGATCAGAAGCTTTAAAACGAGATTTTCCCATGCTGCTTTCGGGCGCTTCTCATGCACCTTGCAGACCCGAATACTCTTGTGCCTAGGAAAAGAAATGTCGCTAACAATTGGTTCATTCCACTCTGTATTATCCACAAGGAAATGTACTGGCATAGTCTTCCAATAAAAGACTGATTAAGCTCATTAAAATATTGTTGGAAGATAATAAGAAGGCCTAGGACTCAAAACTCAAATTCGCTCTGTGGGATGACCGAGTGACAACCAATAAATCCCTGGGCACCTCCCCTTTTCAACTTGTTTATGGGACATAAGCTGTTTTTCCCACTCAGCTGGCTCTACCTGTAGAAAAATTCTTTCAAGATTACGAAGGATAGCTAGATCATATGGTCAGAAGATTCCATCAAATGGTGGAAGTACAGTAGACCAGGGAGCAGGTAATGAACATAGCTCAGAATCATCAACAGAAGATCAAGCAGGTCTTTGATAGGAGGGTCAAGAAAGAAGATTTCCAACTGGGAGATCTGGTATTTAAATGGGATGCTCCCAAGCAGGATAAGGGAAAACATGGAAAATTCGAAGCCCTATGGATCGGGCCCTTCAAGGTCGTTGGAGTGTTTTCAAATAATACCTACAGGTTGCAGGATTTGGAGGGTGAAGAAGTTTTCAATGGCCCTATGAATGGGCATTTTCTAAAGAAATGTTTCTTTTGAGCCACAAATGGCTCCTTTGTGTTTGTAAATATTGTTTTTCGGTTTATCTTTCATTTTTAATAATGACTCCATATCCCAACAAGAGGGCACTAAATCTGTAAAATAGTTCTTGGCGTCTCGCAGGGAACAAGCCATCCCTCATGGAGCCTAATCTTAGCACATAATCTTGTATGCGAGGTGTTTTCCTACAAAGTGTCCCCTTCGGCGAAAATGTGGCAAAGAATGGGTCAAAAACCCACTTATGCTAATTTGGGGGTGCATAAGCGCTCTGGATTATGTAGCACGTAGATCTAGGCGGTCAGAATATGCATGCCTAGATCTTCGGTCCAGATTCAATTCCGGACCCCCCCCATCGTTTTACCTTTAATGGGTGGGGGGGGTTCGCTATGATAGTTTTCCCGTGCACGGATCTGAAGGGTTAGGCGAGCTGTGCCCATCTCTACGGTTGAGGTCCCATTTCGGACCCCCCCGCCATTCTACCTTTAATGATGGGGGGGGGTCCGACATGGGCGGTTTTCTAGTGTGGGCCCCTTTTCTATCGTTGCGCCTCCTCCTTGCGTCACCCCCCTCCTCTTGCCACCTGTGTTCCACTAGGCCTCCTGTCCACCAGTCACATCACTCATTTCCCCCTTGTCTCGTTAGGACACACTTGCCTTCCACTCACCCTCGTGGCATATCATTTTCCATTTCGCTCCCTCTTGTCTTCCCACACCTGTCCCTCTCCCTATCACGTCATCCCGTCATAGGAGACGTGTTCCCCTTCGACAAATCACATCCCACCACCATATCTCCATGGCCCCCACAAGATCTACCACATTCGTCCTCTGGCCTCTCATCATCTCACTTCCACATATAATATGCCAAATCATCCCTGTCTGGTCACCACTCCCCGTCAGGTGCCCCAGTTATCGTGTCTGCCTCCACGTCTTACCATGAATCCGTTTAGCAGATCGAGGTGGTAGCATGAGAAGCCTCCATGTCCTAAAGGTGCAGAGTTGACCGGGGCCATTTCAGATCCCAAGGAAGCAGTTATTGAAACGGTCGGTGGAGGGTGGACATCGTTTCCACCATAAATGGAAAGTCCAGGAGAGGACTGTCAGTTTGTCAACACCTTGCAGGCTAGTTCTGGAACATAGTGGCGGTTGACCGAAGTGCACGATGGCCCAGAGACTGGTTGCACAGTCTGCTAGTAAACATGCAGACGTAATGCCTTCAATGCAGTAACTCGAAGCTCCTGCTGGGCTTTACTCCAATTATATGAAGGTTTTTTTTTTTTTTTCATTTTGACGGGGGATCGATGGTTGAGGTATGCTCCCGAATCGTAAAGCTTTAATGAAATTTCTAGTTCTCTGGTTATGAGCTGTATCTGAGACCTCTTGTTTAATGAAAGTAAGCTTCTCTCCATCTCTCTCTAAGCTTTGTTTTAAGACACTCAGAATTGGCAGGTCCAGTCGAGGGAGATTATGTTGTGTGATATATGTTTGATCATGTCAGTGTTTTTCACCAGTTTTAAATCAATCTCCTATGTATTTTTCTTCCTCTTACCCTAAGTATCATTGAAAGATTCAAGCGAGCTGTTACTATAGACACCGTGATGCTGGTATGATCACTATGTTACTGTAACTGTGTCATCCTGACACATTTCAGTGTTTTTTCTTTCTTCTACGGGCAACTGGAAGTTTGATGCCTACAACAGACCTTTGCAGTTTCTCTTTAAAGTCTTCCTCCTACTCACCCTTATTACAACTTACTGACTGAAGTTAGATCAAGACCTCACCTGCTTGTGCATAGCCTGGCCTAGGATTCTAAGTTAAAACGATATTCTTCTGGGTTTGCAACCAGTCGATCACCCTTTTATATACCAATCATGACATAAAAATGATGGGCATCAGGCTCTACTCCTGCTACAATCCAGTAGTGACTTCTAACGCTAACAGGTCCATCCGGAGGTCTCATTTCTGAAGGAGTGTAGCACTGTGGTTAGTGCATAAACTGGAGGTCGACTGAGGCCATCAACTATGCGGTTGATGATCGTTGTCTTATACTTGATGTTGAGATGGAACTGCTACAAGTATGTGGACCACTTATGATAGAGGTCCTTCTACAATTTTTCTTGTGTTTGCATGAACTGCAGAGGCTTATGATCAGTGTGGATGAATGTCTCCTTCCTGAGAATGTAATTCCTCCATTGACGGTAGGATTTTACATTGGAGTACATTTCTTTGTCGTAAGTGGGGTACCTACGAACAATATCTGATAGTGTCTCACTATGATAGGCTATGTGATGTCCATGATGAGTGATAAGTGCACCCACAACATAGTTTGAAGCATCTATCTCAATATCAAACGACTATTGCAGGTAGGGTAATGAGAGCACCGATGCTAAATATAAGAACTGCTTCAAATCATCGAACGCTTTCTATTGCGACTAGCCCCAAATGAAATTTTCCTTGCCACTACCCCTTGTCACTTAGGTAAGGGCACATGAAATGTGGGAGAATCCCAACACGAACCTGCAATATAAATTTGCAAGGCCTAAGAAGCTCCAAAGCTTAGTGAGTGTGGTCAGGGCTGGCCAGTCACGGATGACCTAGAGTTTGGCTGGATTGACATGCACCCCATGCACATCAACAATGTAGCCTAGGTACTGGACCCTGTTCATGCCAAAGGAACATTTTTCTGAATTTGCATATAGCTTGTGTTGCCGTAGAGTCTGCAAAACCTGCTGAATTTGCTGCAAGTGTTCTGCCCAATTCTTGTTGAAGATGAGGATGTCATCCAAATACACTACCACAAAATACTTGGTGAAAGGCCATAAGATATCATCCATCATCCTCATGAAAGTTGTTGGGGCATTTTTCAAGCCAAAGGGCATGACCAACCATTCAAAAATACCTTCTTTGGACTTGAACACAGTCTTCCATACATCAGTCTTCTCTATTGGAACCTGGTGGTAGTCGGACTTCATATCAATATTGCTAAAGTATTTGGCCCCCTTGAGATGTTGGGAATTGGGTACCGATACCTAACTATGATTTTATTTAGAGCCCGATAATCAATGGAAAGTCACCAAGACCCATCTTTTTTCTGCACAAGAATGATTGGGCTTCCACAAGTTGATGAGCTTGGTCGGATGCGCCCCTTTTTGATTCGAAATTGATATTTTAAAGACTTGGCTAAGTTTTAAGCATGTGTTCAATTACCAATTAGGAATTAATGAAAGAAGAAAAAAATAATGAGATATTATAGAAGCCATCATAAGGAAATGTAGATCATAATGTAAGCACAAATAAAAACAAACCATAACAACAAAGTTGTTAATAGAGTTTGACAAGATTGCCTATGTTTATGGGCCTTTGTCTTAGTGGGTGAGGCTTTGTTATTTCTCTTCAATGCTTCAAAAGTACATCAGAAAAGTGTCAAAAGGATTACAAACTGGTCTGGCTGTGTTCTTATCGACCTCAATAATCCAACACAACTGACGACACTAAAAAGGGTTGAGCGTAGATCTCGAAATTCGCTCACAAAGTTCCCCTCCTCAATGGCTTCCCTGCATAAAAAAGACTTCGGCTTTCAAATTCCTCAGTGTTTCTCCTGTTATGAACTTTCTTACTGTAAAAAAACCTCTGATTCTTACAGATGTGGAGTTGGGGGTCGTCTCCCAAGTTACCCCCAATATCTGGCCTCAAAAAGGGCTCCAGATTCTCAATTTTGGGCAAAAATCAGGCTAAATCAACATAAAATATCCAAAAATTCATACAGTATGGTTTAAAAACCCAGTTTTGGAAAAAATAAGGGCGCAACCCCCTTTATCTGAGCTCCTAGGCATATGGGGTGCGCCATATGGCCCTAGTCTATGTGCTGGCCCTATTCTTTAGCCCCTAGTATTCACTGGATGATCGTATGCATGGCCATGTGGCCTATGGAATAACCCTCGCGCTCCAGCTATTGACTCCTGGTTTGTAGCCACTGCTCGTGTGGGGTGCCAAGTGCTATGCGCTGGACCCCTCCGACCGAGGCTTATCCCACGAAACTGCACCACCATTACTTTAAAACAAAATTTGGCCACGTATAAAAACAACCAACATAATAGCCCGTTTGGTTAGCGGGTTTGGTGTATTCCATTGGCGCCACCGGAGGTCATGGGTTCGAAACTTGCGGAGTGACAAAAAAATTGTTTCCTTAGCCAACATTGGAAAAATCTAGGGTGCCACGTGGCATCCTCTGATTGGGCCACGTGTCACCCTGTGATTGGACCGTACGATCCAATTAGCATCCAGTCAGTTCACAGTCAGCTGCCATGTCACCACCATACAACCACGTCACATTTCAATTCAATTGCCACCGAAAAAATCCATACAGTCCAATCACCCTGCCACATCAACATCCATATAGCCCAGTCACCCTGCCACATCAACGTTCATACAACCCAATCACCCTGCCACGTCAACATCCGTACAACCACCTGTCATCCGTACTTCCACATGTCAGCCTATCATTGGGCCATGTCATGTACAGACTACCATGTGTCATCCGTAAATTGCCACATGTCAATTCCGTACTGGTTCAACTCATCTCGAAAATGCCAAAACTGAGTGACACGTGTCACCTCCTGGTGCTTCCATGTGTCCTTTCTGACATCATCATGACATCATGCCGACGTCACGTGTCGTACTGTTGATGTCATCAGTACAAATTGTTGACTTTGACCAGTTTGATTTTTACCTATTAGGGAAATCGGTCAGAACGCAATAACCTTTGCATACGACGTCCATTTGTGAAAAATATTATATGATCAGAATGAATGTGACGAGCCAGACACAATGGTGCTAGTTTCATCCGATTCCAAGAAATTTAATTTTTAGGCCTTCCTAGATCTCTTTTGGATCACTTTTTGAGTAGCTCTTGGATCTAGTGTTTTATTTCCTCATTTTCTGACAGAGAGCGATGATAGAATGGCCCATTCGATAGCAATTCATCGGGGGTCAGATCGATTGAGTGCTTGACCTGATAGTGCAGAGGTACCCCAGTGGGTGAGGAGAAGATGTCTTTATATTCTTCCATGACCTTATCCACTTCCTTCTGCTACATGGAGAGACCTGTCGCGGAGGCCATGGAAGTGGATGCAACCTTCCACTTACTCTGAGCATGAATCACGAAGAAGAAAAACTTCCCAGTCTGAGAGACGACCTTACTGCATTTCTTGGTAGAGACCAAGGAAATGGCGGTAGATGAGACTATGTCTGGTATCCTGTATAATCTCTTGTCCAAAGTAACAATAACACTATGAGGCCTAGACTCATATACATCATGACATTTCCATAAATAATGTTGGCCCAAAAGAACATCACAAACTTCAAGGGGGGTGACCTCATCTTTGAAGGGATTGATTCCGTAGGCTAGGCGACACTGCTGGTTGACGTGGAGATTTCTCCCTTGGCTGAGTCATTTGATGGTGTATGACTACGGGTGTGGTGATGTTGACAGAGACAACTGCTTGATGACCTCTGTTGAGATGAGATTATTCTATCTACCACTAACGATGAAGTGGAACAGAGTACCCTTCACCCACATCTATGAATGAAAAAGGTGCTCACCTTCCTCTGGTTCATCAAGTTCGTCGGGATGGACCTTGGTGGTGGTAGCAATGGTGGCACTGGGTTCTGCATCAATGTTTCGTCTCCATTTTTTTGGTTTTGACTATGATTTGGATCCTGCATCTAATTAAGAGGATTTCACCTCAGCCACCAATGATTGCTTTGAGTGACATTCAATGGTGTTATGCCAGGGGATCTTATGGAATTCACACCATTTCCTAGTGTCTTTCTTTGTCTTCCCATTATCGTTCTTTTTTTGCGGTTTAGACTGGTTGTCCTAAGTCTACCCATACTTTCTCTTCCCTTTGTTCTGCAGGTTGGGGCTTCCTTTTCCATGATTCTGTTGTGAGGGGTTTACAGACCCAAACTGTTGCGTCTTATATTTAAGGTTATGATCGATTTTGACAACATATCGATAGGCCACATGCAAGGATGAAATGTCCAGAAAATCCATTTTTTTCTAGATGTATCTATGCATGCCATCGCAGTACTTGAGCACCATATGTCGCTCAGAGTCTTTGATACCCAACTTAGTGCACAAGGTATGGAAGACATTAGTGAACTCTGGCACTGTTTGGTCCCTTTCCTGCCGCAGTTTGGTCCATCTTGTATATAAGTCGTCATAACTTCCAACAAGGTAGTATTGTTCCTTAATAACATCCATGAAGGAACCCCAAGTGGGTGAAAATACAAATAATGTATATTTACCTTTTTCATTTTGCTCATAGAAAGTCTCCCACCAATCTTTGACATGGGGAATGACCTCGAGGAGTGCAAATGTAATCTTTTCTCTATCTGATAACTTGTGGATAGAAAAATACCCTTATAGAAGGTTTAACCATTTATCTACAACATTTGGATCTATTTGACCTTCGAATATAGGAACATCAAAATTGATTTGTACATAGAAGGGGGCAATGCCTCCGTTTGAGGTAGATGCGTTGCTTGTTGACAACTGTCGAAGGATTTGTGCAAAGTTGTCCATCATCTCGTTCCTTTGTCGCTCAAGGGATTCCTTGAGAAACATTTTGAAAGGATCTCTTGTTCCATCGTCTTTCTTTTCTCCCGCCATGGAAGGTTTCTTGGGCATGCGAGAGAAGTTGTCCTCAAAAGAAACAAGCTCAAGATCCAACTCTCTATACCCTTACCTCATCGGGGACATGAACTAAAAAATGACAAGGAGCATACCACTCTGATACCACTGATCCAGATTTATGAGAAGAATGAAATGAAAACACAGATCTTATAATATTAACACAGAGACACAGTGAATAATAATAGAGATACAGTAAAACTTGATTTTATTAAATAAGAAATATGTTGAAACTGTAAAATGGAGACTGGAACAAACTTGCTAGAATGGTGGTAGCTTATCTTTGAGAAGAGATGTGACATCTACGCTCATTCGCAAGAAGATGAGTACAATGAGGCTCCAAAATCCTTTTTGAATCAAACATGAATGCCAAAACCCTAGACATACAAAAAACTAACCCTAGGAGATGAAGTGCCAAAGGTCATGTGGGCCCCGTTGGGATAAGTTGGTACATCAACTTCCTGGGGTCGTAAATTTTGCATATGATCTCCATTTTAGGTGCATGATAGCACATTGGAAAGGTCTTTATGAGGAATACACATTATTCCTTCACACTCAAATTCTGTCCACAGTGTGACTGTGGCAGGCCCAAAAAACGTTGTTTAGGGCCTCAAAATGGCCCTGAAAGTTTAGGACCTGATAAACTAGAAAAAAACTGCCAAGTGAAAACTGAAACTGCCAAGATGAAATCTGTATGTGAGCCATTTGGAATAGGTGGGTGACCACTGATACCCACCTTGATCAATACTTCTCTATCTATCGGACCATCATATCCATCCTGCTAGAGCATAAATGCAAATGTGTGATCAAGAAAAGTCGAGAGAATATCAATAAATAAAAGTAAAAGTATTAACATCATTAGAAATACTTAACTCAAATTATAATAAGATAATCATAGCACCACATTTTCACCCACTTAACAAGTCAAAACTTATTTTTTTTTACTTACATAAAATCTATTAAAATTAAAATTAAACCACTCATCATCATCATCATCATTATTTATATATATATATATAAATAATTGAATAAAGTGAATTCTTAAAAAGAAAGTTGATTGAGTAATAAATATCGCCAAATACATATTTGAGCCCACCCGATTTGAAATATAGACCCTCAGGCAATAATCCTTCGTAGAGTAGTAAGTGGTCCTCATAAACAAGTTTTTGTCATAAATGATGTCTTTATACATTTCTTTTCTTTAAAAAAACATTTGCATCCTAATCTATTGAATTATTATTTAATTGTAATTATCAAAATTTAAACCATTTGGGTCATAATCTATTGAATTATTATTTAATTGTAATTATCAAAATTTAATGATTTAAAAATAAAATTTAATATTAATTTTTTAAGATAAAATTAATTATAGTTTAAATATAATTCGAATGAGGACTTTATAATATAATAGAGTGAGTTCAGAAGTAATAAATTTCATTGTTCAATTACCCTTTTTCTTTTACTAGTGAGCTTTCGTATAAAGGAACTTTTACTATTGTTTGGGAATTTCTTACGGTTAATGGTCCCTCTTGATTTATATAGGACCCATATTCCCACTGACAATTCTAATTGACATTGTCTCATCATTTCTAGTATCAAGTGTGTAATAACTTTATTTATTAATAATAATTATTAAATTATTTAATTTCATATTTATTTGATTAGCGAATGATATGGAAAATTTTGAGGATTTATATTTATTTTGAAAGTGTAGAAATATTGGCAAATCTTATTAATTTTTAAAATGTAAATTACACATGTTTGGTGTTTGTCATTTTGTAAAAATATTCAAATTTCTAAAGATTTTATATAGTTTCTGAAAATTTTTGGCAATTTTTAAACTAAAAGTAGCGAGGTACTCTACAACCTAGTATGATAGAGATGTTATCACATATGTGGATAATTCATATGACAACTTAAAAAAAGTAACAAATAATATATATATATATATATATATATATATATATATATATATATAATAATATATATAATAATAATCTATTTTTAAGGTCACGGCCAAGCCAGATACCAAACTGGTGTATGAGCCCACCTTCTTTGTGGGACAAGGGACTCCCTCCGCCCAATAATTTGACTGGTAAACTCTACAGAGGTATACATACCCTACCCCCCACTGGATTTGAACTAGTGACCTCTTAGGAAAAATCTATACTAAAAAAAGTTTGAATTTTGATTTGAAAAGTGTTAATATCAACTTTTCTAAAGTTCAAAATTGGGTTGTCAAAGTGACAATATTGGTTTTCAAAGTGTGATTTT
>ML780029.1:647987-685264 GCA_009831015.1 Picea engelmannii | reverse complement strand
TTAAGAGCCTATATTCACAAGTGAAAGGCCTTGAGTTCTATATACAAAATATTAAGAAAGTGGTTATCTAGATAAACACCCCAATTTAGTGTTTTGGTTAAAGACTAACATCTATATATACAAACTCTAGAATTCTATAACAATATATTTCATATTGAAGATTCTCATCAAAGTTGAGAGAATATTCAATGTGGAGCGTTTCTTTAATAGTGATGGATTGCAAATGCTCCTCGCATGAGTAATCCCTTACCTCACTTTGGTTACCCTCATGCCCTTCCTTCCATATTTCAGCATCCATTCGTACCCCTCAGCCATCCACCCCTTTGTCCTGGTCTCCTCTCCCTCTAGGTTTCATCAAGATCAATTTTGATGGTGCTTCCAAAGACAATCCCGATCTTGGTATTTATGGTGGTGTTTTCAGGGATAGCTTGGGAAAAATACTTAGAGTAGTCTATGGCCAGATTGGTATCAATTCCAACAATGTATTAGAAATTTAGGCCCTCATTCATGGTCTTCAGATTGCTAGCATGCATTAATTATCCAATCTTATTGCCGAAGGAGATTCCAAGCTCATCATCCACATGCTCTCCAAGCTCGAATGAGAATCGGATACATGCAAGATCTCCACCCAATGGCGATTGGAAAATCTCATCGATCTTCTTAGCTCAGTCCTTCCTTTCATCTCTTCCCTTATCCCCTCACATGTCATGCGAGAAGCTAACAAAGAGGTTGATCATCCAACCAATGCAAGATTTGATAATCCTCTCATTTTTGTTGACTCTAACTAGTATGAGTCCCCCCCCCNCTCGAGAAAGCCTTCCTTTCATTGGCTCAAGAATATTTCTCTTCCTCGGATGGAGTGTCTACATGTCTGGATGATAGTGTGTCATGTGCGGAGGTGACAACTCTTAACCCCATGCAACAGGTGGATGACTCACACTGTAAGGAAAATGGGGGGTATACACTTCAATCAAGACAAAGCACCATAGTTCTTAATTGAGAGGATATGGTGGATTGTGGGTATTAGAGCTTGCATGAGTTGGAGACTCGGATCATGCCCTTGCATAATGGTGATGTTCATGCCCAATCCGCATAATGAAATCCTGATACATTTGCAGGTGAGGGGAATTTTGGTTCCAATGCAGATAAATAACCAGTAGAAGGCCATGGTTGTTGTTTTTCTATGGATTTTCTACCTCAATATGTCGAGCTCTATTCTCTTCAGGATTTTGTATGGCTCTCCAGTGTATTCGTTTGAATTCACATGGCTACCTATGGTTGCAAGCTCCATCCCTCTTTTGTTGGTTCATCATGGGATGCTAGGGATCTTTTCACTGATGCATATTTTTACCATGATTTTGTGCCTGAGGAAGACCAAGAGACCATACCTATTTTGAATATTGAGGTCAGGTTGGTTAAGGAATTTAAGGATGACGAGGATGTCAAGCAACATGTGGGTGGATTAATCATGGACCTAAGCTGTATGAGAAATTGGAACTCCAAGTTTTTTAGAACATTGGAACTCTATTGGCACATGACCAAAACCATGGTGGCTCTAGGAATGTTGATTAAGTATGAAGAATTTCTCCAGTTGAAGCATCGTATGGAGTCTCTTGAGGATCATAATTCTTTTCTTCTATCAGTGGTGACCTGGATAGCTAAAAGTAATGGAGGAACCTTTCAACCTCCTACTATGAGTCGACCATGGGTAGAGTCCTATGCTACAACTTTTCTCTTGGACGTCATGGGTCCATCCTTCTCTTAGGTTCCTCATGCAAAGGAATAACATGCTTCACAGTATTTTCAATTTATTTTTATATGAAGTTTTTTATGTCATATGAATCCCTAACAGTCGTTCTTGACATAGTTGGTCACACAAACTTCATATTTTAGGATAAATTATGCTTCTTCTAGTCTGGTTTCACCTATGGGGCATGCAAGTCTTCTTGCTATTTTTTTATTACATAAGACTGTCATGGTCTTTCTGACATCTGATACATTTCATGAATCTATGTATATCTTGATCATATTAATATATCTTTTTCTTACTTACCAAAACAAAATAGTGTTGGACTACTTGTTAGATACTTGGATGTATGGTTCAATCCAATATATGTGTTATCTTACCTCTAATTTGGATAAAGTAGTTTTATTATACTACAATGGTTGGAATAATAGTTATCTTAATTTGTCTGACCTAATTCGGGGAAATATGTTTAGTTATTGTTATTTCAGGATTTGTACTTGAGCAAATCCCAACACAAGACCCCAAATCTTGTGTAACTATGGAAGATCCTACCACTGTCACCTTAGTAATAAATTCCTTGTTTTTAGTGATGGAAGAGGTTTACCACAAGGGGGGCTTCCTCGGTGACCTCAAGGGATCAAAGTAGCAAGTAGTGTACCCAATCCTATCGCCCCCTCGATCACCGAAAGGTCTAGGTCAAGGTAGTATAAGATGTATGAAGTTGTTTGAGTACCTGCCCGAAACAAGAACACTTTACATCATATATATGATTATTTCCAATTTCAAAATTAATTTCTCTTTAAGACACTAGACAAGATGAGTTTAAATGGATGTTATACATTTCCAACAGTAAACAATGATATGATAGTAGTAAATGATTTATAACAACAACAACAATTAGTGCTAAAAAATGAAAAAAATGACCATGCAAACTTAGCATGCATCCAGTAAAATATTATCCAATTGTTTAAGGCAATTTCTAAATAAGTTAGGCCACCTTTACAAGAGTGTATGCAACAAATAAGAGTGTTCTTATATGGCTTTAGAAAACTTCCTATAACAACAACAACTTATTGAACAAGTTTTCCAATGTTAGTGTTAGCGAAGTTAGTGGAATATTTGAGAGAGTTGAAAGAAAAATTTTGTTGACCAATCAGTTCACCAAGGGAAGAAATTATTAGATTAGTTCCTTTATTGGGTTATGGATTCTTATAATAACAAATGAAATTAAGCTTGAATATTGATCTAATTGTAACCAAGAGGTAGGATTTAAACCCTAAGGTGCAAGCACATTTGGGCCTTAGACTTTGTATCTCGAGGAGATTGATTTCTAGGGTTCAAGCACATTTGGGCCCTATAAATCGTTCCTCCTTTCTTGAAACTTCAATTGGGTCTAAAATCCTAGGGGTAAAATACTAAAGTGATAGCACTTTAATGATTTAGGGTTCTAACCCTAGCAACGATACTTTCACAAAATTTTGGAAAAAAAATGATCTTGTGAGAGGAAGAAGCACTTATGCTCCTTTCTAATCTGGATTATTTTCGACAAGAAATGAGAGCAGAGATATAATAAAGAAATGTGCCGAGATATCTCGGATATCCAATAATATAACATAAATGTATCAGAGATGCAAACATAAACACATAGATAGATTAATACACAATTTTCTATTAGTGAGTGAAAATGTACAAAGACTGTAAAAATACAGAGTGAAAGACTCGCTAGAATGGTGGAAACTTATCTTTGAGAAGAGATGCGTCCACTACTCGCATTCTCAAGAAGATGATTAAAATGAGGCTCTAAAGGCCTTTTTACAATAAACAATAATGTGAAAAACCCTAGACATCCAAAAACCTAACCCTAGGAGATGAAGCGCCAAAAGTCATGTGGGCGCCGTTTGGGTAAGTCAGTGCATCAACTTCTCGGGGTCGTAACTTTTGCATACCATCTTCGTTTGATGCATATGATACATCATTAGAAAGTTCTATCTGAGGAATACAACTTCTAGCAACAAATATCATGATCTAGAATGAACTAATATTCGTCGGAGAAGGATGCCCAAAAAACATCGTTTAGGGCCTCAAATGTTGGAAATATTGTCATTGATGGCAAAGGATGAGACAAAGGAAGAACAAGAGTTTTCATGTAAGAAAATCAGTGTATGGTTGAGTTTTGGATGGGCGCATATGATCGCTAAAGAGGGTGGCCGATAGCCATCATATCTGTAGAAGCTACGCAGAGGTTAAGCGCAGGAGTAGGCATGCAGAAGAAGTGATCTGAGCCGTCAGATTGGAAGCAGATACCCGTCATTCACCGGATCTGCAGAAGGTACACGAAGGTTAAGCCTCAGGAGGAACGCAGAGAGGGAGAACAGATCTGAGCCATAGGATCTGAGAAGAAAACCCGACAGCCGTCAGATCTGTAAGAGTCACGTAGGGGTTAAGTCCTACTGTGCAGAGGTGAAATCCCGGACAAGTCATCGGGATATTGGAGAGAGAATCCTAGCCGTTGATCTGGGCAGGACACACGTCAACATTCTGGTGAGGCATCGGGATATTGGCCATCGGGAAATCGGGGATCCCGGTGACAAGTGAGTCGAGACATCGAAAGTATTGAAATCCCAGAGGAATAGGGACCGTCCATCTGCAAGGACAGGTGGCAAAGGATCGGGCGCCGTCAGAGTTTTTCTCATCGGAGAATTGGGAATCAGAGTTTCACGAGTCCCGTGTTCAATTACAATAGAAACCCCGAAATCGCGATGAAATAAATCCCGACTGAACCTGAACCGTCAGATCAACATGTGATCTAGACTGTCGATCCAACTCACGTCAGATAGGGACACGTGGCACAACCAGGTAATGAAAGGTGTCAGGCAGATTCAAAACTTCAAGCACATGAAAGTCACGAATCAGAGTGACACGTGGAAATATCTAACACGTGTCAAACCACGAGTGACGTCAACAAAGTATCGGGAATCGGGGATCGGGACTTTGAAATGTTCAATTCACTTGACAACGAAAACTCCGAAATCGCGATATGCAATTTCGCGATTTGATCGCAGCCGTTAGAGAAAGAATGAGATCTGGACCGTTGATTTCCTTCAAAGGAGCATCAGGATTTGGACGATCGAGAATCCCGCGGGTGTATGCATTGAGGAATCACAAACCCCGTAGCCCCGACGGGTTAAGGTTGTGGTCACAGAGTGATGGTCATGTGATGGCAGGTCACATGGACCATTGAGTAGCCAGAAGGGGCTAAAGCTCGGGGAAGGATCACATCGGGAATCAGGATTTGTAAGAGAAAAGAAAAATGAACACCTAGAATGCCGAAAACTCGAAAGGCACGCGTAGGTTTAATTCAAAATTTTTACAGAGCTATAAATATGGACCCAGAGCAATAGGGATCTTATGAGTGTTGAATTTTTTTGACCCATGGTCTTAAGAAGGGGTCGATGCCCTTTTCTACGGTAGATCTGCAAGCAAAGCAGAGCGGTAAGGATTTTGATTGGTTGCAGGGGTCTTTTTGCAGGAGGTGGAGGCCAGTTTCTGACAGTAGGGACATCTACCGGTTGTTGAGGTCACTTGTGCAGGCTGCAAGGAAAGTTTGAGGAGGGAGGAACCTCATTGTGGTAGTTGGGTGGCAGATCGACATTGACAAAGAGTTATATGCAGTGGGTTTAGCAACTAGGAGAGCGGAGGCATCATCTTCAGGTTTATTGTCTTTTTTAATGTGTATTTTAGAGGTGTTTGCAACTGCCTTGCAGTCTGTAGATCTGTGTTTCCTTTAAAGATAATTGCAGTTGTTGTCATAGCCACTAGAAAATTGTGTAATGATGTGATTTCGGGATACAAGTCTTAATAAGATGCCAGAACTGTCTCTTCTAAAAGAAGATGATGGCCAGCGCATAGAACACATGTGAATCCGGGGGTTGAAACTGCCTAATCCAGTGTGAAAATAGATGAAACGCGGTCAGCAGTGAGTCTTAGGGTTAAAACCTTCAGTAGAAGCATCCTACCAGTAGAAACTGGTGCTATCTTCAGGGGGTTGAATGAGAGAAGGTTGGAGCCTTCTGCAGGTAGAAGCCTGCATACTAGTATGAGTCTGCACTAGTACATTGTTGTAAAACGTTTTCTTAATAATAATTATTGAAGACAGAGACAACAACAGCGGTGGTTTTCTCCCGATTTGGGTTTCCACCTTAAATCCTGGTGTTCATGTGTCTTACTCATGTGCGTTGGTTTATTTTTTATTTACTGCACTGAATTACTGCTTACTAGACATCTGATGAATGAAGAAATTCATAATAAGATCTCTGAATGCACTCTTGTTTTCTTAAGACTATACAATAGCTGGTCTCTACAAAGTAGCCTAAGTTTTTCAGTGAAAGAAAAGAGAAAATCAATTGATTGCTCAAAATACTGATTCACCCCCCCTCTCAGTATTTCTCAACATCAAAATGGCTCCAGAAGTTCAGGACCCGAAAAATTGCCAAAAACAGTAAATTACCAAAATTGCCAAATTGTTTTTTTTCAGCCAGTTGGAAAAGGTGGGTGGCCACCGATATCCACCTGGATCAATTCTCCCTCCTTAGGAATCAATGGTCTCCATTGCGTTGAGTGCCCAAGGGAGAGGGAAAATCGTTTGCTGGATCTACTTCTTGATGAGTTGCTTGCCTTGTTGGAGAAGTTGCGTTGCTCAGTTTGTGGAAGGATATCATGAACCTATTAAGGTTGAGTCTGTTCAATAAGTCGAGCTACATGAGAGTACTGTGTGCATAAGGAATCTTTACGCTTTGTTGCAACCTTGTTGACCTGCTTCTGTTGGATAGAATGTGCTTGGGATGAGGTTGTAGTGGTTGCAGTGTCCTTCTGTTCCCCTTTTGAACAGATTGCGAAGAAGATGAATTTTGTAGTATGATATACTACCTTGTGACACTGTTTATGTGGAGAAATAGTCGGAACTACCTCTGGTATTATATAGAGATGACCCCCCAGAGAAACAATGAAACTGCGGGGTCAAGACTCATAAACAATAGGGAGCTTCTACATATATGGTTGGCCCAAGAGAACATCACAGACATCTAGTGGGGAAATATCACATAATACCTCATCCTTGAAGGGTTGGATGTCGTATGACAATCGACATTGTTTTGTTGACACAAAGATCTCATCCCTGTCAAAGCCACCTGATGTTGTATGGATGGGGGTGTGGTGTTGTCGACAATCCCCATTGTTTGACGACCTCTGCTAAGATGAGGTTATTCTAGCTTCCACTATCAACAATAAAATGTACCAGGGTCCCCTTCACCCACATCTGTGAATGAAAAAGGCGCTCCCCCTCTTCAGGATCTGTTGGTTCTTCTGGTTGAATTGCTGCGGTCGCGACAATAGCAGTGGGGTCTGCGTTAATGATATGTCTTTTACCAGTATTTTCAAAGTCATATTTTGAATCAGGGTTCGACTCCTTATCTTTGATCTCGACCACCAATGACTATTTTAAGCGACATTCATCGGTGTTGTGCAAGGGGATTTTTTGGAAATCACACCACTTTTCGGTGTCCTTCTTTGTCTTCCTGTGAACCTTCTTTTCCTGTGGCTTGGACTAGTTTTCGTGAGACTGTTTGTTAGGTCCATCTTTATCATACTTTGGTTGTTGTAGATTTAAAGACCCAAACTCCCATTTGTTCCGGTGCTTAAATTTCTCCTCGATTTTAACAACATATTGATAAGTAGCAGCGAGTGATGAGATGTCCAGAAAATCCATTTCAGTTTGGATGTATCTGTGTAGAGCCCCACTGTATTTCAGAACCAAATGTCGTTCAGAGTCTTTGATACCCAACTTGGTGCGCAAGGTGTGGAAGATATTGGTGAACTCTGGAATTTCTTGGCCCCTCTCTTGTTGCAGTGTGGTCCAACTCATGTACCGGACCTCATAGTTTTCAATAGGGTAATATTGTTCCTTTACTACATCCATAAGAAAAACCCAAGTGTGATCGACCCCATATATTCTAGACTCCTATGTGGAACTTTGATCCCAGTAATTTTCCCACCAATGTTTGACATGGGGGAGAGATTTAAGGAGTGTGAAGGTGATCTTTTCCCTGTCGGAAAAATTATGAACATAGAAATAACCTTCTAATAGATTTAACCATTTTTCTAGGGAATCCACATCTATCTGACCTTCAAATATGAGAATATCAAAATTAAACTATACCTTGAAAGGAGAGGTGCTTCCAAAGTGGTTGTTTGATGAATATGTGTCTATTGCTATCGACAGGCGTTGAAGGATGTGGGAAAAATTCTCCATTATTTCATCCCTCTGTTGCGTGAGAGCGTGCTCAAGCAACATATTGATAGGATCATCTGCTCCGTCGTTTTTCTTTTCTTCCGCCATGGAGGGTTTCTTGGGCATGCGAGAGCGATTGTATTCAAGAGAGACAAGCTCGAGACCCAACTTGCTATACTCGGACCACGTCAGGGGCATGCACTGGAAAATGATCAAGAGCAACCTACTATGATACCACTGATCCAGATTATTTTCGGCATGAAATGAGAGGAGAGATATAATAAAGAAATGTACCAAGATATTTTAAATATCCAATAATATAACAGAAACGTATCATAGATTCAACCATAAAGACAAAGATATAGTAATACACAATTTTCTATTAATGAGGGAAAATGTACAAAGACTATAAAAATACAAAGTGAAAGACTCACTAGAATGGTGGAAGCTTATCTCTAAGAAGAGATGTGTCCGCTACTCACATTCGCAAGAACATGATTACAATGAGGCTTTGAAGGCCTTTTTACAATAAATAGGAATGTGAAAAACCTTAGACATCCAAAAACCTAACCCTAGGAGATGAAGCGCCAAAAGTCATGTGGACCCCGTTTGGGTAAGTCAGTACATCCACTTCCCGGGGTCCTAACTTTTGCATACGATCTCCGTTTGACGCATATGATACATCGTTTTGAAAGGTTTATCCGAGGAACGTAACTAATAATATCGAGTATCATTGTTTGGAACAAACTAAAATTCACTTGAGAAAGATGCCCAAAAACCATTGTTTAGGGCCTCAAAACGGCTACAGAAGTTCAGGACCCGAAAAACTGCCAAAAATAGTAAATTACCAAAATTGCTAGAAAATTGTTTTGAGCCAGTTGGAAAAGGTGGGTGGCCACCGATATCCACCTCGATCAATTTCTTAGGATTTCATCAAGAAATACATCTATCATAAAATAACAAATTTACCATGAAATATTAATAACATAAGAATAAATTGCATAAAATTCATTTACTTCATCCAAGAAACCAAGAGATAAAACTCCAATTGCAAAAATTCCCATCCAAAATCAACAAAACCATCCACAAGTGACCTTCCAAGCCTAACACATGAGAGAGAGATAGCCAATGACCCTTAGAGGGTAAAAATTTCAGAAGTACTCTCACAAATGGTGATAAGTCATGATGATAAAATGAAATGTGAGGGTATCCTTATTTTATGAGGCTACCCTAATATATTTGTCCACATAATTTGTCATCTACAAAATAGAAATTGGGTCAACCACTTAATTTTCCTCTAACATAATTCCAAAATACAAAAATACATCATAAAACCCTAAAAAGGGTGATGCCATGCTCTAAAAAGGTGACATCATTCTATGAGAGGGTGACGCCATGCTCTAAAAATGTGATGTCATGTTAGGAGAGGGTGGAATCATGCTCTAAAAAGGTGACATCATTGTAGGAGAGGGTGATCTCATGCCTCCAAAGGAAAACATTGGGCCTCCAAAGTCCAAGTGGCATGCTCCAAGGGTGAATGAGTGTGAAGTGATGTGTCTCCTCACCCCAAGCTATGCCAATCATATCCGGAGCCAAACCATCTACCAAATGCTAGCCAAGAACATGACGTCAAAGGCTAGAGGGTGATGTCAAGGTCCTCCAAAGGACACGTCCAAGGATGAGAGGGTTGCAATCACATCTCCAAGTGATGTCAAAATACCTGCTACTGCAACATACTATACCCTTTGTGGAAAAAAACCATGGGGTGCTCTACCCATCTTGTGGGATTCCAACCCATATGTTTGGCATAATGACCAGAACTGCTCAAACCAAGCCAATTTTTCCATCGTCCAAGGTTTTGAGAATGTGAGAGCCATTGCCTAATGGTGGTGAGTCACTGGATGACACACTGCTCTCCATTTCATGTGCTAAATTCCTCCAATAAAGGCACAATGTCCTGGGTACAAGCCTCAGACAAACCAAATTACAAAACAAGACAAAGTATAAACATGGTTATCCAAAGTTCATAAGAACCATTAGTCCTTAAGACATACAAAGTAAGCTACAACTTAAGATATAATTCATGTAAGATAATTCACCTCGGTATCCCTTTCAAGCATCACACTAGCCCAGGACCCCATGTGAGTTATTGAATTTAAGTATGGGAGGGTTGTCATCCAACCCTATTAGGTGTGCTACCTTGGGAGGAAATGAAATAAACCAGATAGAGGGAGAGGTCCTGAGAGTGAAAAGGGAAAGTAAAAACCCACTAAGAATAAGTGTGAAAATGATATGGTTTAGGGATTACATCATGGATCATGGTCATATTCCATCTCTATGACCACCTTTGTGGAGGGTGCGCTTTCTCTTGAGTTACCTCATATTTTCATTCCACATTTTTCCAAACCCCATTTTTTCCTTTTTCCTTTTTTTCCTTTTTTCATTTAATATGGAAGGTGTCAAGTATGGTTGGGAGAAGAATGTTACCCTTGAGAGGGGCCTCTGGTATTACCCTCTTTCCCTGGGTGGTGACATCAAGGGACTAGGGCATAGAAGCTAACCACCAAGGTGAAACAAAGGAACTGACACAATTTCCCAAACTAGTGATCCATTATCCAACTTCAACCAAAGATCCTCATCCACATGCCCAAAAAATTAAGCACAAAAATTTACATGAAATAAGGACTATCATACCTCTTGGTGACAATAGATTACCATCTCCCATACTCTAATTTTCTTGAATGTGATGAGCATTGGTTGACCTGTGCTGGGAGGAAAATAAGTGGGGCTACTGGGATGCCATTCGTGAACACATTGATCATCATCATCATGGTGTAGATCATGTTCCCCATTGTGGGCCTCGATACATGATCTCCTAGATTTACCCCTAGGCATGGGGGGGTAATATCTGGCTCCAACATGAGGACATGTGGTCACCGTAGAGTGCATGAGAACCTCAACATCTTTGGTTTTCCAAGACTTGCAATCTTGCACTCACTTCAATCAACAAAGAACTTTAGAAGTATATTCCAGTGGATATTATCCATCAACTATAAGTGATAATCCAAAATCATGCTTGAAAAGAAAAGTTTTCCTTAGCTACAAAGTGATAAAGAAAAAATGTCTAATGATAAAATGCAATTTCCAAACATGTATTCATTATATGCAAACAAGAATTCAAAATATATATGCAAGAATATGCAACTATACTAGAATGATATGCATGATGCAACATATATTTAAATGCAATGCAAGGTGAAAATTCCTAAACTAGCTACCCTAATCTATGTTAATTCAAGAAGTCAAGTCTCTTCCCGATGATGGGGCTTGAGAAGGGACAAACTAATTGGTAGTGGATGCCTCCTCCCCTATAATGTAGATAGGTAGTAGGAATAATTGAGAGACTTATTTTCAATATTGTAGGGACCCAACCAAAGTTTATCAAACTCCTTTTGTGTATCAGGTTTGCCTTTCCTTGTATTCCACTCTAAGACCAGATATCGTTGTTTGTAATCCCCTCCTTTAAGGTGGACTGCTTCTTGTATTACCCTAGTATATTTTTTTGAGGGAGGGGGTTTGTATTTTTTTGTAAGAACGTCATCTTGGTTCGGTCTAGTAAATAACTCCTTATCATATTTCTTCAACAGTTTGACAGAGCCAATTTCCTTATCGTTGTTCTTGTCTAGTTTTTTATGGTAATCTTCCCTTTTGGTCCATTCTATAGCATAAATATATTCTTCTTGGGCAAGGGGAAAGTCACCCGGGAAAAAATATGGAAGAGATTTCTAGATTACTTCATGGATATCCCTAGTTTCTGGGTTGAGGCCATCAATTTCTTCCACATGATTATTTTCCATTGGCAAGTTGGGATGAAGCACACTTGTTTCATCATCCATAGTTATAATAGAATAGGTCAAATCCATCTGTAATGTAGCACCCAACGTTGCAATAACATTTCTAGACAAGAGCATTCCCCAAAGCTTTGGGACATCTGTGAACATAATTTCCATTAGGAAAACTATCTTGGGATATCGATCAAGGAAGACCTTCACATTATATATTACACCATGTGTGGGAATGACCCTATATTTAATCCCGTAGTCATTTTCATAAAGCCTTTTGGTTTCGAAACCCAACTGCCACATAACTTTCAAGGAAATGATATTTTCACCCGCTCCTTAGTCAATTATACAATTATTCAAGAGTTTATTGGTCATTTTCAATGAGATGAAGAAAGGTGGGTGCTAGTCATATTGTGGTCTAAAATGATTAGCTTGCAACATTATAGGAGGATCCACATGTTCACCTTATACCTTAAATAAATTCTCAACTTTGTTTTTCATTGAAGGAATCCTAATTATATATTTTAGAGGTACAAGTACATTGATCTTTTCCAAGACACTGTTTATGTCAATATTCAAATCTGTGTCATTAGTCTTTGGTAAAATGTGACTAGGAGGATTATTTCTTGTTGTTGGTGGAGAGGGTCTCGGTTGAGGGAGAATAGGGACACTGGGAGGAGCTTGAGGTGTATTTCTTCATCTTGTTTACACTTAAAATTCCTTATTCCTAAGTTTCTCCCTTGATTCCTCATCCATATTATTTATAATCTCCATCCTATCCCTCCTGGATGCTTCCCCTTTTCCTTCCTCAAGTTGTTCTGGTGTGATATTGAGGAACACATGGTGAAATATGACAAATATATGGTTTATGGTATCAAATAAATTGATATGATCAAGTTCCCCATTATTCATTGGGAATTCATGTTCCCAATATGCATCTCCACAAGGTAGGCACCAAGGAGTCTCATCTACAATATTTTAGGGGGATGAAGTGTTGTAAACCCTTTGTTCATTAGGATCTCAAGATCTCCATGTTTGGCTATGATTTTGAGGCTATCCCCTAAATGGAGGCTTGGGGGATTGTTGTTGTGACCTCTCTAAATTGGTGATCTTATTCATCATCAAAGTTTGATTCTTGGTGAGATCATTTATTATTTCTTCAATCCCTTGCACCCATGGAGCACTAACATCATGAGTGGGATCAACATTGTGTAATTTTCTTGGTTTGGTTTCATATTTATCTCTTGGGGCATAAAAAGGTTCTACTTTGTAGGATGAAATATTATCCTCATTTCTTGCAACCATCTCTTGGGATTATTCAATGGTATTTGGACCATTTCACTTGAGAAAGCACCCAAAGTGTCTTGGGAAATCCTTGATGTAGAGGAAGAGAAGGTAATATTTCCCAGGGTGATGATTGCTATGGATTTGTTGAAGTAAATTTTCAAACTTGGAATAAAATTCCTTCATAGTTTCATTTTCCAATTTCTTTATTGTACTAAGTCGCATCAACAACAAGTTGGGATCCTCTTTGGTACTCCATATTTTAAGGAAAGACTGTTCAAATTGATACATGGTGTTAATACTTTTGGCAAGGATATCATTGTACCACCTCCTAGCATCATCGATAAAAGAGGATGAGAAACATTTCATCACTAAATAATCAACGTCATCACTCATGGGATTAAACTAGAAAAGGCCCAAAAGTTACTTATATGCTCGTCAACAATGGTCACATCATTGCTAGAAAATTTGGGCAGCAATTTTTCATACATAGGAGGCATCTTATGAGGGTATCCTGAGATAGAAGACATGTCCAAAGGCTTGAATATATTGGATTCCCATTTCTTTTGAGACATTATAGATAAAGTAAGGTTTCCACTAAACAAGGATTTTACTATAGGTGAATTGCAAGGAACCCTTCTCATATAGGACTTAGGAGGGTTAATATACTTCCTTGAACTTTGTGGAGTCGCCAAATGATCCCCCTTGGATCATCAAAGGAATGTGAGGGAATTACCCTCAATAGAGTCGCCAAGTAAACTTGAGAGATAAGGGCTTCAGGAGGAAGTTTACCAAATATATGTCATTGAGGAGAATGACTCAATCCTCCCCGATAATGGCTCAAAAATGTTATCGTAGGATTTGTACTTGTGCAGATACCATCACAAGACCCCAAATATTTTGTACCTATGGAAGATCCTACCACTATCACCTTAGTAATAACTTACCTCATTTTAGTGATGGAATAGGTCGATGACAAGGGAAGCTTCCTTGGTGACCTCAAGGGATCAAAGTAGCAAGTATAGTAGCCAAGCCTACCGCCCCCTCTCTTGATCACCGAAATATTGGTCTAGGTTAAGGTAGTAGAAGAGGTATGAAGTTGTTTGAGTACCTTCCTGGAACATTAATAACACTTTACAACATATATATGATTATTTACAAGTTCAAAGTAAATACCTCTTTAAGAAACTATACAATATGAGTTGCAATGGATGTTGTAAATTAGAAATAGTAAACAATGATATGACATCAGTAAATTATTTATTACAACAGTAACAATTAGTGCTTAGAAATGCAAAAATTGACCATGAAAAATTAACATGCATCCAATAGAATATTATCCAATTATTTAAGGCAATTTTTGAATAAGTTAGGCCACCTTTACAAGAGTGTATGCAACAAGCACGAGTGTTTTCAGATGGATGTAGAAAACTTTCAAAAAAAATTGGACAAAAGTCACCTTGTGAGAGGAAGAAGCATTTATATTCCTGTCTTAGGGTTTCATCAAGCAAGACATCTATCATAAAATAGAAAATTTACCATGAAACATTAATATCACATGAATAAATTGCAGAAAATTCACTTAATTGATCCAAAAAACCAAGAGATAAAACCCTAATTGCAAAAATTCCCATCCAAAATCAGAAAAAACCATCCACAAGTGACCTTCCAAGCATAGCACATGAGAGGGAGATAGCCAATGACCCTTAGAGGGTGAAAATTTCAGAAGTACTCTCAGAAATGGTGAGAAGTCGTGATGATAAAATAAAATGTGAGGGTAGCCTTATTTTATGAGGCTACCTGTTGATCTAAAAGATTTTTTTACAGTCTTAAGGTCAACCTCAAAAGGATATGAATCTCCTTGTGTTTTAAGAGAGGTGGTACTCCTCTTTTTCTTATAAAATTACAACAATATTTGAGAAGGACCAAATTCTGTGAAAGCTAACATTCTTATTCAAACAATATCTGAGATAGGGACCAGACACATTTAAAAAGAAACAATATATATATACAATATCTTACAACATGGATGAAGCAAATAAGTATTATAAATAAAAGGTTAACATTTCCATCACAACATTTATCAAGACAAAAAAAGATATCAATAGTTAAGAGACAATAAATATTGATTGCATATGTAAGATAACTTTAAATGATCATTCTATGAAACACCAAAAAATATTATGATGGATAAAACATTTGGAAACTCAAGATTCAAGTCAAAGTCTTTGAGAATAAAATAATGTAGTATCCCAAGTAGTTCTCTCAGAGTCTAAAAAATAATATGAGTCTTTAAATACAAATTAAATGTCTTTAAAGAAAAAAACATGCGTTCACCCTTCAAAGAGGATTGGGATTGGCTGTCGTGGACCATTAAATGAAAATACATGGAAGATGAAAGAAAAAAACTCAAGGGTCAACCTGGTTTTCATATAATACTGGGAAATAAACACTCATAACCTTTAATTTCTTGTATATGATTTCTTTATTGGTGTAAGTTGTGGTTGAGGTGGAATAACTGCTTGTTTATTTTTTGGTTCAGTAATTCTGATAAATGCCTTTTTCAACCACTCCTCAATGTATTCCCTTAATGGTAATTTCATGCTTAGTTTTAATTTCAAACCACTTTTTTTCAAATTCCCTCAAATCTATCTCCAATCGATGCAATGTTTTATCCACTCATCATTCCTTTTGATATACCAAACTAACCATTTTTCAACTTCATCTTCATAAAATTTTATAGTTTCGGTAAATTCATCTGCCCAAGTGACTTTTAATGCATTAAATTGTCCCATTAAATATTCTTTTGATAATATCATGGTATCTATTGTCACAAGAGTTGGTTCTAGGCTATAATAGAGCCAAGCCTTAGCACATTTTAAATGAAATAAATTTTGGTGATTGATCAGTCATAGGAGGCTTCTTGAACTTGGTCTGAAACATGCCTTTCACTCATTTATAGATAAAAAACGAAGAGGCATGACCTCATTTGTCTAATTGATTTAATAAAGAAGATGGAAAGAGGATAGGAGATGAAGAAGACTGAAACAAAGAGTTAGATATCTAATTCTGATAAGTCTAATATTTATTTCAATAGAGGAATGCGAAATGACTTTGAAAAACAAACATGCATATATCTAACTTGTAAATTAGGCAGAAACAATCAAGCTATAGGTCTTGTTTTGATCACAACATAAACAGATGAAAAAATGAACCTAACAGGCTGCCCAATAAATGACTATAGCAGAGGTATTACTGAATTAGAGCTGTTACAAGCTAAATATGTAAAATAAGGAAGAAATAATGAATGTAAACCTGAGAAAACAATACAGAAAAAACAAAATTACACAGTGACGAGGTGTAGAATCTCTTGGCATTCTGTTCTATATTTGATGAAAAGAAATGCATTACAAACACAGCCTCCAAAAGGATCTTGGGTTGTCCCCCCCTCTCTTCTCTTCTTCCAGAAGAGACAATAATATAAGTCTTCTTCCCCTTTCTTGAATTACCGAGAAACGATTCGAATTACAAAAGAAATCCTTCCAGAAATGAATAGGCATCTCATGATTCGAAAAATCACTAAATCTCTAAAATTTGGGTTTTTAGAGATTGGTTTTCAATAATGAGCATTTACAATAAGGAAATAGTTAAGCCCCCAACTTGTAACGGATGAGAAATGACCCCAAAACCAACTAAGAGTCGTGAGAAATGAACTTACGATGTTTAACTGACATCTGAGCATGTTCCTGCTTTTTTGGGCCATGTCTGCACAAAAACGCAATGCCGTCTTGTGGGGCACTTTTGGCTGCCTTCCCAAGCTCCAAATTCATATCTGAAAGTTCCATTAGAAATCTTATGACTTCTATATGTCAATCGACTATTTGATCATGAAAAATGACCTCTCCATAGCTGAGAAAATTGATTTTTTCCAAGGTAGTTTATCACTGGAAAAGCCTACAATTTCAGTAGCTAACATGCCGAAAACAAGGGTATCTTAGCTACCGAAAATTCTGGCTTTCAGAAGCTAACAACGCGATTTCAGAGCACCATAAGCCACCGAAAATCCTGAAACCCCGATTTCGGGCTTTCGGGTTTCGAGAAAATGGAGCAGTTGTCAAAATCTCTATGTCGACCAAACCCTGATGGCCGAAACCCCAAAATGTTGATGTGGCATTTATGTAAAACCAATCTAGTGATTTTCTTGCCATGTATTGCATTTTTTTCGTGCCTCCTTGTGTGCTCTTCCTCCATGTGGATTGATGCGTGGCGCTTGAAAGCTTGGTCTCGGCCGAATGGTGTCATATCATAGATGTTTGACCCTGGTGCACCCGTGGATTCTCTCCTTGGATTTTTTGCGTGAGTTGGCTTGTGACTGTTATATTGTTGTGGCATTTCAGATCATGAGGATGGCTTGTAATCAATTTTATCATTCAATTAAAAGAAACTTTAAATGAACCACAATGATTGAACAAAAGTAAACACCCCATTCTTTGGATCGTATCTTGACATTATTTGACTGAAGATGACAAGCGGTACCACTAACAGTTGGGCGTGTGACATAAAGATGGTCGTTTTCACACATCTACACTTTCGTCAGCTCAGGGCATATGAAAACTGATATTTTAGCTACCGAAAGTCTGCACTTTCGGTAACTAAACACTATAAATGTTTTCCTCCTAAGCTACCGAAAGCCAAAATTTCAATATTTGTTCCAACATAGGCTCCATCTAGGGATGGTTCTTTCCTGCAAAGCGCAAAGAATAGTAGACCAAGTGCCTTCATCCATTTGGCGACCTGAAATTATCCTTATCAAACTCTGAACTCTGTTACTTTACTTGCACCTTTTCGAAACAAAAAAATGCTTATGCATTCATTGGGCTATGGAGTCATAATGTCTTAAATAAAAAACATACAGGATGCCAAACTGAACTGGAAACATATTTAAAACCATTGTTGTACTCTAATGCTCAAAGTCAAGCTTATTTATATACATCACCTACTCTAACTATTGAAAAATTTCCACTGAATCAAATGATACAAAAATTCCAGTGAAGCCAATCCAAAAACTGTCTACTTATTTGAAATCTGCTCACACTTTCTTTGAGCAGGCTGAAAAAGGAAACTAACAAATTCCATCTGAAATGTTGTTGATCATGAATTTTCAAACTTTTCCTCGATTCTTGTGAAAAAATATCCATGATATAGCGTGTTCCTCTATTAAATAAATCTAAAAGGTCAACAAAAGGATCTTGGAAAAATATATGGTCCTGAGGTTTTAAAACATCCAGGATTACTCTATTTTTTGATTTATAATGATCAGAATCATTCTCAAAGAGAATATCTGAGCATCCTTCAAGATCATCTTCAATGGCATCTCCAAAATCATGGCACAATCTTGTTTGAAGATCATCATCCCTCCATGAAAAATCTGCAGCAAGTTTTTCTACAGAAACAATGTAATAATCATCACTATACTCATCATATTTAGGTTCAACAGATAACTCAGGAGGGTTATCAGTCAGACAAATGCTCGGGACATCAACTGTGGATCTCTCAAGAAAAGGAAACTCTGTTACTATCTCTGGCATACTATTTTATTTCAGAATCACACCCCTGCAAATCATAGTCTAAAGCATTCTCGAACATTAAACTTTCTTCAGGGTCTTTTTCATGAAACAAAATAGAGTCTAAAAGCTGATCTCCTAGTAGGAAATCATCATCATAAATAGGTTCACTAACTTCATGTAAAGTTCCATCAAACACATGATTGTCATCATTTAAAACCAGATTTACATTTTTAGAAATGGAAGAAGTTTGACACTCATATCCGGGACTGTGTGAACACTACAAATCTATGTAAGCAGGGGATGTAACATGACTATGCAGGGGCAGATCTATTTCTTCTTCAGTCAAAGGAGAAGGTGGTCTCTGTATTTTTTGGATAAACCAACAATTATTCCCTTTCTCTTCTGCAGGTTGACCATGATGTTGAATATCTTCTTCTTAAATATGATCACAAGAGCTATCATATCCCGTTTCTTTATCAACCAACTCTTCTTCATACTGATCATCTTCATTAATTTGAGAAATTTGTGATATTCCTTCCTCCTCTTCAAGAGGATTTGTTTGATCTTTGTGTCTTATGAAATCTATATTACAACAATCTTCAAAAAGTATTTCAGCTGAATAGTTTCTTTTACAATGTTGATAAAAAAGTATGTGAAAATCTTTCAATGGAGGAATACTGGAATGGGGTAAAGATTTATACCAGAGCCTAGCATCTCTCTCCAATCAAAACATAAACAACTTCATGAGGATATCTTCATGATGTACATTTAATTCACCCATGAGCTTGTGGAATTCAAGCAAGTGTTGAGCAGGATTATCGTCCACATATCCTCCAAATTTAGGAAGGACATCTTCCCAAATATTAATCTTTGGAATAGTGTTTGGAAAACCATAAACATTTGTAAAGGCCAGAGGAGAAAACCTTGCAACAATCCGAGCAGCGAACAAATTTGACATTTTGAGACCAGTGGAGTCACCAGTGAATCATGTAGAGTCTTCGAACCAAGGAGTTTCCAGGTGAATGATCACAACCAATTGAATTCCTATCCCGTGTTCACCATCAAGGAATAGCTCTAAACTTTTGTCGTATCCCAGGGAAGATAGCTTCGTTCCTCTGTCCCCGACAACGACGCCATAAAATCTTGTCGCAAGAGTTGGTTCTAGGCTGTAATAGAGCCAAGCCTTAGCACATTTTAAATGAAATAAATTTTGTTGATTGATCAGTCATAGGAGGCTTCTAGAACTAGGTCTGAAACAAGCCTTTCACTCATTTATAGATTAGAAATGAAGAGGCATGACCTCGTTTGTCTAATTGATTTAATAAAGAAGATGGATAGAGGATATGAGATGGAGAAGACTGAAACAAAGAGTTAGCTATCTAATTCTGATAAGTCTAATATTTATTTCAATAGAGTAATGGAAAATAACTTCGAAAAACAAACATGCATATATCTAACTCGTAAATTAGGTAGAAACAGTCAAGCTACAGGTCTTGTTTTGCTCACAGCATAAATAGAGGAAAAACTGAACCTAACAGGCTGCCCAATAAATGACTATAGCAGAGGTATTACTGAATTAGAGCCGGAACAAGATGAATATGTAAAAGAAGGAAGAAATAATGAATGTAAACCTGAGAAAACAATACAGAAAAAACAAAATTACACAGTGACGAGGTGTATAATCTCTTGGCATTCTGTTCTATATTTGATGAAAAGAAATGCATTACAAACCCAGCCTCCAAAAGGCTCTCGGGTTGTTCCCCCCTCTCTTCTCTTCTTCCAAAATATACAATAATATAAGTCTTCTTCCCCTTTCTCTAATTACAAAAAAAATCCTTCCAAAAATGAACAGGCATCTCATGATTCGAAAAATCACTAAATCTCTAAAATCTGGGTTTTTAGAGATTGGTTTTCAATAATGAGCATTTACAATAAGGAAACAGTTAAGCCCCCAAATTGTAATGGATGAGAAACGACCCCAAAAATGACTAAGAGTCGTGAGAAATGAGTTGACGACGTTTAACTGATAAAAATGATTTTTTCCAAGGTAGTTTATCACTTGAAAAACCTGCGATTTCGGTAGCTAACATGCCGAAAATAGGGGTATCTTAGCTACCGAAAGCCATGGATTTTGGCAACTAACAACTCGATTTCAGAATTCCATAAGCCACCAAAAATCCTGAAACCCCAATTTTGGGCTTTTGGGTTTCGAGAAAACTGAGCAGTGGTCAAAATCTCTACGTCGGCCAAATCCTGATGGCCGAAACCCCGAAATGGTGATGTGGCATTTATGTAAAACCCTTCTAGCGATTTTCTTTCCGCGTATTGCATTTTTTTCATGCCTCCTCGTGAGATCTTCCTCCATGTGGCTTGATGTGTGGCACTTGAAAGCTTGGTCTCGGCCGAATGATGTCATATCGTAGATGTTTGGCCCTCGTGCACTTGTGGATTCTCTCCTTGGATTTTTTGCGTGAGTTGGCTTGTGACTGTTATACCGTTGTGGAATTTCAGATCATGAGGATGGATCGTAATCAGTGTTATCATTCAATTAAAAGAAACGTTAAATCAACCACAACGATTGAACATAAGTAAACAACCCATTCTTTGGAGCGGATCTCGACATTATTTGATTGAAGATGACAAGTGGTACCACTAAAAGTTGGGTGCATGACAGATAGATGACCGTTTTCACACATCTACACTTTCGGAAGCTCAGGGCATGTGAAAACTGTTATTTTAGCTACTGAAAGTCTGCACTTTCGGTAGCTAAACACTATAAATTTTTTCCTCCTAAGCTATCGAAAGCCAAAATTTCAATATTTGTTCCAATAGTATCCATCAATAAATTGGGACCATTTAATTCTTTAGTAAGGCTAACAAGTTTGAGAAATAAATCACTCTTTTTATTTCTTAAGACACGAGTTTCATTTATCATTTCTCTTAATTCATTGATTCTACCTAGCCAACATGCATTGATCTGTTTCATATGGTAAAGAGAATGAAGTTTTTTTTCTTTCCTTTGGGATTCATTTAATCTTGAGACTTTGGATGAAAATGTATTTACGACTTCCTTGAAAAATACTTCATCATTTTCCAAATCCTTTTGCAAGTATTCTTTGAAATTTTGTATTTTGGATAAAAAAAATAGCAATACTTTGGGTAAGATTCCAAATTTCTTGAGTTATATCAACTCTCTTATGTATAGAATCACCTACATATTTTCTTATAACTTGCAATAAGCTTAATGCGCCTTTATATTTTGTGTTACTTTCTGTGGTATCCTTTAAGACAAGTGCATGTTAGATTGAAATCAAAGGTTTGAGAAACAATGGTCGTGGTACCATAGCAACTTCTAATTATTTTATTCTCTTCTTCAATTTTTAATTCTCTTTTTCCATGTTATGAATTGATATATTTAATGCCTCTCTAGTAGCTCCATGAAAGTCTGCAATTTTGGATGGTTCTACTCCATCCAAATCAATTGAATATTTCCATTGTTTCGATTTCCTTTTATTCTTAGTATTCACTTTTTCTACCAACAATTTATTAGTCTCACGATTGTATGTCGCGTGGTGTAGAGTTACATATTCCTCTTCAAATATTTCGGGATCCTGGGTAATCATAGCATCAACAATTTCCCTCATTTCTAATAACCTTTGTGCAGACTAGCTAGGTTCTTCAGTGAGTTCGTCCATGTCCATTGCACATGGAATTTCCTAGACTTCAGGTACATTTAATTCTATTGATAACATAATTCTTTTTATTTTCACAAGAGTGTATGTAATATGTGATTTTGCAATATTTTTCCTCGGTGGGTCTTTATATCCACCGTCATCTAACCCTCCAACTATTTTTTTTCTAGTCTCTATTCCACTGGTTCTATTCATCATTTTCGATGGAGTGCTTCTTTGGGATGTTGCTGGAAAATTAGGGTTTTGATTTTTCACTTCCCTGCCATGTTATACATGTCCTTCATTTGTACTGTTTATTTCACCCATGTCATTTGAAACTTGGTAGGACGTTATTTGATGGAGATATAAATTATTTCCTCCACCCTCCTAAAACTGTTCAATTTTGGTGAAATGTGAAGAGTACCCTACTAATTCTATATGTGCAGTAAATTTGTTGTCTAGGTCAAAACCTTCAAAACAAATTTCTTCCTTCAATCCCAGTTGTTCATGGTGTTCTGCCAATTCATTAAGTTGAGTTATGTGCTTAACAATGAAATTCCCAATTTTCCATGGTAGGGGTATGGATTTCTTTTTCCTCTTATCATGGAAGAAGTGGGCCCAAGTCTTGTATTGTCTGGACATTTCTCTGACAAAGAGTTTATATGATACATAGAATGGTAAAAGGAAATGATTCTCCTTACTACAAACAATCTAATCACAATAAATTCTTTAGATATTTCATAAGCCCCTTTCCCAGAGAGAAAGTAAGTTACTTCCAAGGATAGTCTTGATGTGCTCTGACCAAATATCAATTTTTTGAATTATGAAATGAAGTTGTTATGAGCTGGGTAAAAATTGTACTGATATTTATGTCTATAGATGACTGAATAGACTAGTTCCAAATTAAAATCAAGATGTTTCTTCCATGGAAAGTATTTAAACACATGGCCATAAGCGATGGAGAAAATGAGGTAATAATTCATATAAAAATTTTGAGTCTTTTTTAGATTATTCAATTGGAAGAAAATTTTATTTGAGATAAGATAGCCCCAATCAATGATGGATTTTTCATGCAAATTATAATGCATGGAATATATAACATTTCTTGATACAAACACAGTAGATTCCATACCGATAATGAGAGATAATAGCCAAGAAAATTCTTTGTATGTGTATTTCAATGAAGTTACCTCTATCGTGGAAGTACTAGGTTTACTGGTTGGGTCCTCCAAGTAATTGCTCAAAAATCTATTTCCTCCTTTATACCGCTTCAGAAATTTGTCGGCTTCTTCGCTCTTGAATCACATGGTAGGTGTAGGAAGTCAGAAGATTTTGGAAAATGCTGAAGGATCTAGAGAAATGGGTTCATGACCCTACAATTGATTTATTCTCCATTTAGAGATGAATTTATCTGCACACCATTGAACAATCTCTTTCAAGTATGTCACCTCCGGAATACAACCTGCTAATGCTATTCTTGAGGTCCATATTAGGTTCATTTTATTTTTGGCCGGAGAAAGAGCCTTGTAGTAATTCTATTCCTTGGACCACTGGAGTTGTTGATCCTCATGCCTTAATGTGTTAAGTGTATCTCCACAATACAATTCCTTTTTCTTACTTGACATTCTTTTCCTCTTTTGAAAAAAGGTGGCACTACTGTAGATACTTATAGCTTGGAATATTTTATTTTATTTTATTTCACCATGTATTTCCTTGATAACTCAATCAATCATAAATCTTTCTTTTAATGTCGCCAACTTACATGAGATTTGGATTTATTGCGAGATTTAACCGAAGTGTTATGCATTAATAAAAATATTATGCTTATACGAGTGGCGACTGAAGTGGAGAGGATAATAAATGTGATGGGAAGTGGTGATGTGATGCTATTACGGGTGGTAAATGTTAAGTATGAAAGTGAAAAATTATGTATGGGGAGTGCAAAATGTATAACATGGAAATGCGGAGTTGTGGAACTACGGACTTGCGAACGTGGATATAAGGAAGGGTAAAAAGGTCCATATTGGGATCGAAAATATGGTTAATTATTGAAGAAGGTGTTTTTGCGAATCGAAAATGTGGATTTTGGAGAATGCGGAACTGTGAACTTGCAGACCTAGGAATTCAAGGAAAAAGGTTATGGGGAGTATGTAGTTTCGCATTTGATTTTGTAAAATTTTGACTAAGTGTTGAGAAAGTGAAAAAAGAGGTACAATTTGGGGAATGAAAAGTGACAAATGCATTTTGGTGAATGCAAGGTTGTGTACCTATGGACTTGGGAATTCAAGCAAGTTTGACGAATGATATGTAGCTCCACATCCACATTTTCAAAAAGTGAGTATGTATAAAAATGTGAAAGTGAATTAACAAGTATACAAAGGTAAAAGGTATGAAATTTCATTAGCGAAAATGTAGACCTATGGCTTAACGGACCTACAGACCTGCGAACTCAAGAATTGTGCATCCCCACTCTGCATTGTTTGAAAAATGACTAAGTGTTAGACAATTTTTGTTATGAGAGGAAATAAACAAGAAAAAGAAAGATAAGGAACATCCTACGGGTGTTTGTATCAAAGCAGTAATTTGATCATGAATAAGGATCAACATATGGATCCAATTGTGGGACAATGCCCCCCTGTGGGTTGTCGAGAACCCAAAATCTATATTCCATTGGGCCAAATGGAGTCACAGAAAAATAAGAAAATAAAACAAATATATGTACTAGGAGTACCAAGGAAGACTATATATAATTTTTTTTGACTAAGGAGGAATTAGTTGAAAAAATTCTTTAGATGTTTCCCATTAAGAGGCAATGATTGAATTATTCCCTTCATGTCTTTGAGCAAGTATGAATTGTAATCAATTATTTTTTCAATTTGATATGGAATGATCCAAAGAGCCTCAAAATTTGTATGGAATGATGATTATTCTATAGCTTTGTTCCACAACAAAACCAATTGATCCTTTTGAAAATCCCTTGAAGTTTTTCTTTTATCAAAATATTTCATCACCACTTCTTGCCTTTTATTCATAGCCAATATTGCTTGTTCTATTTGTTCTTCCAAATACATGAGTTAGTTATATCTTATTTGTATTCATGACTGTCCTTTATATTCACCATCTAAAATTAGCGTCAAAGAACTCAATTCAATGTGCAAAGGTAATCTTGTTTCCCTTCCATATACCAAAACATACAAATAATGCCTTGTACTGTCTTTTAGAGTTAGAGAACTTTCCCATAGTTCATATGTTAATTTATTATGCCAATTATTGTGATTAGATTCAATAGTTTTTTTGATGATTTGAATCAAAGTCTTGTTTGTTTATTCTACTAATCCATTTCCTTGCAGATAACAATTAGATGATTGTCCCATGATTATTCCATATTCACCACCGAATTTTGTGAGTTTTGATATAATAAAAATTGAGCCATTGTCTATTATAATTTTTTTTGGGACACCAAACCTACACAAAACATTTTCTTTTAAGAAATGGATCAATTGTTTTGAATTTGCATTTCTCAAATTTACAACTTCTTTCCATTTTGTGAAATAGTCAGTTGTTGTGATGATATATTAATGTTCTTTGCTAGATTTGGGATTTATTGGACCAATCACATCTAAACCCCAATGAGAAAATGGTTTCTCCATCGTAGTAGTCTATAGTGGCATTACAACTCTTTTCATCTTTCCCGAGAATATCTGACATGGGATACATTTTCGAACAAATCCATAAGAATCCTTGAACATGGTTGGCCAATAAAAATCGACTCGTATGATTTTGTGTGTTGTCACAACTAGTGAGAATTTTCTCCACAAACCCTGTTGTAGAATTCTTGAATTACTTCTTTAGATTTCACATTATCCAAACACCTTAGCAATACACCATAAAAACATTTCCTGAATAATACTCTAGATACTAGAACATAATGATTTTTTTTTTTTCATTTTCAAGGTTCTTCTTTCCTTTGAGGACATTTCGGGGGGAAACTGACCAGATTTTCAATAAAAAAATATGTCCCTTTAGAATTCAGAATTATCCAAATTTGTACTTTTGACTATAACACCAAATCCGTTGGTAGGAGGAATGATTAGAGCTTCAATCCCTGTCATGAATTTACACAAACCCTGTCATATGACAACTTTTAAAGCTTTGATTTCTAAATCATATTCTTGAAGTTTGGCCAACCAGTTTTCCCATGTTCCTTCTCCCAGTTGTTGATTCAAAATCATTTTTACTGGTGAATGAGGAACATAAACAATAACATGATTTGAAAAATAATATGTCCTGAAATGAGCAATTAGTTTGACTAGAGACAATGCTTGTTTATCAATGATTGAATAATTCAATTCATAATCATGAAGTGTTTTTCTCATGAAAGCATTCATGAGTTCTTCTTTCTTCTATTTTTTCTCAGTAAGTATAGCAACAATGGTTTCATTCGAGGAAAGAAAATACAATATAAAATCCTTATCAAAGTCTGGGCTAACAAGAACAGGGGTAGTAGTAATGGATTGTTTAACTTCTATGAAATCCCTTTGAATTTCTTATGTCCATTCAAAATTTTGAGCTTTCTTCAGTAATTTGTTTATAGGTTTGAAAATGGTAGCATAATTGGGGACAAATCTCCAAACATAATTCATATTCCTGAAGAAATATTTCATTGCCTTTGTAGATGTAGGAGGATTAAGGTCATTTATGGATTTGATTCTTTATGGGTCAATATACACTCATTCTTTACTCACAATATGTCCTAGCAACTTTCATTTCGTTACAACAAACAAACATTTTTTTGGATTTAATGATACACCATACATTCTACATCTTTCAAAAATCTTTTTAAGATTTTCAATATGTATTACTCTTGACTTTGAATAAACTATTAAATCATCCTGGTAGTCAGCCATGAAATTTTTGATGAAATCTTTGAAAGTGTGTTCCATTACTCTCTGGCACCTACATTTTTTATTCCGAATGACATTCTGACATAAGAATAAGTTCCCCATGGTGTTATGAATGTTGTTTTTAGTATATTTTCTTCTGCTACCAGGACTTGGTTGTAACCCAAAAACCCATTGAGAATAAACATTAATTCCGATCTTGTAACTTGGTGGAGGAGAATTTCCATATTGGGAAAGGGGTAATTATTCATTATGATAAATCGGTTAAGATCCCTAAAATCAACACACATGCAGATTTCAATAGTCTTCATAGGCTCAATTATTCCATCTTTGTTTAATTTCTCAATTTCTATCTTTACCAGAGGCTTTATCTTGGGATTTATTATTCTCATTTTTTGTTTGAATGGTTTGGATCCTTCTTTCAAAGGTATAGTATGTTGGAATATTTATTTGTCATATTATTTCAAATCATCATAACTCCATGATGGATAAGGTAGCTTCAACTTGCTTGTTTACAAGGACGGTCAGTGAGGAGGAAGTTAACTAGCTTGAAAAACCAATTACAAAGGAGGAGATCTTGGATGTTTTAAAGGGTTTTGCCAAGGAAAAAACCCCAAGGCCTGACGGGTGGAGTATGCAATTTTACTTGCACTTCTATGATTTGATTGCAAATGATTTGTTGGAAGCAGTCGAGGAGTCTCGCAAGAAAGGTGTGGTAAATAGAGCTATCAACTCAAATTTTATAACACTCATTCCAAAGGTAAATGGCCTTGCAACTCATGAGGAGTTCCGCCCAATAGCCCTGTGTAATCTTTGTTACAAGATATTCACTAAAATTATTGCTAGACGTATTAGACCGATATTTTCTAATGTTTTATTCGAGGAGAAATTCAGTTTTTTGAAACGCAGACATATTATCAATGCTATAGGGACGATGCAGGAATGCCTGCACATCATCAAAGTGAAAAAGTTACAAGCACTGATCCTTAAAATTGTTTTGAAAAAAAATATGATTGTGTTAGTTGGGACTACCTAAGATTGGTCTTAATACAATGTGGTTTCGGCTTGCCGACGACAAATTGGATTATGGGATGTATTACACCAGCCACATATGCTATCTTGATAAAAGGAGAACCCATGGGGTTTTTCAACAGTGAAAGAGGTTTGTGCCAGGGCTGCTCTCTATCTCCCTTTCTATTCATTCTTATCATGGAAGGTTTATGTTTGGCCTTAAAAAGAAGTAAAGAAGAAGGTTCACTCACTGGCATAAAAGTTTCTAGGCTATATAAGATTATCCATCTAATGTTTGTTGATGACATCCTTATTTTATCTAAAGATTCTATTGCAGAATGGCAGGAAATAAAAATAATCTTAGATGTTTTTTACAGAGCATCCGGCCTAATAATAAATGAACAGAAAAATACCTTTTTGCATTACAGAGTGAAGCAACAAAATCTTGAGTCTCTACAGGTAAAATTTCACTATAAATTTGTTGATCTATCTAGTGCCTTCAGATATCTTGGTTACTTTTTGGAAATTGATAGATACAAAAAAAATGATTGGATATGGTTGATTGAAAAATATGAAGCTCAGATCACTCACTGGTGCAACCAACAACTTTCCATGGGGGGGTGTTGTGTACTTATTAAGGCAGTTTTAGAAAGCCAACTTGTTTATTGGTTGGCACTTGTAAATATTCCTTCTTTGATTCTTCAGAAGATCAGACAACTTATAAATGATTTTATTTGGTCGGGATGCAATAAGAAACAAAAGATACATATTTGTGCATGGCATCATTTAGCATGACCAAAGAAGTTCAGGGGCTAGGTTCTACATGATTTGGGAATTTTTAGTAGGGCGATGGTGGCCAATACACTTTGGAGGGCTCTGGTACATGATGGACTATGGCACCACATATTGAAAGACAAATATTATCCATATGTAATGGTGGAAAGATGGATTCACATGGTTATTGTAATAGATGTCCAAGGATCGCAGACTTGGAAGTACCTTTTATAGGCTTTGCACATCATATTACAGTGGATCGCATGGAGGCCGGGGTCTGGCCACAAGATTCTGTTGGGCTATGATCATATTCTGGGAATGGGAGAAATGGCGATCCTGATAGGTAATTTGATCACAACTATCAATTGGGAAGGAATTTATTATTTATTTCAGGCTCTTGGTGAAGATCGAGTTGGGGGGGGGGGGTTGGTACAAATTGGTTAAGTAGTGAAGATTTGAGATTAGTAGGTGATCTCACCTTGGAATGGAATACATTCCATTGTGCTCTTATAATCAATGGTATCCAACTTACAAAAAATCCAAACCAACTCATTTGGATGGGGGTCGATGAATTTGGGGTATTAACTGTCAAGAATGCATATGAGGCATTGAAAAAAAAGAAAAGGGTGTTGTGATTGGAGGTTGGAGGAAAGCCTTGTGGACTTGGACTTGCCCACTAAAAATTTGTTTATTCACCTGGTTGCTGGTTTAGAATAAGATTCTCACCTGGGATCGACTCCAGTGCTGAGGTTTCTATGGCCCGAGTACTTTCTCTTTATGTAACAATAATAAAGAAACAATCTTCCATCTCTTTGTGGAGTGGACTTTTTCTTCGAAAGTTTGGGAAAAGGTTACTTCTTTTATTAAACATCCCGGCAGGAAGGCTGGTAACACTATTGTTGAATGCTTCAAGGCATGAAAATTACAATATTTATTATATCCCAGTTTGCTAACGATCATTTGTTGGTTTGTATGCAAGGAGAGAAATTTGGTGAATTTCGAGGGACATATCCCAAATCTTCAGAAGGTGGAATATCTCTCATTTCTCACTTTGGAGAGCAGTAAAAAAATATTAAAACCCATGGCTCCCTGGAACTTATCAACTACATATGCTGAGTATGGAGTGGGGGGATGGTTTGATGGTGATGTTGAAGTTTCAGGCGGCAATTGTGGAGCTGGAGGATTTATAAGAACAAGGGCTCATAGATGCTACAAATGGTTTTTTAATGGTGGGCCTAACACCTACACAAAGGCCGAGCTCCTAGGGGCATGTGTACTTTTCCTCTTGGCCTCTCGCTTATCAATCTTGGAGATACATATCAGGGGAGATTCCAAAATTATAATCAACTGGCTAAAAGGTAAGGGACACCTTCAAGTAGCAGCACTGGAATGCTAGAAGGATCGCATCAAGGAGATGACAAAGCACTTTCAAAGGATTACCTATGATCACATTTATAGGGAAGGTAACACTATTGTGGATAGTCTCTCGAAATGTGCTCTTCAACAAGCTCCAGGAAAAATATATTATTACATGTGTGAAGAAGATCATGAGGGGCCAATATAGTTTTTAAACCTCTTTTAGAGGGATATCCCTGGTCCATTTTATGTTGTTTTGGAATAATACTTGATGATTGTATATGCTGAAATTCGGTTGAATTTTTTTGTTGGTAGAACTTTTTGCTCTCAGGCAAGGAAAGTGAAATTGTCTAGGATTATTTGGGATTTTCTGTTTCCAAGTGATGATATTTCTAACACCCATGGAGATGGGACTTTGGAGATGTTTTGTTTTTTCATAGCTATTGTATGTCAGTGATGTTCCTATAAGGTTTTTTTGGGACATCCTAGTTAGTGATATCTTTGATAAGATATCTTTTTGTGAACCATTTATATTTTAAATAATATAAAGCGTAATTTTTTTGGGGGAAAAAAGTTAACAATACTCATACATTATGAAATAAAGTTATAAATAAATAAATAAAAACATTAAATTATATATTAGTAGTGAAATATTTGTTTTAAAAGAAAAACAAAAATTGAAATTTTAAATTTTAATTTAAAAAGAGATTATTAATTTATGTAAATGTAAATTGAAGGACAATAAAAAAAATTAAACATTATAACTTTTTGATAAATAAAAATGAATTTCAAATTTTAATATTGATTGATTATATGTTTCGTTTTAACTTTATAATTTTTTTGACAAATAAGAATGAATTTCAAATTTTAACATTATTTTTTAATTAAAAATTAATTGTGAGAGATGTTTATTTGATCATTCAAATTATATATTTTCAATTAAAGAATTAATTGTGAGAGATGTTTATTTGATCATGGTACTTGCACTTTACCTTAATCACTTTCACAAGTATATGTGCACAAGCTTTGTAATGCAAATGATTTGATCAACCACTTTTGGTTCATTGTAGTATTCTGGAACGTTATATGTTTAAGGTCAAGTGTATTCATGCCCACTCAGCCTAGGAAGTTTCTGATTTGTGCAGCAAGACTAACCAAATATGAACATGTTGCATTGTGAATTCCTAAATATGTTGGAAAAGATTAGACTCATCTTTTGAGTATGACATTACTTTATTGTTGATTAAAAAAATACATTTACACAACATCAATAAGTAAAAGTACTAACATTATTAAAAACACGTAACCAAAATTATGATAGGATAATCATAATACTATACTTTCATCTTTCACCAACTTAATAATTCAAAATTTAAATTTTAATCTTTCTTGTGGAAGAATGATTTTTTTTTATATATAAACCTTTAAAATTAAATTATTTGTCATTAAAAAATATAATTAAATTATTTCATCAACTTAATAATTCAAAATTTAAATGAAGAATGATTTTTTTTATATATAAACTTTTAAAATTAAAATTAAACCATTTATTATTAAAATATAATTAAATTATTTAAATAACATAAATTAAATTCCAAAATAAATTGATTGGGTAATAAATATGCCAAAAACATATTTCAACCCCGGCCGATTTAAAATATAGGTTCTCAAGCAATAATCCTTCGTATAATAGTAAGTGGTCGTCATAAACAAGTTTTGTCATAAATTATGTCTTTATACATTTCTCTTCTAATAAAACCATTTGGGTCATAATCTATCCAACATTGAATTATTATTTGATTGTAATTATCAAATTTTAGTGGCTTTAAAAGTAGAATTTATTATTTTATTTTTTTAAAGAAAAATTAGTTATACTTTAAATATAATTTAAGTGAGAACTTTATAATAAAGAATAAAGTGAGTTAAGAAGTAGACAAATTTTATTATTCAACGACCTCTTTTTTTTTACTAACAAACTTTTGTATAAAATGATTTTCACCATTGCTTCGGATTTTCCTATGGTTAATGGTACCTCGATCTATACCCATATATACCCATATCCCTTAGTGATACTCTACTTGCCATTCTCTCCATCATTCCTTCTATCAAGTGTGTAAAAACCCCACTTACCAATGATAATTATTACACCATCTAACCCCACATTCATTTGATTGGTGATGAGTGACATGGAAAATTTTAAGGATTCATACTTATTTTGAAAGTGTAAATTTTTTTATGAAGCTTACTAATTTTAAAATGCCAACTATAAATGTTTGGCATTATTTTTGTAAAAATATCCAAATTTTTTAGGATTTTATATGGTTTCTAGAAAAAATTGGTGATTTTTACACCAAGAGTAGTGAGGTGCTCTACAACCCAGTATGATAGAGATGTTGTCATGTATGTGGGTAATGCTTATATTTCATATTAAACAAATAGTAACAAATAATAATAACATTATATGTTTTTTGTTTTCCCAGAGGAAATGTGCTCGCGGAAAACCCTCCGAATACTTCCATACGTTCCATGGATGGTAAGCGGGGTAAACCATGGACCTTGATTACAAGGCCTCGCCCTGGAAGAATTAAGAGAATCGAATACGTGACCAACAACAAGCATGCTAAACTCACGTCTTGCTCTAGACCAATTGAGCTAACCCTTGGGGCTAATAACATTATATGTTAGTCAAATATAGATATAAATAGAAATAAAAATTTGTATATAAACCCCTATTTCGTTGAATTTGAATTAATTAGGAAGAATCTAGACTAAAAAAATGTGAATTTGAATTCAAAAAGTCTCAATATCAACTTTTCTAAAGTGCGAAATTGGGTTATCAAAGTGACAATATTGGTTTTCAAAAGTGTGATTTTTAATTCAAAAGTACAATTTTCAACTCCAAAATTGAGATTGTTTTATTCCAAAAATGTGAATTTTGAATACAAAAGTGTCAATTTTGATTCCAAATGTGTGAATTTCAATTCCAAATGTGTGAATTTCAATTCCAAAAGTGTCGATATCTAATTGCTACAACATGTATTTAGATTTCAATATTTTGAATTTATTTATTATTGTGTATATAGTATCTAAATTCATGATTAATATGCAATTGTCAACATCTTATTTTTGTATGTGCATGGATAATATCATTATGACACCATTGTTAAATATATCAATATTGAAGAGATGCAATAAAATAAAAACAAGCGATGATAATCATTGGATTTTAGAGTTGTACTATTTAATAAAATATTTAAGATAATGTCACTCAAATAAAGTCTCATTCATCAACATCACTCCCACTCTCAACATTATGCTTCATATGCTTTTGTTGTGCCTTAATTGTTGCAAGGACCTTCTCAGTTATTTTTATTTTCTCTTATGTTCATCCAACCCTTGGTGATCATGCCTAGATGATTCTTTTTTTTCCCAGGCTACACTGCTTGGGGAAAACCTCCAAGTACTTCCCCTGATTTCGAGGATGGTACCTAGGGAAATCCTTAGAATATTCATGGCACAATGGCAATCAACAGCATGGCTTGAAGCCATTACAAAAATATACGCATTATGAGCTCAACATGTCACTTGCATGAATTGACCCCGGGTGGGGGCGAGGATACCAATCATTCCTCCCAACCACCCTAGCTAAACCTAATTGAAACCTAGATGATGCTATTAATATCAATGAATAGATTTTCTTTTGAACCAATAACCCTTTGTTGTTTTTTATTAAAACAAATTTTATATAATTCTTTGTTAAGCTTTGATATTCCAGTTGGTTGAACCACCATTAAACCTCTACCTTGTAAGATTCAATAGTAGCATTTTAATCTCATCAAACACCTCCCTTTTCCCTACCCAACCATATTGCACAATCTTGATTTGGTGATTGTACTATGAGCATTTGTCCCTCTACAACATTATCCTTTGGTGATAATGGATCACTAGGCTTGTTACATAGAGGTCCAACATAGAAATCCTCAATTGTGGGGACATTTTCCCTAAAGTACACTTTCATAGTTTCATGTGAGAACTTTATAGGATTGTTGTTTCTTATTTCCTCGACTATGGATGGCCAAAAATTAGTTGTTGAGTGCTCAATGCTCTAAAAGGGAGTGTCCAAATATTTATATATAGTCTCTCAATAAATTATATTGGGATGCTAATATTTTTCCCCTCCCTTATCAATCATTTTCTTTGAGAATGAAATATAAGCTTCTAATCTCTTTTTTATTTCATCCATATCATAAAGTTTCCTTACTTGTAGATTTAACCATTGAAGCTATCTGATTGGCAACTTTGCACTGCCATTAGGAAAAAAATTCCACATAATATTATGAGGTGACTACTTTTCATCTTGAAGCGAGTCTTTGTGTTGCATAATTGGCTTGTTACCAGTGACCTTGAAGTTACCTTCCAAAAGGTGTGGTTCCATGAAGCGCTTGAAGTAAAAAAACTCATCAATTAAATATGGGACATAGGAATTGTGATCCTGACATGTCCTATAACTGTCCATCATCTCTATTAGTGAAAATATGTCTTTTCACATTAATTTATCTGATGATATCCCATAAGTTCCATCTATTTCTTCACGTGTATGTCTCACTAGGAGGAATCCAACATCAAGAATGAAAACATCCTCCTTGATGTTAAAAGGGATACAAATGCAAACAGATAGTGATTTTTATTATCACCCACACAATTATCCATTTGTAGCAATAATATTGCCTGAAATTTTCTAATTGACTTGCAAAAGTTTGTATTATCAACAATTACCTCATGTGCTTGCATATGATCTTGCCTATAAATCAATTTTTTTTCATAAGACTTAGATTGTAATAGAGATTCATGCAATGAGCTTTAATGTTCCTCTTTTGTAAAACAAATCCCTATATTGATCCACCATTGGTTCTTCAATTATAAAATTTATGTTGGACAAGATGAGTGACACTTCCCTGGGACACCTTTGATGAGAATAATGTGCTATAGGAATGGTAATCCAACCCTTCCCGTGGTTTCCCCTCAACAACAATACTATGTTGGAGGAAATATCAGTTGACCCTTCTAGGGGATCTTCCTTGAAAAGAATACTATACAATAGAATGGTTTGGTGAACCCTTCTTGGATGATAATACTACATTGGAGGAATGGTCAACTGAAAACTTCTTTAGCTACCACTATATGATAAATATATATTGGAGAAATGGTTAGTCTACCCTTCCCTAATATCCCTCTCAATGAGAATTTTGTGTTGTTTTAAGGCTCATTCAAATGTTTTTCTGGCTCTTTTTGAAAGATAATACTATGTTTGAGGAAGGGTTATCCAAACCTTCATTGGGACCCCTTTGACAAAAATACTATTATAGAGGAAAGGTATACTGACATTTCCAAAGGGATACCCCTCAAGATGAATACTATATTAGAGGAAAGTTCAGTCAACAGTTCCATGGGCCCCCTTTGAAAAGAATATTATGTCTGAAGAAGGGACAATTGATCCTTCTTGGATTTACCAATGATGAGAATACTATGCTAGAGGAAGGGTCAGTCAACCCTTCCATGGAATCTCCCTTGATGATAATACTATAATATAAAAATGTTTGGTAGACCCATCTGGGGATCACCTCAATGATTATATTCAATTAGAGAAAGAGTCGATTGATCCGTCCCTTGTACAAGAATACCATTCTAGAGGAAGTGTCAACCAACCCTTCTCCTGGACCCACCTCAATGATAATTCTATGCTTGAGGAAGGGTCAAATGACATTTATCAAGGTTCCCCTAGATGAAAATTTATGTTGGAGAAAGGATTGGACAAATCTTATTCAAGATTCCCCTCAATGAAGAGTCAGACAATACTTTCCTTGGATTTCTCACATCAAGCATACTATCGTAGAGAATTCAATGCTAGAGAAAGAATTGATCAAACCTTCCAGGACTACCTTTGGCAATAATAATATTTTGGAGGAAGAATTGGAAGACCCATTAACAAGCTCTCCCTCGATAAAAAATCTATGCTAGAGAAAAGACTAGCTGATCCTTTCCCTGGCTCAGCCTATATGGGATTAATATTATGGATGAGGGGTTGGTAAAACCTTCCCTAAACAATCTCTCTATGAGAATAATATTCTCAAGGAAGGGTCAAATGAAATTTCCCCTATCTTTCTCATGCCTAAGATACAATTCTAAAGGAAGATTTGGTCGATCCTTTTTGTGGCATGTGGAGGAAGGAATGCTTGAAACTTCCTCGAGTTATCCATTGAATAAAATACTATGCTTGAGGAAGGGTCATTTGATCTTTCTTCAGATCCTAATTGACAAAAATTCTATGCCAGAGGAATATTTAGTGCACCCTTCCCTTAGATCCTCATTGACAATAATTTTGTGGTGGAGAAAGGATTGGTCGATCCTTCTATTGGGCCCCCTTTGAATAGAATATTATTCTAGAGGAAATTCGATGGACACTTGCACATGGTAACCCTCAATGAGAATTCTATGTTGGATGAGGGGTCAACCATCTATTCCTCAAGCCCCTCTTCGATGAAAATTCTATTATAGAGAAAGGGTTTGTTACAGGTATGAAATAACTGAGAGGGGGGGGGGTGAATCAGTTATTGTAAGTTATTAACAATTTCTCTCAATTTTCACTTCGAATCATTAATCTTAGTGGCAGTAAGTCTTTACTGTGAAAACCAGTATTGTAACCATAAAGCATATATCATAACGAACAACAATCACACACACAGCATTTATTCACAATTATGAGACACAGATTTTTCAAGAGGAAACCCAACCCGGGAAAAAACCTCGTCTTCTTAAGATGTTCAGCAAGCACCAACTT
>ML780029.1:631386-647887 GCA_009831015.1 Picea engelmannii | reverse complement strand
GCTTCCAACAGTCGTGTTTCAGCATTCGTGTTGCAGCAGTCGTGTTTCAGCATTCGTGTTGCAGCAGTCGTGTTTCAACATCTGTGTTCGCATTGATGTTGCAACCTCTGTGTTCGTATAAACAATCTTGATCATCTGCGTCATTCTTCTGTTATAGCCATCAATGACAACCTTAACCATCTGCGTTAGCTTCTGTGTTCCAACGTTGTTTCAACACTGTTTTTCAGCGTCTGTGTTTGCATTTGTGTTGCAGCATGTTTCAACATCTGTTCTTCATAAACAATCGATTGCCATCAATGACAACCTTGATCATCTGCGCCTTGATCATCTGCGTCATCTCTGTTGTAGCCATATTTCCAACAGGGTTGACCGATAATTCTTTGGTATAATGCTTGATGATAAATTATACTGAAGGAAGCATCGACCAACCCTTCCATGGGCCTCACTTCGATGGGAATACTATTCTAGAGGAATGTTTAACTGACCATTCCATGCTCCCCATCAATGAAAATTTGTAACGACCCCGCTGTTACGACAACAAAAGTGACATACAACAGGTAATTTTTTTTTTTGCGTTACAAAATATACATCACAATTAATATCAAAATCATTGACCCATCATCCAATACATTAATGAAACAATATTAACACAATATCAATCATTCACAACATAAAGCCGACACATTATTTCCATGAATACGATACACATATCGATGCTTTAACACAATATTTAGTAGCCCATAATCATTGCATTCATACAAATAAATGATGACACATAAACCGTATGATTCATGAACCGCTCAACTTGTCTCATTAGGATAATCATCAGATAACACCATGATAACATGAGATAAAAAAATGCTAACTTAAGGATCATAATAGAATCATAAAATGACATAAGATACTACTCACCCAACCTAACCTACAAGGTTAGGACCTCCATGCCACATAAGAAACTCTCAAGCCCATGTTCCAATTGATTTTAACCATTTAAGGCCTCAAGGATGGCGACTGTTCTGAGGAACAAGGAGGTGTCTACTTCCCACTAACATGATGAATCCAATCATCTAGCTAAATCAACAACATAAAATTTCATCCGTTTCATGAATCCATCTATCCTAAACATCAATTAAACATGGTGCACGAGTAATCATTCACATAACTCATCATATGTCATATCAATTTTGAATTCGTGCAAGAAGTCTAATGTCTACATCAATCATTCATTAATAAATGTAATGGTGCAAATAAAGGTTGTTAATCCATTATTCATTAATAAATTTAATGGCGCAAGTAAAGATTGTAGTCCATCATTCATTAATACATTAATTATTCATTTCACCAAAGAAAACTATCGATTTATCTTAGGGCACAACCAAGATATCTACTCAACCAATCATACATAAATTTAAGTGAAGCAATAGTGAATTATAGACATCTCATCATACATCAGCGTTATTTATTTATTTATTATTTTTATTTATTTTTATGCTGGGGGAATCGACAACTCACAGTTCTCGTACTCACGTGACATGTGGTTGATACCCGTCCGCTACCCATAAACCCCTAGGTGCGCCACACCTCCCGCAAGCATGGAACACAGATAAAGTGGGGTGAGAATTGAACTTGAGACCTCCTTTACACAATACTTTCCATTTACACAACACATGCCAATCGGTCTACACCCCTGCAGGCTCATCAATGTTATTCATTGCACACAAATGGTCTAATTATTTAAGTGGTCACACCTTGACATTAATCGATGCACTCCAGTAGATATAATTGCTAAATCCATTATTCATCAACAATGATTATTGGTGTGCGAGTAATCTAATTGATTACTTAATCATACATTGACGTTAGATTCAAGGTGCGCTAAAACTCTATTACATAACCTACATCAAGTAATGATGTAAATGCCACCTACAATACCTTCCGACAACTGGCCGACTATAAGACAACTAACAAATGAATGAGGCACTATCACCTATTAACCATCTAGCATTAGTCTGTGTACTTGATGATATTAAAACAAAAGGTTTGCTTGGTAATTAAATGGATAAATGCATACACCATTCAGATAAAAATATCCCATTAATCTGAGAGAAGAAGGTGGCCCTTACCTCAATTGAGTGATTTTCAATGCCAATCTCCCTCTTACCGAAGGGGTAGCATACAAAAAGTCACTTAAAAGGATGACTATAATTTTATGTACTGTAATCCTGGACTAAGTATTCTAGATTACTTTACAATTACTCGCTGATAAAAGTGATAAATTTACGTTGGTTTTAACAACAACCATTAACGTTAAAAACGGTGTTCAAGAAGATATAAAAATAAGAACCCCAATGCAATAACGTTGACATGCATTCAACTGCGGAAGAAATATAATACTTCTAGGGGTGTCCCTTTCCTTCTACTGGCTAAGGATAATAAAAACGCTAGAACAAACGACATATACTTTTCAAATCAAGTAATATATTTCCAGAAAATAAAAGGGTAGGGATTAAATGCTGGACTTAATAACCCACTTCGTGCTGATTAATTGGAACTCCCACCCAAGGTTGGAAATAAATTTGCGTGGTTAAAAGGTTTTAAGAAATTCCTTTTTCATGGTAATAAGAAATGTGAAAACCTAACTTAGAAAACAAAGTCCTGAATTTGGAATTACTCATAGATCAACTCTGGAAAAACACAGTCCGAAATTAGAAAAAAAAAACTCAGAGATCAACTATGGAAAACACCATAGGAGGAGGAAGAGAAACACAGGTCTTATCCCGAGTGCAGGCGCATGATAAGGGATCCATTGTTGGGCGATTTAAAAACATAGTGAAGAATAAAATTTGCCTTCCATAAGCAAAGCATGGAAGATAAATTCGTTGGTGAGAATTCTGAGCGAAGGCACCAAATGTAGAGGGTAAAATTCTCCTTTCAGAGGCAATTCATGGTAGAGAAATTCATTGTTGAGCATTCTGAGTAACGACACCAAACACAGAGAGTTGAGGAAGTCGGGGCGGTTAAAAAAAATGCCGAGGTTTAAAACGCCGAGGTTTGAACAACCCAAGGAATCATCGAGGTTAATATCAAGTAGTGTAATTGTCCCAGCATAGAGGTAGGGATCAAGTTCACCGAGTGAAATCTCCCAACGCAGAGGAGAAAAATGGGGTTTAAAACCTTGCTATGTGCAACCCAACCACAAGAAAAATCTAAGGGATAACTTCACTAAGAAATAAAATGTAAAATCGCTTAGGTAACAAGTAAAACAATTCATGATGTGCAACCAATCCAACGTTCGACAAGGAGCCCCCTGAGGATTTGCAGACAGTTCAATAAACAAATTCGTCGTGGTGAATTCCAAGCCATCAATCGCAAGGTAAAGTGAAAATCGTAGGGTAGTTCTAGGCAGTTAAATACAAAGTAAATTGAAGGTAAAAAGACACCAGAGGCTTATAAGGCGGGGAAAAAAGTATACACCCACGCACAAGGGTTTCTAAGAAAATGCAGGGTAAAAACACAGGGGGCATGGCTAAGTTAAATGTTTTTTTATTATTTCTAGAATAAGCAGAGGTTTCAATCAATGCCTAGGGAAAATAAAAATCATAGAGATTACCCCAAAATATAAATACAATAAACACTCAATACATTGAAACTCAATGAAAATACAATAAAAACGTAATACATGGAAACTCAATGAAAATACCGTGACCGATGAAGAGAAGTCGAAGAGGTTCTCACGCACTTGTGTCCATCCATATCCCCGCTTTCTAACCATGAAGACTTCACCGATACCTCCCAGCCAACGCTACAGGTACTCTTCTTCCCCCTGATCCCCCTGAGCCGCAAAGGGGCCAGACACACAAAACCGGAGAAAAAGATAACTCCCAACTCACCTCGCAAGGTCGAGCTACCACTCTCTATTTGAGCTGGGTATCCCAACACCCAAAAGAAAAATCAATCAAAGAAATTCCAATAGCATAACCTTATGCATACCAGTCGTGATCCATTCCTCTTCTCCACCATTACTTTTATAGAGTTCTTATAAGTGACTACTTGCCAATTTCATGTTAATTTTTTTTTATTAAAATTTAAATAGGAAATACTCTCCCCTGTATAATTGTCACCCGATCCCTTAGTTGCACCATAAATTCATTTATTTAATTAAATTAATTTCCAATTTCCCTCACCCATCCTAAAAGTGCTCCTAAAAATGCTCCTTGTTGTCCCTTTATTCCCTCTATTTCCTTTAATGGCTGACGCCTTTCTTAAAACTTAGTTGAGCTTTATTTAGGAAATTTCTCTAGACTAGATTCCTTTCTATGTTCCACATTCCTTTTTGCATTCATTTCCCCTTTTTGTCTAAGTTCCAAATTAGTATGTCTTGCACATAAACATTAATTAATTCTTAGATAAAGTATTTCTCCTTTAAATTCTTAATTTGATTTTTCTTCATCCCCCCTATTATTAATTGATTAATTAGTTTTTAGTCTTCTTACCCTAGTTATACCTAGGCTTAAATTTCAAATAGGATTACCATTTTTTTAAGGGAATTTTATAATTAAGAAAATTAACTCATACAACATTTATTTTAAGGCTAACCACGTCAAATAAAATATTGTTTTCTAGGCACCTAGGTTCATTAACTCACCCTTATTAAACTCGCGACGTGCCCTTCAAGACGCATTACGTGCTCCAAGGGTGCCACTTGCTTTTATTCAAGTTTTATTTATGCGATGTTCCATTCAAGATGCACTACGTGCTCCAAGGGTGCCACTTCCCTTTGATTGATTTTGGTAGTTGTCCAACCCTTGGAGTCAATAATCCATCAGGTGACCTTATGGGAGACTAAGGGCCTCTAAGGAATAAGGACCCTGCCTTATTGTGCACCCTTTAGAATCTTCGTGAGCGATTGTCTGTCACACACCCACTACGACAACTAAGATTTTTTTTTTTGTGTGTGTCTTTTCTTCGAGGGACAGAATCCCTGAATTTCTATGGGGCCTAGCGCAGACCATCCCTTCCCTTATCCTCCTCCATGTGATCATTGGCTATGACCATAGGCCTTACCAAAAAGGCGCTTCCAACTTTCGTGATTCAGGGAATCATGATACAAGCGTTCCCCTATTCTCTGTCTTTCAAAATGCCGAAACCCAAAAGGGTTTAACAGATGCTTAGCTCCTCCCTTGGGTCATTTTTCATACGACCGACCCTATGACCTGGTGCTAAATTCCTCTAAATTCTTTTGGGGTTTCGCGATTCGGGGAATCATGATGCAAGCGTTCCTCCTTTCCCTTTTGAATCCCCAGAACCCGAAAGCTCGGTATCATTCAGATCTATGGTCCAGATCGTCGACTTGATCAACGACCCAGATTAAATCCTGACATTCTACCTTTCGAGATTTCTGGAGAGGTCTTCACTCCTATTCCTCTGATGTCCAGAACCCTGGTGGCCTTATATCTTTACCATGCGTCCCTACAAATGGGCGGTCCAGATTCTTTCAGGACTCCTCCTTCCTACCACAAGACCCTGTCTGGTGACCTAGGGATCATTCACAGAGCGCATCGGGGTTTCGTGTACCGAGATTTTGCGACTGGTGAAGACGAGGGGTCTTGCCCTTGGGTTTCCCAGGTGCCGGAATGTCGAAACCTATTCACGCTAAACTGATTCGGGTTTTTTCATATCAGAATTTCATGACTGGCGAATACAAGGGGTCTTGCCCTTGGGTTTCCCAGGTGCCGAAACGCCGAAACCTATTCACACTAAATTGATTCAAGGTTTCGCATGCGGGATTTCGCGACTGGCGAATACGAGGGAACTTGCCCTTGGGTTTCCCAGGTACTGAAACGCCAAAACCTATTCACACTTAACCAATTCGAGGTTTCACATATCGAGATTTCACGACTGACGAATACGAGGGAACTTTCCCTTGGGTTTCCCGGGTGCCTAAACGCTGAAACCTATTCACGCTAAACTGATTCAGGGTTTCGCATATCAGGATTTCATGACTGGCGAATACGAGGGAACTTGCCCTTGGGTTTCCCGGGTGTTGAAACGCCGAAACCTATTCACGCTAACCCGATTCAGGGTTTCGCATATCAAAATTTCGCGACTGGCTAATATGAGGGAACTTTCCCTTGGGTTTCCTGGGTGCCGAAACGCTGAAACCTATTCACGCTAACCCGATTCAGGGTTTCTCATATTGGGATTTCATGACTGGCGAATACGAGGGAACTTTCCCTTGGTTTTCCCTAGTGCTGAAACGCCGAAACACCGAAAACCTGAGAGAACCACTCTCTCTTGTACAAGGTTTCCAGACTCAGATCACATGGTCCTTCAATGGGTTCTTGGGTAATTATCCCTAGGCTTGGTGACCTGACTGAAAAGTCTTCCTAAATCACCGAGCTATAAACTCTGTGACAGGGGTGAAGTAAACTTGTGGGTTTACTAAAAGGATAGTATTTTCAAGGACTCACTCTGACTTTGGAATGCGAGGGAACTTCCCGGAAGGAGGTGCCTTCGGGAAATCAAACTAGGGCATAACGTGAGTCAAGTAAATGGGACAAATCTCAAGGGAACGAAATCGTAATCTAAACTACTTCATTCTATACATAAATCGATTATGGTCATATAAGTATAAGCATGCATCCATTATTTCCGATCAAAACACCAGGAAAACACTTCTATATATAAACTATTTATGAGTGTACAAACATGAGCATGCATCCAAGATATTCAATTCAAGATACAAGATATAAACACTTATCAAAAAACACCAGGTGTGATGCAACTGCTGAGAGGGGTGCTTGTTTCCACCCAACCATAGGCTCAGTGACTCCAAACGGATTTACCACTAGCCACCCCTGAGCTAGACCACGATGCTTGACATTCAGTTTCCTACTTCCAGTTCAACGGAAGTCAAGGACGAAGGTTACTCTCCTTCTCCTCTGTTCAGAACTCTCTGTGTTTCCAGAGTTTTCTCCCATTCTCTTCTGCAATCCCCGTCACGCGTGTTCTCCTCTCTTATGCTCCTTACCACACTTCCTCTCTTGCCTTTTCTCTTCAAGATTGCATGTGGCATGAATTTCCCCATCTGTGTTCAGGTCCGGGGGCTCTTACAGATGGGTGGTTCATCCCCATCCCCTCATTAACTCTTGAGGAGCTTCCCCACCTACCAATCTGACGGGAAATCCATTCCAGGGTCAGAGAGTTGCTTTGGTCTTTGAGTAAGTAAAAACCAGTACAGTACTGGCTCAGTGGAAGTTAACAAAACCATTCTAGGTCCCTTCCACCACCTCTCATTAGGCATCATGGTCTCTTTTAGCACATCCCCCTCCCAACAGTCATGCAACACATAATCATAACATAATTTACATTCATCGACCTTTTATACAAAGGTTTGTCAAATCAAACATTCACATCTTTGAGTTTGCCATAGTTCTTGGCCAATATAGTTGTTTTTACAGACTGGGGGAAACAGGGTGTTACACTGTCTCAGTCTTCCCTCGTGACATCGTGGATCTAGCGAACTAGGTAATCGTTAACCTACAATTTGAGCCACAACAAGAGTGCTAGTAGGCTGTGGCAGGGCTTCTACCACACCTCTCCCTCAATATATCTGGTTGTCGTGCATGGCCCCTTTAATCCTAATGTGAGTCTGATTAGCAAGGAATCATCAGTCTGCATCCATCAATGAAAACATGTAAGCGATCCATAAAAAACATCATAATATACTCGATCATATGTCACATATGCATAAACAGAAATTTCGAAACCATATAAAGTCCACTCTCTAACTTGATCCAGAGCCCAAGGAGGTCCACCAATGCCATTGGAATCCTCAGTTTGTCAAGTTTCCTACACAATCAGGAAAAACCCGTCAATAGCACCTGTCTACACATAGATATCAAAATAACATAATATCATATCCACAACATCATCATTAGAATCCATAAGTGAAACAGACAATCATATATTGAACCATATCACTTGCACACAAGTGTCCTCAAAGAATAAGTCATATCATGTACATGCAAGAGCGAGATGTTACAAAATTCCATGCCAGAAGAAGGTTTAGCCAATCATTTCCTTCGATCAACTTGAACTAGAATACTATTCTAGATGAAAGATCAAATGACACTTCCCTGAAATATCCCACTACAATAACAATATGCTTAGTGGAAATTATATTCTATAAGAAGCACCAACACTAAGATTCCATTTAATAAAAATACTAATATGAGAAAGGTACGGTCGACCCTTCCTCACACCCCCTTAGTGGGAATAATATACTTGAGGAAGGGTCGAGCGATCTTTCCCATGCTCTCCTCCATTGAAGCCTATTATAAATGCCTATAAAGCACTTTGTCATCTCTACAATTACACTGGCTAGCGTCAAAACTTAAAAATAAAAAGGCCAATGAATGTTCTATAATTACACTAGTTAGCATCAAAACTTAGAAAGAAAAGGACCAATGAATGTTCTTCTTATGTTAGGTTTTCCACTCTCACTCATAGATAATTGCCATTTATAAAGTAAAAGCCAAGAAATGTTATTTATTTAAATTTAAGTAACCATTCATTACATCTTTTAAAGGAAAAGGTTATGACAATTTATTAGACAATAACCATAATTTAATGATCATCCTTAATACAATCCCAATGCCATGTGTTGATTCCAATGATTATATAGTAACAGATATGATGTAATGATTATATAATAAGAGATATGATGTTGTATGTACATTGACGAATCTCTAGCTTACTTTTGTTAAACAAAAATATCATTACACTATTTTTTTTAATAGTGTATATATAATAGTTATGGAAGATTTCCATCCCATGATGATAAACAATTTTGGTGTCATGAATTGTGGGCAATTTTTGACTTAATGTGGTTATTGTCTATATAATGTTGCAAGCTATATTTACATTGACAATTTCTATGATGAGATTTTGATTTAAATTTATATTCATATTCCAAATTGTGTGTATTAACATCATTATTGGATTTGTTTCTTATGAATACTTAAGCATGCATAATAATTATGAGGAACATATATATATATATATATATATTTTAATATTTTTTCATGAAAAAAACTTTATCTTTGATTTTTTAGAGCTAAAATCAGAATATATATTGGTATATTTTACAACACTTTTTGATCCTTAAAAGACTCTATTCTCTAAATCTAAATAGACCCTTCAATTAGGTTGATATGAAAACATATCACCCTCACTATGGTACTAAGATTGTTGGTGATTCAATGTCATAATTTGTGGGACATATTTGCTTGTATTAGTTATCTACATAGTGTTATAGGTTAATCTCATTTTACATTAATACTCTTCTTTTTTTATCTATAAAGATAAACATTTCGTAAGAGCCTATATTCACATGTGAAAGGCCTTGAGTTCTACATACAAAATATTAAGAAAGTGGTTATCTAGATAAACACCCTAATTTAGTGTTTTGGTTAAAGACTAACATCTATATATACAAACTCTAGAATTCTATGACAAGATATTTCATATTGAAGATTCTCGCTAGATTTGAGAGAAAATTCAATGTGGGGCATTTCTTTAATAGTGATGGATTGCAAATGCTCCTCGCATGAGTAATCCCTTGCCTCTCTTTGGTTACCCTCATCCCCTTCCTTCCCTATTTCACCATCCATTTGTACCCCTCAACCATCCACCCCTTTTTCCTAGTCACCTCTCCCTCTAGGTTTCATCAAGATCAATTTTGATGGTGCTTCCAAAGACAATCCCAATCTTTCTAGTTATGGTGGTGTTTTCAAGGATGGCTTGCGAAAAATCCTCAGAATATTCTATGGCACATTGGTATCAATTCCAACAATTTAGTATAACTTTAGGCCCTCATTCATGGTCTTCATATTTCTATCATGCATTAGTTATCCCATCTTATTTCCGAAGGAGATTCCAAGATCATATTCCACATGCTCTCCAAGCTCCAATGGGGATATGATCCATCCAAGATCTCCACCCAATGGCGATTGGAAAATATCATCTATCTTCTTAGCTCTGCCCTTCCCTACATCTCTGCCCTTATCCCGTCACATGTCAAGCAAGAAGCTAAAAAAGTGGTTGATCATCCAACCAATGAAATATTTTCTAATCCTCTCGTGTTTGCTGACTCTAACTAGTATGATTCCCCCCCCTTCCCCTCGAGCAAGCCTTCCTTTCATTGGCTCAAGAATATTTCTCTGCCCCGGATGGAGTGTCTACATGTCTGGATGATAGTGTGTCCTGTGCAGAGGTGACAATTATTAATCCCATGCAACAGGTGGAGGACTCAAACGGTAAGGAAAATGGGGGGTCTATACTTCAGTCAAGACAAAGTGTCATAGTTCTTAATGGAGAGGATATGGTGGATTGTGGTTATTAGAGATTGCATAATATGGAGACTCGGACCATGCCCTTGCATAATGGCGATGTTAATTCCCAATCCACACAATGAAATCCTGATACATTTGCAAGTGAAGGGAATTCTAGTTCCTATACAGATAAATAACCAGTAGAAGGCCATGATATGCTACCTTAATATGTCGAGCTATGTTCTCTTGAGGATTTTGTATGACTCTACAGTGTATCCATTTTGAATTCTCATGGATACCTATGGTTGCAAGCTCCATCCCTCTTTTGTTGGTTTGTCATGGGATGCTAGGGATATTTTCATTGATGCATATTTTTACCATGATTTTGTGCCTGAGGAAGACCAGGAAACCATGCCTATGTTGAATATTGAGGTCAAGTTGTTTAGGGAATTTAAGAAATATGAGGATGTCGATAAACAGGTGGGTGGATTAATCATGGACCTAAGTTGTACAAGAACTTGGAACTCCAAGTTTTTTAGGACCTTGGAACTCTATTGGCACATGACCAAAACCATGGTGGCTCTGGGCATGTTGATTAAGGATGAATAATTTCTCCAGTTGAAGCATGGTATGGAGTCTCTTGAGGAGCATAATGATTTTCTTCTATCGGTGGTGACCTGGATAGCTAAAAGTCATGGAGGAACCTTTCAACCTCCTACTATGAGTCGACCATGGGTAGAGTCCTCTTCTACAACTTCTCACTTAGACGTTATGGGTCCATCCTTTTCTTAGGTTCCTCATGCAAAGGAATAACATGCTTCACAATTTTTTCAATTTCATTTTATATCAAGTTTTTCATGTCATATGAAGTCCTAACAGTCGTTCTGTACATAGTTGGTCACACAAACTTCATATTTTAAGATAAATTATGCTTCTTCTAGTCTAGTTTCCCCTATGGGGTAGGCAAGTCTTCCTGCTATTATTTTATTACATAAGACTATCATGGTATTTCTGGCATCTGATACATTTCATGAATCTATGTATATCTTGATCATATTAATATATCTTTTTCTTACTTACAAAAAAAAAATAGTGTTGGACTTCTTGTTAGATACTTGGATGTACAGTTCAATCCAATATATGTGTTATCTTCCCTCTAATTTGGATAAAGTAGTTTTATTATACTACAATGGTTGGAATAAGATTTATCTTAATTTATTTGACCTAATTCAGGGAAATATGTTTAGTTATTATTATTGCATAATTTGTACTTGTGAAAATACCAATACAAGACCCCAAATCTTGCATAACTATGAAAGATCCTACCACTATCACCTTAGTAAGAATTTCCTTGTTTTTAGTGATGGAAGAGGTTTACCACAAGGGAGGATTCCCTAGTGACCTCAAGGGATCAAAGTATCAAGTATTGTAGCCAATCCTACAACCCCATCTATCACCAAAAGGTCTAGGTCAAGGTAGTAGAATATGTATGAAGTTGTTTAAGTACCTGCCTGAAACAAGAACACTTTACATCATATATATGATTATTTACATGTTCAAAATTAATACCTCTTTAAGACACTAGAAAATATGAGTTGCAATGGATGTTATACATTTCCAATAGTAAACAATGATATGATAACAATAAATTATTTATAACAACAACAACAATTAGTGCTAAAAAATGAAACAATTGACCATGAAAACTTAGCATGCATCTAATAAGATATTATCCGATTGTTTAAAGAAATTTATGAATAATTTAGGCCACCTTTAAAAGAGTGTATGCAACAAATAATAGTGTTTTCAGATGGCTATAGAAAACTTCCTATAACAACAACTTATTGAACAAGTTTTTGAATGTTAGTTTTAGTGAAGTTAGTGGAATATTTGAGAGAGTTGAAAGAAAACGTTTGATGACCATTCAATTAACCAAGGGAAGAACTTCTTAGATTAGTGCCTTTATTGGGTTATGGATTCTTATAACAACAAATGAAACTAATCTCGAAGATTGATCTAATTGCAACCAAGAGGTAGGATTCAAACCCTAAGGTGCAAGAACATTTGGGCCTTAGACTTTGAATCTCGAGGAGAATGATTTCTAGGGTTCAAGCACATTTGGGCCCTAGAAATCATTCCTCCTTTCTTGAAGCTTAAATTAGGTCTAAAATCCTAAAGTGATAACACTTTAAGGATTTAGGGTTCTAACCCTAGCAACGATACTTTCACAAAATTTTGGAAAAAAATCACCTTGTGAGAGGAAGAAGCACTTATTTTCCTTTCTTAAGGTTTCATCAAGAAAGGCATATAGCATAAAATAAAAAGTTTACCATGAAACATTAATAGCATAAGAATAAATTTCATAGAGTTCACTTACTTCATCCAAGAAACCAAGAGATAAAACTCTAATTGCAAAAATTCCCATCCAAAATCAACAAAAACCATCCACAATTGACCTTCCAAACATAGCACATGAGAGAGACATAGCCAATGACCCTTAGAGGGTGAAAATTTCAGAAGTACGCTCACAAATGGTGATAAGTCATGATGATAAAATTAAACGTGAGGGTATCCTTCTTATATGAGGCTACCCTAATAGATTTGTCCACATAATTTGTCAACTACAAAATATAAATTGGGTCAACCACTTAATTTTCCTCTAACATAATTCCAAAATACAAAAATACATCATAAAACCCTAAAAAGGGTGACACCGTGCTCTAAAAAGGTGACATCATGCTAGGAGAGGGTGACATCATGCTCTATAAAGCTGTCGTCATGTTAGGAGAGGGTAGCATCATGCTCTAAAAAGGTGACATCATGCTAGGAGAGGGTGACGTCATTCCTCAAAAGGAAAACATTGGGCCTCCAAAGTCTAAGTGGCATGATCCAAGGGTGAATGAGTGTGAACTGATGTGTCTCCTCACCCCAAGCTATGCTAATCATATCTAGAACCAAACCATCTACCAAACACTATCCAAGAACATGACGTCAAAGGCTAGAGGGTGACATCAAGGGCCTCCAAAGGCCGTGTCCAAGGATGAGAGGGTTGCAATCAAATCTCCAAGTGATGTCAAAATACCTACTACTACAACATACTCTACCCTTTTTTCACAAAAACCATGGGGTGGTCTGCCCATCCCGTGGGATTCCAACCCATATGTGTGGCATAATTACCATAATTTCTCAAACCACGCCAATATTTCCATCATCCAAGGTTCTGAGAATGTGAGATCCATTGTCTAATGGTGGTGAGTCACTAGATGACCCACTGCTCTCCATCACATGTGATAAATTCCTCCAATAAAGGCAGGACATCCCAGGTACAAGCCCCAAACATCCCTCAAGAACCATGTCAGGGCCATCCAAAACAAACCAAATTACAAAACAAGACAAAGTATAAACATGGTTAGCCAAAGTTCATAAGAAACATTTGTCCTTAAGACATACAAGTAAGATACAACTTAATATATAAGTTGTGTAAGATAATTCACCTCAGTATCCCTTTCAAGCATCACACTAGCCCAACACCCCATGTGAGTTACAAATTTTAAATATGGGAGGGCCTTCATCCAACCCTATTAGGTGTGCCACCTTGGGAGGAAATGAAATAAACCAGATAAAGGGATAGGTCCTGAGAGTGAAAAGGGAAAGTAAAAACTAACTAAGAGTACGCATGAAAATGATATGGTTTATGGATTACATCATGTCTCATGGTGTTAGTACATCTCTATGAGTGCCTTTATGGAGAGTGTGCTTGCTCTTGAGTTGCCTCATATTTGCGTTCCACCATTTTCCAAACCCCCTTTTTTCCTTTTTCTAGTCCATGCTTTCATTTACATTTGTAAATTTGTGGGTGCCCTTTTGTACATGGTTTCATGCTATATCATTACTTCTTTGGGACTGTGGTGAGCAGTGAAAGGGTATATATCAAGTTGGACCAGATTTTGGTGGTCTCGCTTTGCTATGTTGACTTTCTTTTCTAGCATAATTTTCTTATTCTTTTATAGTGGCTACAAAACAACCTCTGGGCCTTCAACCCCTTTTGTCATGAGAAAATGGTCCATAGCCAAAGTTTAGGATATGTGAAAGGATTTAATATGGAAGGTGTCAAGTATGATTGGGAGAAGAACGTTATCCTTGAGAAGGCCCCCTGGTATTACTCCCTTTCCCTGGGTGGTGTCATCAAGGGACTAGGTCATAGAAGCTGACCACCAAGGTGAAACAAAGGAACTGACACAATTTCCCAAACTAGTGATCCATTATCCAACTTCAACCAAAGATCCTCATCCACATTCCCAACAAATTAAGCGCAAAACTTTACATGGAATAAATACTAACATACCTCATGGTGACAATATATTACCATCTCCCATACGCCGATTTTCTTGAATGTGATGAGCATTGGTTGACCTGTGCTGGGACGAAAATAAGGGGGGCTGCTAGGATGCCATCCATGGACACGTTGATCATCATCATCATGTTGTAGATGATGTTCCCCATTGCAAGCCTCGATACATGATATCCTTGAATTAACCCTAGTAATGGGGGGGTAACATTTGTCTCCAACATGAGGAAATGTGCTCACCGTAGAGTGCGTGACAACCTCAACATCTTTGGTTTTTGAAGACTTGTAATCTTGCACTCACTTCAACCAACAAACAACTTTAGAAGTATCTTCCATTGGATATGATCCATCGAATGCAAGTGATAATCCAAAATCATGCTTGAAAATAAAAATTTCCTTAGCTACAGAGTGATAAAGAAAAAATGTCCAATGATACAATGCAATTTATGAACATGTATTCAATATATGGAAAAAAGAATTCAAAATATATATGCAAGAATATGCAACTATAGTAGCATGATATGCATGATGAAACATATATTTAAATGCAATATAAGGTGCAAATTCCTAAACTAGCTACCCTAATCTATGTTAATTCAAGAAGTCAAGTCTCTTCCCAATGATGGGGCTTTAGAAGGGATCCACTAATTGGTAGTGGATGCCTAGTCCCTTACAATGTAGATAGGTAGTAGGAATAATTGACAGACTTCTTTTCAATCTTGTAGAGACCCAACCAAAGTTTATCAAACTCATTTCATGTATTAGGTTGTCCTTTCCTTGTATTCCACTCTAAGACCAAATATCCTTGTTTGTAATCCCGTCCTTTAAGGTGGAATGCTTCTTGTATTACCCTAGTATATTTTTTTGAGGGAGGGGGTTGGGATTTTGTTGTAAGAACGTCATCTTGGCTTGGTCTAATAAATAACTCCTTATCATCTTTCTTCAATATTTTGACAGAGCCAATTTCCTTATCATTGTAATTTTCTAGTTTTTGATGGTAATCTTCCCTTTTGGTCCATTCTATAGAATTAACATATTCTTCTTGGGCAAAGGGAAAGTCATCTAGGAAAAAAATATGGAAGAGATTTCTTGATTACTTCATGGATCTCCCCATTTTCTGAGTCAAGGTCAATTTCTTCCACATGATTATTTTCCATTGGAAAGTTGGGAAGAAGCACACTTGTTTCATCATCCATAGGTATAATAACATAGGTCAAATCCATCTATAATGTAGCACCCAACGTTGCAATAAATTTTTTAGACAAGAGCATTCCCCAAACATCTAGGACATCTATGACCATAATTTCCATTAGGAAAACTATCTTGGGATATCGATCAAGGAAGACCTTGACATTATCTATTACACCATGTGTGGAAATGGACCTATATTCAATCCCTTAGACATTTGCATAAGACGTTGTGGTTTCCAAACCCTGTTATGGGATAAATCCGTAGGTGCGGACACTAACCGATCTCCCTAGATCCACCTGGTATCTAGAACAAAATAGGACAGAATACTACACTTTCCCTAGATCCATCCTATTGAATGAACTAAGAGATAAGGGTTATGGACATACCTTATGAACGCTCTCCTTAGATCTTTGTTGTTCCAAGCTTTTCTCCAATGCTCTCCTCCCGTCCATATCACAACAAAACGAACCAATCGAAGTAAAGGTAGATTAACTTATTCAATGACTAGTCTATACATATGATCAAGGAATTATGTAATAAAGTGACATTATCTTTATGGGAAAGGGACATATTGCTGTATTGAATTAATTGAAAGTGAAACTTACAACCTGAGCCTTGATGTCATAGG
>ML780029.1:596160-617683 GCA_009831015.1 Picea engelmannii | reverse complement strand
TATTCAATGACTAGTCTATACATATGATCAAGGAATTATGTAATAAAGTGACATTATCTTTATGGGAAAGGGACATATTGCTGTATTGAATTAATTGAAAGTGAAACTTACAACCTGAGCCTTGATTTCATAGGTCTCCTTTCGATGGCTTCCGACTCTGACACACACACTTGCTCATGCATGAAGAAAATCAACTACTTGTGATGACCTTGCTGTTATCTCTTGCTGCTATAGCATCAGTCCTCCATACAATATTGCACTGATTCTCTAATCAATCTCTTGCTAACTTGTTTCTTGCTCAACTTAACCCTTTCCATGAGCAATCTCCTCAATATATAGGAGAATATAGTTTAGTTACTTGGATAGGGAATGATCCCAAGATATCTGGAATGCCAGTACTTGAATAACCACTCGAAAGCCAACTCACCCTTCTAGAAGATTCCCTTCTAGAAGATTCGAGATCTTCATCTTTTTCCTCTTTAAGAGCATGTTCGCACCCTAACCATGAGTACAGTGCGAGAAGTTCGCACCCCAACTTAAAGCAGCCTGCGAGAAACAAACATTCTCGCAGGTGAATATATAAGCAGCCTGCGAACATGTTTCAAAATGTGAATTCTGGAAGAAGACAACTGTAACTTTTCTCATGAAAGTATTCTTGGTAAAGATCTTGATTTTCTATCACCATATCATCATCATGACATCATCACAATGACCAAATTTGTGGATAACAAACCCAACTACCTCATAACTTTCAAAGACATGATATTTTCACCTGCTGTTGAGTCAATTATACAATTATTCAAGAGTTTATTGTTCATTTTCAATGAGATGAAGAAAGGTGGGTACTAGTCATATTGTGGTATAAAATGATTATCTTGCAACATTATAGGAGGATCCACAGGTTCACCTTATACCTTACATAAATTCTCAACTTTTTTTTTCATTGAAGGAATCTTAATTATATCTGTTAGAGGTACAAGTACATTGATCTTTTCCAAGACACTGTTTATGTCAATATTCAAATCTATGTCATTAGTCTTTGGAAAAATGTGACTAGGAGTAGGATTGCTTGTTGGTGGTGGAGGAGGTCCTGGTTGAGGGAGAATAGGGACACTAGGAGGATCTTGAGGTGTATTTATTCATCTTGTGTACACTTGTAATTCCTTCTTCCTAAGTTTCTCCCTTGATTCCTCATCCATGTTGTTTATAATATCCATCCTATCCCTCTTGGATGCTTCCTTTTTTCCTTCCTCAAGTTGTTCCAGTGTGATATTAAGGAACACTTGGTGAGATATTGTTATTGGGTAAATCGGTAGATGAAGACATGAACTAATCCCCCTACATCCACTTGGATCTAGAACAAAATGATATGGAACAAGATGCTTTCCCTAAGTTGTAATCATTGAGTTTACTACCAAAGGACGAATAGATAGCATACCTTATGAATCACTTCCTTATATCTTTTTTGTCCCTGCTTCACTACAGTGCTCTTGTGGAATCAGATCTGCGACAACACAAACCAACCAATGTGAAAGAAACAAGAGTAGAACTCAATGACAACCTAAACATGTGATCAAGGAGTCATGTAATAAAATACTAATCATTTTATGGGAAAGAGGCGTACCACCGTATTTTATTAATGAAAAGTAGAAGATACAACCAAATTGACTTGATGTTGCAAGTTCCCTTTTAGTGGTCCTTCGTTCCAACACACACATACACTTGCTCTTAAATTCGCATAAAGATAATCCAAAAAATCTTGATGGGTGAATGGCGGCCTCAAGCATCACTAGGAATAATATTATTCACAGAATCTTCAACCTATTCTTTCATCAATTCTCTGCTTAATCTTACTTAACCTTTTTCCATGAGAAGCCCATGATTATATAGGAGAATGTGAAGTGGTTAAAGGGATGAGGATGATCCCATCAAATCAGAGAAACAAGTAGGATTACAACCATATAGATGCCACCTCGCATTCTAGAAGATTCCCTTTCTAGAAACTTCATGAAACCTCTTTCCTCTTTTAGCTTTGGAACACCGCCGCACCCTTCCTATATAGAAGCCTGCAGAAATCCTGCGGGCCAACTATAGAGAAGCTTGCAGAAATGATAGATTTCCGCACTGTGTAATACATGCAACCTACGGACCCTTTCCAAAAAGCAACTTTGTAGAGAAGGAAAGAAGTTGTTTTTCTTAAGAAAAAAGTCATGTTGGGAGCCTGGACACATGTTTGTGAAATCATCACTAGGGTGACCAAAATAATGTATAACATAATGCCCCCTAAAGTATGAGGCTAGAACTCATGATAGTCGAAATACTTTGTAAAAATGCATTTTAGTGTCGGGAACAAGGAGCACACCAATTGGGGACCTGCAAACAATCAAGCATCCGCACAATATTATACCATGTATGAAGTAGGCATTCCAATGTTCAGACTATAAATGATTGGAATCATAAATACAAGTCATGGCCACCAATTATACATTGAGTATCCATGTCATCAAGATTCTACATAGCCACGATACATACAAAGTGGATCTATGTGTCAATTCAAATCACAAATACTCCATTGCAACCTGGATAAAAAATGATGAGGTCCAGGGTCTTCAATCCCGCCGTCCGTTAGTATGAATCTAGCCATGTGATTACAGCCACAGAAGTCGAACATGGTTAGAAACCACTTGATTACTGGTCGTTAATGAAAACCATTAACAAGTGCAAGGAAAATCACCATTGATGTCAATGGATCCCAAGGTACAATAATACAATCCAACAAGTGTGACTAGATGAGCTAAAGTCGAACACTCGATGGAATATCCCGATCAAGGATCAATGATGTAAATCCACTATCGAAAGCGAAGAAACCTGCCATTGAGGCATGCAGGCTCTAAGGCACTAAATAATTTCTAAATCCTGTTCCTCGATAATGAGCTGAAGTCGATAGGAAAAGACTTGTCACAGGTGGGCCTTGATGTATGCCCCATCAAATGACATGAAATAAGTAACATAGTTAGGGTAGAGAAAAGTATGAACATGATTGGAAACTGACACAAGGAAGTCTGACATGGTAGGAATTGACAATTGCAGATGGCTGACTCAATATAGGGCTTGGTTGAACTTCTCTTGAACATATGAATGGCATGACACTGGTCTTGGCAACATTGACTCAAAGACAACCCAAGATATGAACTTGCAGAAAGTCAGACGAGAGACAAATGGATTTCCCAACCCAGATTCAAATGATGAAGGGGGTGCCATGTTCAAGAGCGATGCTTATTTCCACTAACAAAAATACAGAGACACACCTCTTTCCCAAATTTTCCACCACCATTTCTGGCGAGTACCTCTTTATTTTTACGCAAGATTGAGGAGGGTAACATATGCTTGTTGATGTAAGCTCATCCTTCGGACGAGTCCCTTGAAGTATCTTTAACGAACCCTAATAAGGAGTGGTTTGGTTCCATACGGGTCTTTCGATGTTTGTTTAACGAGTCCACAGATAGAAAACTCGAAGGTTTTTCATGCTTATAGAGTTTGGAAAAAACACTTAAAAGAGAACTCTCTTAGTTCCTTTTTCGTAAAATAGTTCGACAGGACCAAAAAAGTGATAAAGTATTTCCCATCGAACATTTTATTCAAATACTTTTACAAGCGTGAACAGAACAAGGTCGCTCGACAATCTTTTCATTTTTAAGGAGTGTGAAAAGAGCTTAAAGGTTACTTCGTAAGTTTCGTTATTTTCATGTTACCATGACGAGTACGAAAAGATGACAAAATTACACTCGGTTACATTCTCATCGATTTTTGAGCACGAGAATGAACAAATACTAAGCTCGAGGTTTTTCAAAAAAACCCCTAAAAAGTAATCGTACACGTGACAAAAAAGAAAAACAAATCGCAAAAACTGTCCGTACTTCATCCTTCGGAACCCTAGTCTGCCCATCTGCGAGAAAGAAAACACTCACAAGACCATTAGGCTGGTAGGTTTTTTAGAAAATTTATTTAAATGATATAAAATATTTTTATAAAAAGTAAAAAATGAGATAAATAGGGGTAAGAACTCATTTTCATTATTTCATTTGTATTTGGTCAAAAAATTGTCTAAGAGCCCTTTTTTCACCTCATATTTTGGCGGTGGATTGCGGGGACCACAGGCGATCATTCAACGAACAGTTTGCATGAAAACGGTGAGTACTTCGTCTTCTTCCTTTTCAATGGTTTAAAATTCATTTTAATCGTTTAAAAGATGATTTTTTGGGTGAATTTTTTGGGTCGTAGGCATGCGCTGGGCTCGCCACAGGTGCCCTATATCAGGGCGTGTAGAAATCAAGGATTTCTATAGGCACCCAACGATTCACCTATGGAAAACCTGCTCTGTAAGTGAAGCCCAGTTGCGGCGGCCGAAAACCCAAAAAGAAAAAGATGCGTTGGACCAAAATGAACTCCAAAAAATGCTGACTAAAGGTGCTAACTTCTTTCTTTCATCTCCATGTAGGTATTTTGATTGCAAATATGTTGGAGTGGAGAGAAAGAGAGCATAAAGATGATGATGTAATGGATTTAAATGATTCGGGCACCATAAATTCCTTATGACAGTATGGTTTGTTAAAGTTCTTCAATATCCAGGGCATGAGAGCCCAACTGAGACTGTTGGAATATTTGGTCCATATGTGGGACGTGGACCAACAAGTATTTCATGTGGGTGTTCATGTGCTTTCCTTGGACATCGAAGATATTTACTTCTTGATGCGGTTATCCCGTCGTGGGGCGCAAGTGACCTTAACATGAGGTCAAGGTGGTGGTTTACCAATGAGTGAATACATCAGACGCTATTATGTACCTGAGGTCGAGCGGCGCAAGGGTAAAGTGGCTATCAGAGGGGTTCATGATCTGATGCTCAGAACCATTATTTTTACCATTTCATGGATGGCAGAGAGTGATTCTCTGCACATGGTTCTGCAGAGCTACTTCCAATACATCGTGGAATGCATGGAACCTCGTGTGTTCAACAAGTGCGATGGACTCCTCCGTAGTATGAAGAGTCACTTGACCAAGAGAAAGAATGGAGAACTAAAGAAATTTGGGTACGTATCCATTTTGGTATCTTTCTTCCTAGAAAGAGTCCCTCACCTACGCTTATAGGTAGAGTGGAATATACCAGTGCCACAAGATCCGCAGATGAAATGGTGGTTTGATCTCATGTCTCGGCATGTAGTGGGGCCCATTATTAAATATAATGATACATTTTTGATTGGCTAGAGCCCCAGATATTGATGATCGATGACTATGCGTATGCCAGGTGGGATTTTCACCATGATCCTGACTTGGTGTTACCTGAGGGTTCTTAGTGGGGGGATCTAGGTAAGAAAAACATTTTTCTTTTATGGTGTTTTTGTAAATTTTTCAAAATATTAAACACATTTTTTCTTTTTATGTTTTCAATCCAATGACTAATCAAAATATTTCGACCATTCAGATGTAGGGCCATTTCGGACCCCGGGTACATCCCCTATCTAGAGGCGAGGGGAAGCAACAGTAGTAGCAGGATGGGATGCAGAATATTATGAAACAATTGAGCAGAATCTAGAGGGTTTGACTGTAGGGATCCTAGATATGTCGATCGACGATGTCCTGAGGTGTTTCCAGCACCATATTGTAGGTGTGGCTGGTCCATTGAGATGATTGCTCAGTAGGGTAGTAGGAGCAGTAGTGTGTTACCGAGAGCAACATCCATGATGCCATTTTGTAGAAGCTATGAGCTTCATATTTTGATATTTTGGTCTTCAGACGGAAAACAATCTTTTTGTAAAAAACTTTTATCGTTATATATATATATATATACACATGAGGCTTCTACCGGCTTATTTTTCTTTTTATAATACATGTGATGTGTGATTAGATTTATAAATGTCTCAGATGTCTGTCTAACACATAATTAGCTAATGCATCGGTTAATGTATTTAGACATCTAGGAATGTGTTGATACTCAATATAATCAAAATAATGTTCCAAGAGGTGAATTCGTAAATAAAGTAAGACTTTGGATAGCATAGACATTACTTAACTGTAGCACTACAAGTTGTGAATCAAGTTGTATAACCAGGTGATGAATCCCAAGTGAGATAGCATTGGTTAATAATTCGATGACTGCGCTATACTCTGCTATATTATTGGTTGCACGACCAAGGTAAACATCGTGTAGACTGATAAGTTCGTTCCTAGGTGCATAGATTTCCCATGCAACAGAAGCTGGGTTCTAAGTGCTACGACTAGTGCCATCGTCGAAGCCAAAGTGGGGTAGCGAAGAATTTGACATCTGGAAACCAAGCACAACGTAAGGTAAGTGATCAAGGTTAGAAACCAAATAACAAAAAAGCACACAAAAGTAGCACACAACAGTATGATACAGTAAAATACAAGAACTCATGCAAAGATAGTCTAAGGATAGTACTTCTTCAAGTAAAACCCATTTCTAGGTTCACTCAAAGGAATTCCATCATAATCTACTAACTTGTAAGCTCCCTTCTCCAACACTCGTTTGATGATACAAGGGCCTCGCCACATAGCCTCGATTTTTCCGGCTCCTAGAAAATCACAATCTTGTTCATAGAGGAGACCTAGATCACCCTTGGAGAAAATGCGTGGATTGACATGCTTGTCGTATTGGGATTTGCCACGTTTCTTCTGGGTTTCAATAACTAGGGTGGCATCACGATGGGCTTCGTCCAATTGCATAAGATACAACATATGTTCTTCTTCGATAGTGGTGTTTGGGAGGAGTTCAACGGATAGTTTTAACGATGAAATATCACACTCAATTGGTAGGACAACTTCTATACCATACACTAATTGGAATGGTGTAAACCCCGTGGCAGACTTCACGGATGTCCGATAGGCCCATAATGATGAAAAAAACATTGTGTGCCAACTCGTTTTGTGAATTCCTATAATTCGTCGAAGTATGGTGATAAGAACCTTGTTGATCGCTTCAACTTGGCCATTGGCTTGCAGATAATAGGGGGTTGAGTTTTCATGTCGAAGACCCAACTTTTCTATAACCTCAGACATCATGAAGTTTTAAAAGTGGCTACCATGATCAGTGATGATAGACTGTGGGATTCCAAATCGTGTGATGATGTGATTGAATATGAATAGGGCTGCAGTTTTTCCCATATTGTCGAATGTAGGTATCACCTCGGCCCATTTCATGAAATAATCCATGGCTACGATAATGTATCCATGCCCCCCAACCGAGTGAGGGTCACAGGTCATGAAATCGATACCCCATTTAGAGAAACGTCCAACGGAAACTGTAGGGTGTAAGGGAGTGGGATGCGATCTTATCTTATGATTATATGTTTGGCAAGCATGGCATTTCTGGATGGAAGTTATACAAAATTTAAATAAAGAAGACCAAAAGTACCCTGTTCGCAAGATCTTTTGGGCAGTGGTATACCTGGACATATGAATGCCACATGCTCCAGAGTGGAAGTCATTCAAAGATTTCTTATCCTCATCAATGGTGAGACAGTGTCAGAATATAGAGTCAACACCATGACGATAAAGAGTTTCACCGAGAATGATGTATTGACGAGCTTGGTAGAGGATGTGATGACGATATGTACTAGAGAGGTCTGGCCAGAAAGTTTGATTCTAGAGATAAATGATAATATCTCCATACCAAGCATCATCAAAACTGATAAGAAAAAGGGATTCATCAGGTAGGGAATCCTCTGCCACATTTTTTGTCTCAGCAGAGAGAATGTCACATATTAGTTCGACAAACACCAAGGATTTCTTGGAATTAACATGTTCATATTCTAAGTCAAACTCCTAGAGAATCACTATCCATTTGGAGTATTTTCCCCCTAGCAATTGACGTGTAAGAATGTGCTTCATAAGGTTGCAATAAAAAATTACACTGGTCTTGTGTAATAGAATATAGTGATGGAAATGTTGGATAGCTTGAACAACTGCCAAGGCCAGTTTTTCAAATGTAAGTACTTGGCTTCGGTAGTCGTGAGACTCCGACTCAAATAATAAATGACACGTTCGTCGTGTAAATCGTCTTCTTGGACCAGAACCATGGCAATGGTAGAGTCCGAAGCAGAGAGATAAAGGAAATAATGTCAACTATAATTGGGTGGGAAAAGTAGTGGGGTATGGGTTAAAATCAGTTTCAAAGTGTCGAAGGCTTTATTGGAAGTGGTGTCCCATACAAACTCAGAGCCGTTCTTTAGTAGTCCAGTAAATCTGAGTGTTAACTCAGTGTAGTTTGGGATAAAACGACATAGAAAGTTTTCCTTCCCTTGCAAAGTTTGTAGCTGGCGAATTGAGGAAGGAGGAGGGAGATTGAGGATCGAATTGACCTTCAAAGGATCTACCCTGATCCCCTGACATGACACAATAAATCCTAGGATTCTACCGGACTCCACATAAAAGACACATTTATGTAGGTTTAAGCATATACAATAGAACCGACAACGAAGGAAAATGGCTCGGAGCTGGGTCGGATGATCACTACGATGCATGGAATGCGCTGGTAGGTCATCTAAATATGGCTATACAATATGCTTAATATCATGGAAAGCATAAGACATAACACGTTGAAACATTGCACCGACGTTTTTCAAACCGAAGGGTAGTTTCTGGTAGGCAAAAATTCCCCAAGGACAAATGAAAGCAGTTTTCTGTTGATCCGCCGGTAAGATATTAATTTGATCATATCTGGAGAAACCGTCCATCAAAGAGAAGATTTCACTTCCAGTGCAATCGTCAACGATTTGATCAATGAAGGGGGTAGGAATGTTGTCCTTAGGACAAGATTTGTTGATATCCCTATAATCAACATAGACACGGATCGTACCTTGTTTCTTGTTAACAAGAACTAGATTGGATACCAAATCAGTCAAATCCACGGGATAAATAAAACCATATTTAAGACATTTTTTGACTTCAAGGTTGATAGCAACTGCTTTACGGGGGTGGACCGGGTGAAGTCTCTGTCGAACGGGTTTAGCATCCGGGTAGGTCTTAATTTCGTGTACAACAATATCAGGGTCAATACCTGGCATCTCTTCATAGATCCACGTGAAGATGTCACAAAATTCTTGAAAAAGTGACTTATACGTGACAACCTCATCGGTGGAACATGAAGCTCCGATGTGGACATTTTCGACAACTGCAGGTTTAATAGATATGTCGAGGGGGATGGTGGGTGAAATGTTACTTAAGTTCCCTTCATATAACACATCGTGTGTGGATTCAAGAACCAAAGAAATAACGACAACAGTCGACGGAGTCGAGATCCATTGGTAACTCTCGATGGTGTGTTGTTTGAGAAAGAGAATGGAACGATGATGCCCATCATCCCAAGGGGTATCTTCCATTGACATCACCAACATAATCATCTTGTCCGTGGGAAAAATAACGTGGAACGGATCAGGAGACGAATCACCGAGAGAGGGAGTAGAAGGGTCAACCGATTGAATGTCTTAGTAAGCAGATTCAACCAGACATAAAGGCATATGGTCACCATAGTGAAGATCAACACTTGACCCGTCTCTGAAAAGATCCCGTCTAGATTTGTCAGTAGTCCAAAATGGATCTTGGCCTTCAGGACCTATGAAAGGTTCGGTTCGTAGTCCATAAGTTTGAACAAAAAGATCTCCAGATGAATTTAGCCAAAGAATACGTCTCTCAGAACCGTGAGGAAGTCGAAAAGACTATAGAGAGGAAGAAATTCATAAATTGTCTAGAGACTCAGTTCTTTCCACTCATGGAGTGGCAGTGTATTGGACCTCACTCTGTTGAGGAGATCCCTCTGGTGGATTAGTAGGCAAGGGTTGATAACTTTCCAGGTCTTCTGTAGGTAGGCCTTGCATTCTACATGAACAACGTGGAGGGTCAATATTGCTTGAACCAAAAACTTTGTGAAAAAAATCTATGGCCAACTATGACAACAAACAATACTCGCTGATAAAATCTAGATTTCAAACCAGACAAACAAAACCTTCTAATTTTGAAATCACTAGTTGGCGATGAAATCCAATGTCATGAAACTGAGATAAGAAGGGGATGGGCTAGGGTGGAAAAGTTACGTTGATGAACTTCTTAACGAACTTACACCCTGGTGAAATATCCCACACATAATTGTGGGTATACCCTCCAAGGAGTCCAAGTGAGTCTGGCTAACGTCAATTCCAGGTACCGTGAAGATTTTCCCCTTCACAGTCACCTTGTGTAAGACCCTTAGAAGATAGGCTACTAAATTTACCACAAACAATAGTGATTCCTGGGGAAACAGTTGATAGTCCGAACGACACGCAAGGGCAGGGTATCGAGCTCAAAATAAACTTGAGAGGATTCCACTCATCATTGTGGGTATACATTCAAGAGACCCCCATACTATGCACAATATATACATTGTGACCAACAAAGCAGGGTGAGTAACTCTGCCAATCTCAATGCGACCTCAGGTTTGACCCTTGTGTGAGAAGGGATTCCCAGGACAAAATGTTGCAAATGGATTTGAACACTCCCTATCAAAAGATACTATTGTGTGTTTTGTGCTTTGGAGAGTGTGTCTCACTGCCTATTCCAAATCTCTAGCCTAGCTAATGTTGGTGTAAAAGAGGCCTAGAAAATAAAAGTTACTACTTGAGTTTTAAATTTCGTAATGTTTTTAAGAGGTTGTTGTTACTCAAGAGGTAGATGAGAATGAAACCAATGTTGTGTAAGACTTCAACCCAATAATGTGCAAATAGAAATGAATGATGCAAACTTTCATTCGATGAATTCTATCTATAGTAGGGAGAATGTATTTTTCTGAAACAATGTGAACTACGCCGTACAATTCTTTTTCTTTGAATGTAATACCAAACGATCATCAACAATATAATTTCACTATTCATTCTCTTTCAATTTTGTGAATGCCAATATTTTTCGTGTAAATGATTACCTAAAAGACTGAAAGACTTTAATTTTTTTTCTTTCAAAAAACCAAAACAGGAATGGAACTACGAAAGGATAAGAAATCAATGAAAATAAAACACTCAACAAGCACCCAAATCGATCTTTCAATGGATATAAAAATAAAAATGACAAGAAAACGTTTCTTCAAATGTGAATAAAAAATGGTCTTCTGATCATTAAGCAATCTAGAATGTGTAACTAACCGAAAAATTCAAATCCAATCGAAGATTTTTAATCGAGCAAGCACTCATACACAGATCTAGAGATTATACCCTTGTCGATAAAAATCAAAAATCAAAAATGGAAAAAGATCAAAAGAGAGGTATGCAATCTCCGAAGCCAATCAAGAACAAGCTCAAACAGTCAGAAAAATTCAAGAACTGGCATTAAAAATCCTTTCTCATCTGATTAAAGAAAAACTGGATAACAACAGAGGCCAAAACCTAACCCAAAACATTTCTCAAGCGTCGCCGCAGGTTAGCAGTATAACACAGTGCATAATAGAATGGTTTCTGCAGGCTAGGAACAGATAGGGTGCAGAAATCCCACACTGAAATAAACCAGCAGTGTGTGGAAATCAAAGGTTTCCATAGGCTGTCTATAAGGTGTAGTGCAGAAGTGTTTGAAAAATAAAGAAATTTGGAGAAGAGGGAAAAGAATCCAAGTGGATTTTCAAACCCAGAGAGTCTAAATGGATCTCCCACAGACTCAGAGATTGATTTCAAGCAAAAAGAATAGGTCAAAATAAAATGGCCAACAAAAAATCACAATCAAGTTGTTCTCACTAGCGGAGTCTCCAATTTTGTTATTGAGTAAATCGGTAGATGCAGACATAAACTAATCCCTCTAGATCCACCTGGATCTAGAACAAAACGAGATGGAACAAGACGCTTTCCCTAAGTTGTAATCATTGAGTTTACTACCAAAGGAGGAATAGATAACATACCTTATGAATTGCTTCCTTATATATTTGTTGTCCCCGCTTCACTCTAGTGCTCTTGTGGAATCAGATCTGCAACAACAAAAACCAACCAACATGAAAGAAACAATAGTAGAATTCAATGACAACCCAAACATGTGATCAAGGAGTCATGTAATAAAATACTAGTCATTTTATGGGAAAGAGGCATGCCACCGTATTATATTAATGAAAAGTAGAAGATACAACTGAATTTCCTTGATGTTGCAAGTTCCCTTTTAGTGGTCCTTCGTTCCAACACACACATACACGTGCTCCAAAATTCGCATGAATATAATCCACAAAAGATTGATGGACGAATGGTGGCCTCAACCATCACTAGGAACATGATTCTTCACATAGTCTTCAACCTATTCTTTCATCAATTCTCTACTTAATCTTGCTTAACCTTTTCCATGAGAAGCCCATGATTATATAGGAGAAGGTGAAGTGGTTAAAGGGATGAGGATGATCCCACCAAATCAAAGAAACCATTAGGATCAAAACCATACAGACGCCACCTCGCATTCTAGAAGATTCCCCTTCTAGAAACTTCGTGAAACCTATTTCCTCTTTTAGCTTTGGAACACCACCACACCTTGCCTATATAACAGCCTGCAGAAATCCCGTGGGCCAGCTATAGAGAAGCCTACAGAAATGATAGATTTCCACATTGTGTAATATGTGCAACCTGTGGACCCTTTCCAAAAAGAAACTTTGTAGAGGAGGAAAGAAGTTGCTTTTCTCAGAAAAAAGTCATGTTGGGAGCGTGAACACATGTTTGTGAAATCATTAGTAGGGTGACCAAAATAATGTATAATAGGTATGACAAAGATATGGTTTATGGTATCAAAGAAATTGATATGATCAAGTTCCCCATTATTCATTGGGAATTAATGTTCCCAATATGAATTTCCACAAGTTAAGCACCAAGGAGTATCATCTACAATATTTTAGGGGGCTCAAGTGTTGGAAACCCTTTGTTCATTAGGATCTCAAGATCTCCATGTTTGGCTAGGATTTTGAGGCTATCCCCTAAATGGAGGCTTGGGGTATTGTTGTTGCGACCTCTCTAAATTGGTGATCTTATTCATCATCAAAGTTTTATTCTTGGTTAGGTCATTTATTACTTCTTCAATATTTTGCACCCATGGAGCACTAACATCCTGAATGGGATCAACATTGTGTAATGTTCTTGGTTTGTTTTCATCCTTAGCTCTTGGGGCATTAAAAGGTTCTACCTTGCAAGATGAAATATTATCCTCAATTATTGCAACCATCTCTTGGGATTATTCAATGGTATTTGGACCATTTTCCTTGAGAAAGTACCCAAAGTGTCTTGGGAAAGCCTTGATGTAGAGGAAGAGAAGGTAATATTTCCCAGGGTGATGATTGCTAGGGATTTTTTGAAGTAAATTTTCAAACTTGGCATAAAATTCCTTCACGGTTTCATTTTCCAATTTCTTTATTTTAGTAAGTCGCATCAACAACAAGTTGGGATCCTCTTTGGTACTCCATATTTTAAGGAAAGACTCTTCAAATTGATCCATAGTCTTAATACTTTTGGAAAGGATATCATTGTACCACCTCCTAACATCATCGATAAAAGTGGATGAGAAACATTTCATGACTAAATCTTCAGCGTCATCACTCATGAGATTAAGATAGAAAAAGGCTCAAAAGTTATTTATATGCTCATCAACAATGGTCACATCATTGCCAGAAAATTTGGGCAGCGATTTATCGTACTTAGGAGGCATCTTCCGAGGGTATCCTGTGATAGAAGACATGTCCAAAGGCTTACATATATTGGATTCCCATTGTTGTTAAGCCATTGTAGGTAAAGTAAGGTTTCCACTAAACAAGGATTTTACTACAGGTGAATTGCAAGAAACCATTCTCTTGTAGGCATTAGGAGGGTTAGTATACTTCCTTGAACTTTGTGGAGTCGCCAGATGATCCCCCTTGAATCATCAAATGAATTTGAGGGAATTACCCTCAGTGGAGTCGCCAAGTAAACTTGAGAGATAATGGCTTCGGGAGGAAGTTTACCAAAGATATATCATTGAGGAGAATGACTCAATCCTCCCCGAGAATGGCGCAAAAATGTTATTGCAGGATTTGTACTTGTGCAAATCCCATCACAAGACCCCAAATATTGTCACCTTAGTAATAACTTCCTTTGTTTTAGTGATGGAAGAGGTCCACCACAAGGGAATCTTTCTTGGTGACCTCAAGGGATCAAAGAAGCAAGTATAGTAGCCAAGCCTACCACTCCCTCTCTTGATCACCGATATATTGGTATAGGTCAAGGTAGTAGAATAGGTATGAAGTTGTTTGAGTACCCTCCTGGAACATTAATAAAACTTTACAACATATATATGATTATTTACAATTTCAAAATCAATACCTCTTTAAGACACTATACAATATGAGTTGCAATGGATATTATAAATTAGAAATAGTAAACAATGATATGACATCAGTAAATGATTTATAACAACAATAACAATTAGTGCTCAGAAATGCAACAATCGACCATGAAAAATTAGCATGCATCCAATAGAATATTATCCAATTATTTAAGGCAATTTTTGAATAAGTTAGGCCACCTTTACAAGAGTGTATGCAACAAACAAGAGTGTTTTCAGATGGTTATAGAAAAATTTCACAAAATTTTGGACAAAATCCACCTTGTGAGAGGAAGAAGCATTTATATTCCTCTCTTAGGGTTTCATCAAGCAATACATCTAGCATAAGATATAAAATTTACCATGAAAGATTAATAGCACATGAATAAATTGCAGAAAATTCACTTAATTCATCCAAGGAACCAAGAGATAAAACCCTAATTGTAAAAATTCCCATCCAAAATCAGAAAAAACCATCCACAAGTAACCTTCCAAGCATAGAACATGAGAAGGAGATAGCCAATGACCCTTACAGGGTGAAAATTTCAGAAGTACTCTCACAAATGGTGATAAGTCATGATTATAAAATGAAATGTGTGGGTACCCTTATTTTATGAGGTTACGTGTTGATCTAAAAGATTTTTTTATGGTCTTAAGGTCAACCTCACAAGGATATGAATCTCGTTGTGTTTTTAGAGAGGTGGTACTCCTCTTTTTGTTATAAACTTACAACAACATTTGAGAAGGACCAAATTCTATGAAACCTAACATTCTTATTCAAACGATATCTGAGATAGGGACCATACACCTTTAAAAAGAAACCATATATATACAATATCTTACAACATGGATAAAGAAAATAATTATTATAAATAAAAGGTTAACATGTCCATTGAAATATTTATCAAGAAAACAAAATATATCGATAGTTAAGAGACAAGAAATATTGATCGCATATGTAAGAGAACTTTAAATGATCATTCTATTAAACACCAAAAAATATTATGATGGATAAAACATTTGGAAACTCAAATTTCAAGTCAAAATATTTGAGAATAAAATAACGTATTATCCCAAGTAGTTCTCTCAGAGTCTCAAAAATAATATGAGTCTTTAAATACAATTTAAATGTCTTTAAAGAAAAAACATGCATTCACCCTTCAAAGAGGACTGGGATTGGCTCCCGTAGACCATTAAATGAAAATACATGGAAGATGAGAGAAAAAAAAATCAAGGGTCAGCCTGGTTTTCACAGAATATTGGGAAATAAACACTCATAACCATTAATTTCTTGTAGATGATTCCTTTATTGGTGTATGTTGTGGTTGAGGTGGAATAACTGTTATAACTGCTTCTTGATTTTCTGGTTCAGTAATTATGATAAATGATTTTTCAACCACTCCTCATTGTATTCCCTTAAAGGTGCTACGACAATTTCATGCTTAGTTTTAATTTCAAACCACTTTTTTTCAAATTTCCTCAAATCTATCTGCAATTGATATAAATTTTCATCCACTTCATCATTCTTGTTGATATATCGAACTAACCATTCTTCAACTTCATCTTCATAAAAATTTATAGTTTCGGTAAATTCATCTGCCCAAGTGACTTTTAATGCATTAAGTTGTCCCATTAAATATTCTTTTGATAAGATCATGGTATCCATCAATAAATTGGGACCGTTTAATTCTTTAGTAAAACTAACAAGTTTGAGAAATAAATCACTCTTTTTATTTCTTAAGACACCAATTTCATTTATCATTTCTCTTAATTCATTGATTCTCCTTAGCCAACATGCATTGATTTGTGTCATATGGTAAAGATAATGAAGTTTTTGTTCTTTCCTTCAAGATTCATTTAAGCTTGATATTTTGGCTGAAAATGTATTTACGACTTCCTTGAAAAATCCTTCATCATTTTCCAAATCCTTTTGCAAGTATTCTTTGAAATTTTGTATTATGGACGAAAAAATAGCAATACTTTGGGCAAGCTCCCAAATTTATTGAATTATATCAATTCTCTTATGTATAGAATCACCTACATATTTTCTTGTATCTTTCAATAAACTTGATGAGCCTTTATATTTTGTGTTACTTTCTATGGTATCCTTTAAGACAAGTGAAGATAAGATTGAACTCAAAGGTTTGAGAAACAATGGTCGTGGTACCATAGAAACTTCTAATTCTTTTATCCTCTTCTTCAATTTTGAATTCTATTTTTCCATGTTATCAATTGATTTCTTTAATGCCTCTCTAGTAGCTCCATGAAATTTTGGAATTTTAGATGGTTATACTCCATCCAAATCCATTGAATATTTCCATCATTTCGATGGCCTTTTATTATTGGTATTCACTTTTTCTACCAACAATTTATTAGTCTCACGATTGTATGTTGTGTGGTGCAGAGTGAAAGATTTCTCTTCAAATATTTCGAGATCCTAGGTAATCATAGCATCAAAAATTTCCCTCATTTCTAATAACCTTCGTGCAGACCAGCCAGGTTCTTCAATGAGTTCTTTCATGTCCATTACACATGGAATTTCCTAGACTTCACGCACATTTAATTCTACTGATAACATAATTATTTTTCTTTTCACAAGAGTGTATGTAATATGTGATTTTGCAAGATTTTTCCTCGGTGGGTCTTTATATCCACCATCATCTGACCCTCCAACTGATGTTTTTCTAGTCTCCAATCCAATGGTTATATTCTTCATTCTCTATGGAGTGCCTCTTTGGGATGTTGTTGGAAAATTAAGGTTTTGATTTGTCACTTCTCGTTCATGTTTTATATGTCCTTCATTGGTACTGTTTATTTCACTCGTGTCATTTGAAACATGGTAGGATGCTATTTCATGGAGATCTAAATTAGGTCAGCCACCCTCCTGAAACTGTTATATTTTGGTGAAATGTGAAGAGTACCCTACTAATTCCATATGTGTAGTAAATTTGTTATCTCAGTCAAAACCTTCAACATTTTTTTCTTCCTTCAAGCCTAGATTTTCATGATGTCCTGCTAATTCATTAAGTTGAGTTATGCACTTAACAATGAAATTACCAATTTTCCATGGTAGGGGTATGAATTTATTTTTCCTCTTATCATGGAAGAATTGGGCCAAAGTCTTATATTGTCCGAACATTTCTCTGACAAAGAGTTTATATGATACATAGAATGGTAAAAGGAAAGGATTCTCCTTACTACCAAACAATCTAATCACAGTAAATTCTTCAGATATTTCATAAGCCCCTTTCCTAGAGAGAAAGAAAGTTACTTCCAGGGATAGTCTTGATGTGCTCTGACCAAATATCAATTTTTTGAATTTTGAAATGAAGTTGTTATGAACTGGGTAAAAATTGTACTGATCTTTATGTCTATAGAGGACCGAATAGACTAGATCCAAATTAAAATAAACATTTTTCTCCCATGGAAAGTATTCAAACACATGGCCATAAGCGATGGAGAAAATGAGCTAAGAATTCATATAAAAATTTTGAGTATTTTTTAGATTATTCAATTGGAAGAAAATTTTATTTGAGATAAGATAGCCCCAATCAATGATGGATTTTTCATGAAAATCATAATGCATGGAATATATAACATTTTTTGATACAAACACAATAGATTCCAGACTAATAATGGGAGATAATAGCCAATCAAATTCTTTGTATGGGTACTTCAATGAAGTTACCTCAATCCTGGAATTACTAGTGTTACTCGTTGGGTCCTCCAAGTAATTGCTCAAAAATCTATTTCCTCCTTTATACTGCTTCATAAATTTGTCGGCTTCTTCGCTCTTGAATCACATGGTAGGTGTAGGAAGTCAGACGATTTTGTAAAATGTTGAAGGAGATAGAGAAATGGGTTGATGACCCTGCAATTGAATTATTCTCCATTTAGATATGAATTTATCTGCGCACCATTGAACAATCTCTTTCAAGTTTGTCACATCTGGAATACAACCTGATAATGCTATTCTTGAGTTCCTTATTAGGTTCATTTTATTTTTGGCCGGAGAAAGAGCCTTGTCGTAATTCTATTCCTTGGACCACTGGAACTGTTGATCCTCATGCCTGAATGTGTTCAGTGTATCTCCAAAATACAATTCCTTTTTCTTATTTGACATTCTTTTCTTCTTTTGACAAAAGGTGGCACTATTGTAGATACTTATAGATTGGAATATTTGATTTGATTTTATTTCACCACGTATTTCCTAGATAACTCAATCAATCATAAATACTTCTTTTAATGTCGCTGACTTACATGAGATTTGGACTTATTGCGAGATTTAACCAAAGTGTTTCGCATTAATATAGATATCATTCTTATATGAGTGGTGACTGATGTGGAGAGGATAATAAATGTGATGGGAAGTGGTGATGTGATGCTATGACGGGTGGAAAATGTTAAGTATGAAAGTGAAAAATGATGTATGGGGAGTGAAAAATGTATACTATGGAAATGCAGAGTTATGGACCTGCAGACTTGCGAACGTGGATATAAGGAAGAGTAAAGAGGTCCATATTGGGATAAAAAATATGGTAAAGTATTGAAAAAGATATTTTTACGGATCGAAAATGTGCATTTTGGAGAATGCAGACTCGTAGACTTACAGACCTAGGAATTCAAGGAAAAAAGGTTATGGGGAGTATGTAGGTCTGCATTTGCTTTTGTAAAATTTTGACTAAGTGTTGAGAAAGTGAAAAAAGAGGTACAATTTGGGGAATGAAAAGTGACAAATTCATTTTGGTGAATGCAGGGTTGCAGACCTATGGACCTGGGAATTCAAGCAAGTTTGACGAATGGTATGTAGCTTCACATCCACATTTTCAAAAAGTGACTATGTATAAAAATGTGAAAGTGAATTAAGAAGTATACGAAGGTAAAAGGTATGAAATATTAGTAGTGGGAATGTAGACCTATGGCTTAAAAGACCTACAGACCTGCAAACTCAAGATTTGTGCTATCCCCACTTTGCATTGTTTGAAAAATGACTAAGTGTTGGAAAATTTTTGTTATGAGAGGAAAGAAACAACAAAAAGAAAGATACGGAACATCCTAGTGCAATGTAGCCAGAAGATCATGGTTCTCCCCAACAACCCCATCCCAGTGAGGTGCAGCCCCAATATGTTCTTGTGACTGAGGCCCGCGATGATAAAATGTCTATATATTAATCATATACTTAATAATTTTGTACTTATAAATTTTGACGTTTCAATGGCAGATAATGTCATAGTTGATCCTCCTCGACCTGAAGATCAGGTGAACATGCCAGAAGCCATTCCAACAGTGCTGACTAGAGGACCAAGTAAATAATTACATTACAGAGTTTTTTTTTAATATTAATTAACTACTTCAATGATATTTAAAAATTGGCCATATAAATTTAATATTTTTTATTTTTGTAGGTGATGGCCCCTCACAGCAGCATCCACGCTGTGGGTATGAGACCAAATGTACTCGACATGAAAGGAATGAAACAACATCAGCTGTTGAGGAGCACCCAGTAAACGAATACATGGAGATGGATGAATTACTTAAGACCTGGAAAGCACAAAAGAAGACTAAAAGAAATTCATGATGTCATATAATAATTTTATAAGATAGTTAGATGTACATTATATATCTGAACATGTAATGATGCATATAATGCATTGACATTATGGGTACTTTTTCATCTGATAACATACAAAAGGTTATTTCTATGGCTTGTATATATATGTGAATGTAATTTTGTTATACACTTAATGATAATTTCAGCTTCTCTTATAATAATTGGTATATATTGATTCAATACTCCTTGATTCAAGACGTGAGAATGCAAGCAAGACTTGGTGCCTTGTGCTTGGGCTATAGAGTGTAGGCAACAAATAGAACCTGAATATGCAATATGCAACCTCCAAAATCTCGTGACATGATATATGCAACTTTGAAAGTCTTGTGACATGTGACATGTGGCAAACATCTTTTTCCAAGCAATGTGCAAACTTTAAACTTGGTGCAACATGAAAAAATGATTTTTTGGGAAGATGCAATAATACGTTTTAAGGATTAAACATGAGGGGTTGGAAATGGCCATGTCAAACATTTTATAATATTTTTTCAGAGCATTACCCTTGTTTTCATTGTGTCTCACATGACAAAGAAACAAAATCACATTGCCATTGTCAATTTATACATAGAGGGTTATTCAAGGTTCCAAGACTTTCTTCATATTTTCCTTCTTTAATCCTCTCATGGTCATGTTAATCCATATAGAGTTCCATGCTATAAACACTCATTGTTATAATTTTGACACAAATTCCAATCTTCACTTTGTCGATTGGAGGGCACAATTTTGGCAACAATTTAATGTTTTTAGTTCCATTAATTTTTATTTTTTTTCTTCAACAACATTAAGGATTAAACATGAGGGGTTGGAAATGGTGATGTCAAACATTTACTCTTTCACACATGTGCATCATCTCAATCTTCATGTCTACAATATGTGGAGGGTTATTCAAGGTTTCAAGACTTTCTTCATATTTTCATACTTTATTCTTCTCATGGTCATGTTAATCCATATAGAGGTTCATGATATAAACACTCATTGTTCTAATGCTGACATAAATTCAAATCTTCACTTTATCGATTAGAGGGCACAATAATGGCAACAATGAGATCTTTTTGACCATATGTCAACTAATTTTTCCCTTTAAAAAAACTTCATTGATGTGCAAGGGAGCACTGTGTCTATGAGAGGTCCTACATGAAAGTAAAAGAGGTCCTACATATTTAAATATTGATAATTAGTTCATGAAAGGGTCCTACATATTGAAATACAAATTTGGTGGACCCAACAAACAAATTATTTACCACACCACCTTTCACACAAAATGACACTTCCACCAACAAAGAAATAGATGGGATAATACATTGAAGTCATTGAGCCAACACAATGGACTCGGTAGTTGACTAGGATGGAAATCCATGAAAGCATCCAGATAAAATCCCTATTAGGGAGCCACAATAATCCTTGAAACTCCAAATAGAATGGAGAAGGCTTTGTTTTTCAGTGCCTCTCATAATGAGCTTTGCCAAACTTACAACTCATGTTTTTTGTAATATATGTTATTACATATATGTGTAGTAGAATATATATGTATGTTTTACTACACATATATGTAATAAAATATATACG
>ML780029.1:575420-588473 GCA_009831015.1 Picea engelmannii | reverse complement strand
ATAGAGTGGTGGAAGTGAATACCCTGGATCTTTTCTGACAGATTCAGGTTGCGTTGGAGTATATTTAGTTTGTACTATTGCATAGATCCACATTGTATGTCCCATGGATATGTTCAAATTTGAGTCTTTAACACATAGATCCACAGTGTATTTTTGGTGGCTATGTTCAGATTTGAGTCATAATGGCGTGGATCCACATTGTATGTTTGGTGGCCATGACCTGTCTTATTTGACATGGATCTTTGCATGTCGACATTTATGCTCTGAGTCATTTGTATTCTGACTATGGGAATGCCTACCTCAGTGATGATATATTATTGTACTGTATTTCCTTGTTTGTTGGCAGGTTTCTGACTGACTGTTCCTTGTTTCCTACACACACTTGACAAAGTATTTCAGCTATCACTCTGTTCTAACTTCATACTTTAGGGGGCTCTCTGTTACACATTATTTTCATCATGCCTATGACCATTAATGATGTAAAACTATATGTTTCCTTCAGAGGGGTCAGTGGCCTGAGTTCCTAAAGAGAGAAGGGAGAAGAACTTTTCCTGAGAAAAGAAGTTGCATTTTCCCTTGTAAAAACCCTGTAAAAAAGGAAGTTCATAGGTTGGTATATAGGCAGGGTGTGAGAATGCCTGATTCTCGCAGGTTGCACCATAGCTAGGTTGCGAGAGGTTCGCAAGTTTCTCTATAGGCAGGGTGCGAGAATGCTTACACGTGGGAAAAACGAGCATTTTCTTGAATCTTCTAGAAGGAGAAACTTCCATGGTGAGGTGGCATCCGAATGGTTTGGATCTTACTCACTTTCATGATTTAGTGGGATCATCCTAACCTCCTCACTTTATCCTCTTAAACTTATAAAAGGAGAGGAGCTCTCATGGAGAAAGTTAGCTTTTGGCTTTTGAGCTTTTGAGCTTTTGGGATTGGCTAAGTTGGATTTGGCTTGGAATTATTAGCTTGGTTAGAGTGATTTTGAGTTTTTCCTTTGTCAAGATAGATTGTGAATACTATCAGATCTGTGCTCTCAGAATTCTTGCAATGAAAGTGTGTGGGGAATGAAGGATAGTTGGAAGGGACCTTACGACATCAAGGCCATGGTTGTAATCTCTCTTTCATGTTTAATATGATACAATAATATGATTCTTTCCTATAAATCTTGTTGTGTTTTATTGTATGATTCCTTGATCACATACATAGGTTTATATTGAGTTTATACTATTACTATCACTTTGGTTGGTTGCATTCTTTTGCATCATCATCATTGTATGAGTGTTGGAATGGAGCTAGGATGGAGATGGTGAGAGGAAGCGACATTTAAATGGTATGTCACCCATCCCTCTTTAGTTAGTAAATTCAATATCTAAAAATTAAGGAAAGCGTCATGTTCTAGTGTGTTTTTTTCTAGATCTAGGTGGATCTAGGGAGATCAGTTAGTGTCCGCACCTACCGATTTGTCCGATAACAAAATTGGCAACTCCACTGGGGAACGGATTGTTTCCTAGTTAGTCTAGTTTCCCCTCCTTTGATTGCTTGTTTTCTGGTTTCTGAGTCTGTGGGACATCCATCCAAACTCTCTGGATCTAGAAGTTCACTTAGATTCCCTGTCCTTTTTCAAAGTTTTCTTTGATTACAGGCATTCTCGCACTGTACCCTTTAGTGGCCTACGAGAAACACCTGAGTTCGCACCCTGGTGTTAAGTGCAGTGCGAACCACTCGTAGTCAACCTTTGTTCATCCTGCGAGAATCAAATATTCTCGCACTGTAATACACTTCCAGCCTACGAACTTGTTTATAAATTTTTTTGTATTGGGTCTTGTCATTTTTTGATGCCTAGTTTTGCTTTGAACAACTAGATTGAACTTTTGGAGCCTATATTGATATGTTTACAGTCTTCTTGACATTCTTTGAGTTGCTTTTATCCATCTTTTCTTTGTTTGGTTTTGAAGTATTAGTCTCTTGCTTTGAGTGTCTTTCAATTACAAAGCATGTGTTTTCTTTAGAATTGTTTAGGGAAAGATCATATTTCTTCTGAATAGTTCGCTTTAAAAGATAACTTTTAGTTTGGGTTTCTTTGTTTTAACAAAGTTCATTATTGCTTTTAGTGAAATTTTTGAAACAAAAAGATTTAATTTCTTGCTTTATATTAGATTGTGGGCATCCTTGCATGTGAAGTAGTGAAATTGCATGTACAGTACCTTTTTCTCATTTCTTGAGAATATCGATATTCATGAGTTTTAAGATTTTGGGACATTGTGCATCTGGGAATGATAAATGTTTTCTCCTTCTCGTAGCATAGCTTTCATTGAAATGAAAAGATTGCATCTTCATTTCTTTGCATAATTTTCGAGTAGGTCAAAATACCATATTGTCCATGCCATTTTCCTTTTGAGTGATAACAACCATAAAATAAAGCGCTTATAAAAATTGATTAGACCTTTTTATATTTTCTGGTAGCAAACCTACATTAGATTAGTTGTAGGTCTTTGGAATAGGTGTGAAAGATAACTTTCCAAAGCTGCAAACAAACATAGAATCTTTAGTTAGGGAGCGGTTAAATCCACTTATTACATTTTGTCCTGGGAAGCCCTTCTAACACAAGGGTCAATCACGAGGTCGCATTGAGACTGGCAGAGTTACTCACCCTGCTTTGTTGGTCTTGGTGTAGAGATTACGTGTATTATGGGGGTTGCTTGAGAGGTATACCCACAATGATGAGTGGAATCCTTTCAAGTTGATTTTGGGCCAGATACCCTGCCCTTGCATGTGGATCGGACTGTCGACTATTTCCCCAAGCATCACTGTACTAATTGGTAACCTTAGTGGCCTATCTCTCTAGGTTCTTTACATGAGGTGATTGTGGAGGGGTAAGTCTTCACGGTACCTGGAATCGACGTTGGCCAAGCTCACTCGGGCTCCTTGGAGGGTATACCCACGATTATGTGTGGGAGCTTGCACCCGGGTGTAAGTCCATTAAGCAGGTCATCAACGTAACTTTTCCACCCGCTCTATCTTATCCCCTTCTTACATTGTTCCTGCAACGTTGGATTTCATCACCAACTAGTGTGCTCATTGTGAGAAGGTTTTGTTTGTTTGCTTGATTCCTAGATTTTTAGCGTGTGTTGTTTGTTTTACCTAGCAGACTCTAGGTTGGATTTCCTTAATGGCATCAGTTCCTGGAATGACCAATGAAGAAACCACTGCTCCAAGGGAACCTTTTGTTTTTCCTTCTTATGGAAACATTGGTCCTCCTCACATTGCTACTTTGAGCCTTCTAGGTCTCACTATTGGATTACTGGTATGGTTGTTTTCCACTTAGGTAATCCCGAATGCAGTTAGTGCTTCAGTCACGAGCACTTCCCCCTAAGGGCACCAAACTCATGTTGATCCTTCACCTTCTTCACCAGTAAGGTCTTCTTCACCTTCTTTGCTTGTAAGGTCGCCTTATGTTTCATCTTCTTCATCGAGTGAAAGTTTTGAAGCTAGTAACCCGGTGAATAAGAAGAAGAAGAAAAGGAAGATTAAGAAAAACAAAGATAAACAAGGGTCAAAGTTTCCAACCATTGTCAAACATGTTGGAAAACAACCAGTTACTGTTAATCATGATGGGAGTGTTGATGATGTCAAGATCACCCAAACAACCTGTAAGCCCAAGTACCCTTGTAGGCTTTGTAATGGTAGCCATCTTCTTAAGGATTGCCCTGGTCTGTCTAAGGTTATATAAGCATGGTCTACACACCCTCGCCAACCCATGTCATTAGCCTTTGAACAACATGCTGATGACCCCCCGTCAACCAATCATGATATGGTTGGGAAGAAGAAAAGTAGAGTTAAGTTCTCGTGTATGTTATGCAAAGGGAGTCATCTCACTCACCTTTGTTCTCATATGGACAAAGCCTCGAAATTCATGGAAGACATGACTGTTTCACAGCCTCAACTTCCAGTTGCTTACCATAAGCTTTCTCTCAACCCTCCAATAGTTTATGGAATGATCACTCCGGTCCCTTCATCGGTCAATCTAGTTGATCATGTCGTCAATCTGGTCACATCCTTAATTGAACCAGTTGACAAAGTGGTCGATTCGATCCCATCCTCGGTCGATCCCACTCTTCCTTCAGAGAGTGAAACTAAAACGGTCGATCTGATCCCATCCTTGGTCGATCTCACTCTCCCATTAGAGAGTGTCACCCAAGTGGTCGATCTGTTTCCATCTGTCGACCCCATTCTCTCCTTGGAGAATGAAACTCAAGTGGTCGATCTGATCTCTCCATCGGTTGATCCTACTCTCTCGCTAGAGAGTAAACCCAATACTTCCCATGTTTTTCTCGTTGATACAAAATCTCCCATGCCGAGGGGTATTCCTCCTTCTCCCGTAGGACCCCCTCCAAGTAATGAGACCATCCATTTTGATTGGGGTGTTATAACTGGACCTCGTATTCCCTCTCATGTTCCTTTCCAGATTATAGTATAGGGTTGTGGTCAAGACGTTCCTCAGACACTGATAGATGAAGGTTCGTCAGTTAGTATTTTGTCCTTTATTGCTTGGAAAGGTTTGGGTTATCCTCCACTTGCGCCGGTTACACAGAATTTGTTAGATTTTAACAAAAGAACCAGTCAACCTTTAGGGACCCTTCCTCAGTTCCCTGTAACTTTGGGAGGGAAAACTGTCTTTATTGACGTTATGGTAGTCCAAGACCCCTTGGATTTTTCTTTACTCCTTGGGTGGGATTATGTCTATTCCATGAAAGCTATCGTGTATACTCTTTTTCGTGTGATATATTTCCCTCATGATGGACGGTTTGTGACTGTTGATCAACTTTCATTCATTGACCCCTCCTAGATTGCCTCCCTGAATGGTTCTTATATGCAGACGATATCGCCCCCGTCGCAGGTCAATTATGTGGCATTGTCACCCATGGATTCATATTCTAATGACTTAGATCTAGTAGTTGACATGGTGATCTCTTCGATAGGGTTGTTAGAGTCTGATCTCTTTACTCCTATCGCGACCCTCGACATGGTGTCCTTCCAGAGTGTGTTTCTTCCTTCTAGCGAAGATCTCTTGGAAGCCATGACCGAGTTTTGTCCCTTGACATGGTCTCCTTCCAGAGCATTGTCCTCTTGGTATCCATGATCAAGAATACCCTTATCAAACTTGCTTAATGAAAATAATACTATTCTAGAGGAAGGGTCTATTGAATCTTCCAAAAACATACCCTTCCATGGAATCTCCCCAATTGAAAATACTATAATATAAAAATATTTGGCAGACCCTTCTTGGGATATCCTTGATAATAATATTCAACTACATAAAGGTTCATTTCATCTTTCCCTTATATGAGAATGCCATGCTAAATGAAGTCTTAGCCAACCCTTCCCGTGGATCCACCTTGATGATAATTCTATTCTAGAGGAAGGGTTGGTCGACACTTCTATGGGTTCCCCCTAGATGAAAATTTATGATGGAGGAAGGATAAATCGAACCTTATTGGGATCCCCCTAGATGAATAGTTGGATGATACTTTCCCTAGCCTAATCACACTGGGGATACTATCCTATAAAATTCAATGTTGGAGAAATAATTGACCAACCCTTCTAGGGAACCCCTTAAACGATAATAATATTACGAAGAAAGGATAAATACACCCTTTCACAGGATCTCCCTAAAAAATGATTCTATGATGGAGAAAAAATCAACTAACTCTTTCCATATATCACCTTAGACGTGAATAATATGCTAGAGGAGGGGTTTTCCAAACCTTCCCTGGACAACCCCTCTACGAAAACACTATGCTTTAGGAAGGGTCGAATACAATTTTCCCTATCTTTCCCATGCCTAGGATACTACGCTGGAGGAAGAGTCAGTTGATCCTTTCTATGGATCACTCCAACAAGAATATTATTCTATAGAAAGTATCAACCACCATTCCAAAGGCCCCCCTTCATTGAGAATAAAAATGTGGAGGAAGGATTGGCCAAAACTTCCCTAGGTTCACCATTAATGAAAATACTATGTTGGAGGAAGGGTTAAATGACCTTTATTTAATATCCACTTGTTGATAATTATGTTCCAGAGGAATAATTGGTGAACCCTTACCTGGGATCATCCTTGACAAGAATTCTATGGTGGAGAAAGGATCAATTGATTTTTCCACTAAACCCCCTTCTACTAGAACATTTTTATGGAGGAAAGGTCAGTAGACCCTAACACAGGGTCAACCTTGATGATAATTCTATGCTATATCATAGGTTGGTCATCCCTTCCTTGGGATCCTCTTTGATAAGAACACTATTCTAGAACAAACTTCAATCAACATTTCTTTTGGATCATGTTCGATGAGAATTTATGATGAAGGGAGGATCCATAGACCCTTCCATGAGAATATTATTCTTGGGGAAGGGTCAAATGACCATTCCATGATCTCCCACTTGATGAAAATTTTATGCTATAGGAAGGGTCAAAAGTATTTTAGGGAATTTTTATTGAGGAGGAGCCTGTGGAAGGGTTGACTAACCCTTCTTCCATAATAGCGTTCTCATTGAAGGGGGGGCATTGAAAGGATCATTATATCCTTCCTCCATCATATAATTTTGGTCGATAATGATAATGGGAAAGTGTCAACTAACCTTTCCTCTAGAATAGTATTTTCAATGAAGGAGAGACCAGTGAAATATTGGTTGACCCTTAATAAAGCATATTGTTCCCAATGAGGGAAATCCTAGGTAAGGGTTAGTTGTCTCTTCATTATCATTTGTATTCTCCTCAAAGGGAGGCTTGGCGTCAAAAATTCCTATAGCATAGTATTTCCATTGAGCACATTATTTCATAGAGGCATGTTTTAGGGAAGTGTCGGTCAACCTTTAATCCTTGGATCAACCTAAAAAAAGATACTAGGTTGGATGAAAGGTTGATCAAAACTTCCCTAAAATACCCCTCTATGAAATAATATGCTCAATGGGAATACTATGGTAAAGGAAGTGTCGACCCCAAGCATCCCTTTGAGGATAATACTAATGTGGATGAAGAGACAACTGAATCTTCCCTAGGCTTTCCCTTAGTGGGAATAATATGTTTGAGTAAGGGTCAACCAATATTTCACTAGGCCCTCCTTCAGTGAGAATACTATTCTAGAGGAAGGGTTGGTTGAAACTTCCTCATGATCATGATTGACCAAAATTATATGACAGAGGAAGGATCTAATGACCCTTTCAATGTCCCCCCTTCGATGAAAACACTATTATGGAGGAAGGGTCAGTCAACCCTTCCACAGGCTCCTCTTCAACAAAAATTCCATGCTAGAGTAAGGGACGACCAATAATTTCCCTATATCACTATGGATGGAAATGCTATGATAGATCAAGGTTTGGCTAACCATTCCCTAGACTAACCCTCTATTATAATACTATGCTCGACAATAATACTATGCTAAGGAAAGTGTTGGCCCTAAGTCTCCCTTCAATGGGAATACTAATGTGGAGGAAGGGATGGATGACCATTCCTTGGGCTCCCCTTCGGTGTAGTAGTGAAACAAAGGAATGCAAAAATATTGATTAAGAAAAATATTAGGTAGGAAATATAGGAGAGGAAGAGTGTTAAAGTTGGAGAGTTGAAGAGTTGGGACACTTAGCCTTAAAACTAGTCCTAGTAAGCCAATTCTATCTATAAACTTGTGATATGCGACAATCAAGGGGTTACTTGGTATAAAAGTGAGGGATTTATAAGAAAATTTATAATTTTGTAAATGGTAATGATCCAAAGATCCAAAATACCATTGTAATTTTGTAAATTGTTGAGAAAGAAAACATGGAGTAAGCAATTTGATGATGGATTTTTTTTTTTAGGTTTTCACCAAGGTAATCTCTATATCTATTGTGTGATTCATTGTTGTGTGGTTGTTTAATTGTTGTATGATGGTGATACTCTATATGTTTTATTTATTCTAGTGATAATTAATTCCATCACCCATAAATTATTATTCAATCAAACCCCCAATGCATTAGCATCAATCTCCTCATTCATTGGGTTATATCCATGACGTCCTCATCAATTTTATGAATCACTTTTGTAGAAGGATTGTTGGTGTTTTTTTTATCCCTATGGTAATTTCTAGAAGGTCATTTTGTATTATTTAAACCTCATGTAATTGACCCTCACACCAATATACTCCCTGCACAATGTGTAGCTCGATCACTCTTATAATTGGATATTGGGTTCAATTTATTTCCTGTTCATTATGAAAACCACCCTCTATAACTCATTTTCCCTCTAATTGTGTAATATTTTTACAAATACAACAATATTATTTAATTTGTTGGATCAGTGATTTGTTGAGGACTATCTTGTATTCTTTGAACAAGCATACAGAGTCACCACAATCATTCCTTGGACATGTCTAGTACATACCTCCACATATAATGCATCCATTACAATATCAAGTTAATGTGCTTTAAGAAAAACCTATAGCCATACACATACCAAGGGATGTATGAATTGTGGATCAAGTGTTTGAGCATGATAGTTTTATACATACATAGGTGTTATTTAGCTAGAATAATAGAGATAGAGTATACTTGGATCTATCTATATTATACAAAAAGGCCACAACATTGTCATATATCCAATACCTAGTAGAAATTTAATTTATAATTAGGCATCAAAACACATATACATATATGCTCATGAGGTAATGTACAACAAAGAACGTCTATGTTTATGTTTTAGGCCTAGTTATATTAAGCATGGAAATGATACGTTGTTTATTTGGCATAATATAATTATAGGATGTGTTTCTAATTAGTATGAAAAAGTTGTAGAGAGAGAGTTTGCATAATCAAAGTGCACTTAAATCCTTTGTTGGACATTGAACTTAGAATTATAAGCAAGTAAACTAAGCAACAAAGTTCTGAAACCAACTATGAACAAAGATTGAGTAGCTTTGAACTCAACTTGACATATAATTTCAGAGACATAACACTTGAATTCCACAATGATAATCTATATTGGCAGGATGGACAAACCATACTTCCATTTATGAATCAATATAATATGTAAAAAAATAAAATTAAATAAATGTAGATTTTTTTTTGGATAATAACCAAATACAAATAAGTTGCACAAAATAATAATAATAAAATATATAAATGTAATTCCCTGATTTTGAGTCCCCATATTAGTAATGTATTTCATTTATTTGAAAGAGGCTAGAGTGCCTAGGATATGTAACACTTTCAAAATTGAAAATAATAAAATACATCGTTGGTTGCAAGACGAACAAGGACAAGCGTTATAGGGGGGATATGATTCCACCAGAGAGGGGCTAAAGGGGACAAGCATTTCTATTATATTGTATTTACCCATATTGATTTTATTTGGGGAAAAGTGGTTACATGAGCTTCTTGGGGGAAAGTCTATGTGGTTCTTGGTTTTCATGTAAATATTTAAACTGCTATTTTAGGTTGTGTGGGGGTTGATCATCATTTTGGTTCATCATTCATTCATTATTCCTCATTAATTATTGTTATTGGTTTGGATAAGGGAAATAATTGATGGGGGGAAGAAGCCATTACTTTGTTGGTTGTAGTAATTAGTGGTGTATTTTAGCCATGAATTGGTGCCTATGTGCCTAGTATGCATTGGCATGTGATAAACTTTGTTCACAACTACAAATATTGAGATTCCCAACATGGATATTCTTCAATAGATGCACTTGGGCCCTGGAAAGAAGTGGAGAGCCTGAGGGACTGTGTGGCAGTGAAGGGGGTTCATTGTCTTTGGGTGGTGTAGGATGGAGAGAACAAAGTTGGTGTACTTTGGATTTTTGTGTGTTGAGAAACCTATGAGAGCTTGAGTTTTGACTGGTTTGGAAAGATGAGTGTTTCTCTGGATCTCATCCTTGTGGATTCACAGATCTGGCTCGGGGGTGACCTACCATTGATACTTGGAACAAAAATGTCTAAGTTTGGGTGGAATTTCCTTTTTCTACAACCAGTTGGTGATTTGTTTTAATAAATATATGTTCTCTTTGTCATGTGTTTCTTTTCTTGTATATTTATTTTTTCTGTGTATTAGTTATTATCTTTGAGATATGTATTTTAATGTGCGTACTTGTTGGTTATTTCTGTGCATGGCATGATTAAGTATTATTTTTAAGTCTAGAATGAATATTGATTATTTCATGTGTAGTTATTTCATTTATTACATGATTCCTTATCAATTAATTGTTATCATGAAAGTGAGATAAATAAAAAAATCTGTAATTTTTTAGGAAAATAGTCAATTGAAAGTGACGCAAATCAAAATATCTATAAATTTTAAGGTGGGGCTATGTGATAATTAAAAATTGAAGTGGCACAAAAGAGGAAGGTGCCTAAATCCAAAGTTGGAATGGAGTGGAGGGGAAGAAAATGATAATAAAAATAAAGAAAATATGATATAACGAGATTTGAATCGAAACGTGTTGCGATTTTGACATGGTCAATCTATTCAAAAGGATTTTCATCTATTTTTCCCTACTCACATTTCATGACCCCACTCAAAATATCTTGAAATATTGACACAAAACTGGTCCCATCCCTAAAACTTGCACTTAGGAGCAGGGATGATTTTAAGGATGGAAATTTATTTTAAAATGTATAAACCTTAGTGAATCTTATTAATCCTTCATATGCCAACTATAAAATGTTTGGTGACATTTTTGGAAAAAATTCAAATTTCTAAGGATTTTATATAGTTTGTATAAAATTTTGGTGATTTTTAAGGTAAAATAATTTTATCCTATAGAATTTGGGCAAACCATTTTTAGAATAGCGAATCATTTTTTGGGAAAAACCATGGAAAATTATCCCATGAGAAAAATTTAGCCCCTAAAATCATCCCTAAAGAGTTAGAAAGTACTGTAATATAAATATGGGGCATGTATAAGCTTTGACAAATAATGATCGATTGGTGGATGTTTGATAAGATGATAATTCTAGTAATTACTTGAATAGGAGGATTAGGGTGTGCCTAATTCGTGATGCATTTGAGTGTAAATACTATTGGAGGTGACAAAACTACTGAACTAGAGGAGCTCTCTACTACTGAGAAATCATGTTATTTAGGAGTGAAACTTTACATCGATGTGTAGGATGGTTTATTTGTAAACTACTATGAATATTTTATCGCAATAGATCTTCTGCAATTTATTATTATGTGATGTTTTACTTTAGATTTCATATTTAAAATTACTAGCTAAGAACACAAAATACTAAAATTAAACAAAATTAAAATGAAAGAAGATAAGAAAATAACATGCCATCCACACCATGAACACAAGATGTACCCTAGAAAAACACAATATGGGAAAACTCCATCTAGATGTTGAGGCCTATGCCTTGCTCTTTTCTTCTTATTTATGAAATTCAAATACAAAGAAGTGCACTCTCTTATGGAGGTGCCATGGATAGTGTGACCTGAAAGGTTGTTACATGTTATTCTACCTTATTTGTTATTCTTCAATATCCCACTTATAGATTCTTTACTAAATTTTAGAAAACTAAAAAATTCAATACAAATGGAACCCCATCTTCCATTCCTAGTGGCCCAGTATTTAACATGTCCCAATAACCATCTAGGGTAAGGGTTAGGGTTTTTCCATGCCTTAAATAATGATCATGGTTAATGTTTTGGAGACTCTACAATATTATTGAAATTACACATACATCACTACCTCCACATGTGTGGGTAATGTGATTTGATATGGCATCCACTCGGTATCATGGTGGTCAATAGGATATGACAACTTGCGGGAGGCATAACTTCTACATATAGTGTGTGGGTAATGTGATTTGATATGGAATCCACTCGGTATCATGGTGGTCAATAGGATATGACAACTTGCGGGAGGCATAACTTCTACATATAAACTCCAATTGAGGTGATATTTGCACCATTCAAAATCACTCAATGTGTAGAATAGTGTTTAAATATTGAGAAATGTTTTTATAAAGTTATGACACAAAAAACATCCATTTAAATCCTCAAATGGGCTCTATAATTTTCTAGACACCAAATTGCCAAAGAGAGACTTGTCCCTAAAATTGGCCATACAAGCCAATAGCTCCAATTTTTCCACCTATAAATCACCAAAATAGATGACAAATTATATAAATACATTTTGGATCATACCTCCCCATTTAGGGAGAATTTTGGTCCCAAAAATTATTTACTATAGGAGGTGAGAGACAATTTCCTCTACCTTCTCCCTAGAGTAACATTTGGCATTTTCTAGAAGTTATTCTTTCAACCCAACCTACCAAAGTTCATGTTTCCTCCATCTAGTTTTTCTAGAATTATTCTATAGGAATTTATATTTTTATAACTCTTCTAAGCTTTGGGTGCTAAGTCATCTATGGTAGGTATGGATTACTCATAAGTTTCCTATTCCAACATGGAAGGCCCATAGAGTTTCATATTTTCCACATTCATTATTGAGTAAATGCACATATATGGGGTAGGTTGAGTCCATAGGAATTATCACCTACCTTATCCAACACTTCAAAAGGACCATACTATAAAACCTTGATATTCTTACTAGGACCCTATAAACTTTCTTTATTCAGATGCAACCATACTCTATCTCCCTCAAATGTCTTCTAAATTCTATATTTTTCATGTTAGACCTTGCATTTTTTCTATGACATATTCAATGTATCCTATACTTTTAAATGTATTTTCTTAATCTTACTAATGAATTATTAAGCCTTCACTACTCCTTCTATGGTCTTTTCCCTCACTCCTTATTTTCCATATACAACATCTATGAGAAAAGGTGAAAAACACCCAAAGAAAGTTTGAAAAGGGGACTTACTGATAGAGTTGTGGACTACTATGTTATAAGAGTGCTAAATATAAGTCAAATTTTTTTCCAAGGTACTTGGATGATTTTGATTATAATCCCTCAAAATATTAATCAATGTCCTATTTGCTAATTTTATCTACCCATTTTTCTATGGATGGAAAGTTGTATATCTCATCAACTTGGTTTCCATATTATCCAAAAGTTTAATAAAAAA
>ML780029.1:561167-571748 GCA_009831015.1 Picea engelmannii | reverse complement strand
CAACACCACCCATGGGTATAGAAATCATTGGACTATTCATTACATATTCCCCCATATTAAGATTGATCTTATTGCATTTTCCTGAGCAATTGATAGTTCCTCCATCTGCAATCATTACTTGAAACTCTGGTGTTGGATATACAAAGCAATTGAGATATTTGGCTAATTTATAGTGAATGAAATAATGAGTACTGCCAGAATCAATTAGGACTATTACTTTTTTCTTTTTGATATATCCTTCGATCTTGAGGGTTTGAGGAGTGCTAATTCTAGCCAATGCATTACACGATATCGTGGGAGTCAACTCTTCAGATGAAATTGATTCTACGTTTTCATCTTGAGATGGTTCTTGTTCGTGTTCTTGTTCTTCTTCCTCTTCACAATCTATGTAGAATAATTTCTTCTCACCACACTTATGTCCCTTACTATACTTTCTATCACAATTAAAGCATAAACCTTTTGCTTTTCTTTCCTCCAATTGTTGAGGTGTCAACCTTGTAGGTTGAGGTGTTTTAGAAGAAGGAGAATTATTCTCTCTATAGATGTTAGGATTGGTCCTTCTAGTAGCCATAACCATATTTTTACTTTCAACATTTCTTGCCACCCTAAATGAATTCTCCAATGATTTGGGTTCCCAAAAGTGAACCTCATGTTGAATGTTTATCTCTTAAAGTTCCTATGAATACATCAATCAAGTGCTCATCTTTAATATTTGTTACCTTTATATTCAATCTTTGGAAGTTCTCAATGTGATCTGTAACTGAACCCTTTTGCTTGAGATTTATCAATTGGCTAAAGAAGGTATTGCTCCTTGTATCCTCATAGTGTGCTATCATTTCTTCCGTGAAAATTGTCCAAGTGATGAGTGAGTTGCGAGAACAAAGCCGTCTATACCATACAAATTGATTGGGTTCTAAATATAAAGAAGCAATTCATACCTTTTGTGTATGTGGCACATTATGTAGATCAAAGAATTGCTCCATCTGAAGTATCCATGTGATAGGATCCTTGCCATCAAACTTCCTCATATCGATCTTAAAAACGTGGTTGGTCTTCAACCCAAAGTTAGAGTTTCTCCATTCTTGATTCACCTTCCTTTTGTCCTCATCATGAATTTCATGGGATAAATTTTCACTTTTAGGTGTCCTCTCTATTACAAAATTTTTCATCCTTCCATGATATCCTCTTTTAAACCATCCATCTTAGTATTTATTGCCTCTAACTTAGCTTCCATCTCTTGTAGTTCATATTTTGTTACTATCTTCTTTTTTAAATCATTCATGTCCCTACATATTTCTTCACCTTCATCAAGAGTCCAAGTAGGATTTTCTGGAGGCTTATTTGGTGTAAAGGTTCCTTTTTTGGGTGGCATGTTGGCCAAGTATCACTTTTGAACCTTGATTTTGCGGTGGTTCTACTAGACAATCTTTCTTCTGTTGTATCTTCAAAGTTTCGGCCCTTCTGGGTATGAAACTTTATTTTTTGTATTTCTCTTATATTTATTCTTTGTAATTCCATAGGTCTGATCAAAATTGGATGTGCCAAGTGGAATTTACGGTAACTTCCCCACAACTTGCTGATTTTTGGCCTTTCCAGGGGATCTTACTTGTATAGCGTGCCCCGCACAAAATAATTGATATAAAATTCTGAAAATCGTACCAGAAATACTACAGACTGTCCATTATCCAATGCTACCAGTATCACTCAATTTTGATACTCTAGGAAGATTTTATGATTGTTTTACCTGGAACACCTTCTTGAGACTAGTAAATAGGACTAGTTAGATACCCTATCTTCCACAAGGTGTATATACAAATTTAAGATGACCCAGAAGTTGAAATTTTTACCAAAGATGCCTTACTAATTTCTATGAATATCCTTTGGAGTTTAGGGTCTAAAACATTACAAAAAAGTGTTTATAGCGAAAATTACCCAATGACTCAGTTCAAGATGATTCAAGAACCCTATCTTGCATAGGCTGTATCTATGAAAGTATAATGCCTCAGGAGATGAAATTTTAACCCAACGTACCTTGATCTGTCTACTAAATACATTTAAATCCATTCCTTCTGAAACATTGTAGAAAAAACATTATAGGGAAAATGCCAAGATGTCTCAAATGTAGCAACGAAACCCCAAGACCTTGAGCTCTGATACCACATGTTAGGAACCAAATATCAATATAGCATAGAAAAACCTCAGAATAAGTACTCAACGCCTTGAAAAAGAGAGAAATTGATATAATAAGCCTCTTCGAGGGGGCAACCTCCTTATGCCTACATAAATGTACAATTCCAAGATGATTCAAAATGAAAAGTCTCCTTGGTATATATAGGGGACTAGGAGGTATAATTACAACTAGTGGAATAAATCCAACATAAATAAAATAACATTAATAATATAATATTCCCCAATTAAGGGGTAATGATCCACTATTTAGGGCTTAACATATTAGAAAATATTGGTCTCTTCAATTACAATAGTTTTTCAAAGAAGAATATAATGTCAAATTCACTAAATATTATGGATTGTTTCCAAGGCCAGCTTCTCAATATGAGAAAACCTTAATTCTGGTTCGATGAGACTCTTGCTTAAACAATACACTGCGTGCTCTTGGTGTAGGTCATCTTCTTGAACCAAAACAATATCGATGTTTGATTGATTTGTTGCAAAGTATAACAAGAAATATTTTCTATAGTCTAGAGGACTCAGTAGAGGGGTGAACATAAGAGCCTTTTTCAAGCCATCAAATTCCCATTATGCAAAATCATCCCATATAAATGGGTTTTCCTTCTTCAAAAGGAGCATACAACCAGTTTTACCTCAACATAATTGATGATGAATCTTCGTAATAAGTTTTCCTTCCCTTGAAGGATTTTTAGTTGGTGAATATTGCATGGGGGGAGGCAAATGAACTATTTCCTGAACCTTCAATGGGTCTACCGTGATATTATGCTTGGATACAATAAAACCTATTAGTCTCCTAGATACGTCATAAAATATGCATTTTTGAGGATTCAAACAAATCCTATAGTAGTGACATCTATTGAATATTTCGTGAATATGGGAGAGATCATATGCCTTCTTACAAGAGTGAGTGGCCAAATCATCAAGATAAGTTTTGATAATGTGTTTGATTTCATGAAAAGCATATGACATGGCCTACTAGAAAGTGGATTTAGTGTTTTTAAGTCCGAATGACATATTTTGATAGGAAAAAATGCCACAAGGAGATATAAAAATGTTAGACAATTGGCTTAGGTTGTGTTGGAACACATATATATTTTTCAAATGCTCTAGTTACCAAAAGGTTGAAGCTTCCCATTCTTTCAAATAACAAAAACAATAACCATAAACCTTAAATCTCGGATTTTGGGATTTCACATATCTAATGGTTATACGTATCAAATCTCCCAATGTCTCGACATGTGAAATAGTGAAGTCGGGTTAAGTTTAATCATGATCATCGGAACTTTGAACAACAATTATCACCATTTTAATGCATCTCACTTTCGTGATTCAGGAGTCACGCCTCGAGCGACCTTCAAGTGTCCGATGTACAAAGTCGCGAAAGAGACTTAAGATAAACCTGGTTAATTACAAGACTAATGATAATTAACGTTAGTTAATTATCGTGACTTCACGACTCGACGGTTTTACCTGAGAACAAAACCTTTGTAATCCTGATAACTGAGGTCGTGAGATTTATAAACTAACCACGATCAATTAAGAACTTAATTCTGATCAAAGTTAATTGACCAAATCGCCATATCGCAAATTTGGGGTTCATGGCTCACGACTAAGAATAAAATCATCCGAGACTACAAACATCGAAAAATGATTAATAACTAATTGTGATTAATTAAAGGATTAAACTGGATTAATTAATATCTTAAACAACTTTAAACCTATTGAGCTTATGGTTAAAGAATTAAATGTTTCTACGATCACCCCAAGTCACAAAATATCAAACATTTATGGCATTTATAAGGGATTTAGGGAAATGATTGAAATTAAGATCTTGCTTCATTTCAAAATCTTTCTATTAAAATAATTAAACGTTGTGTTAGAAAGGACCCTCATAAACTTGAGTACTCTAAGCCAAAGAATTTCCATCATTATTTGAATTTCATTCTAGTTTCACAGAGCGCGTTTAGCGAGATAACCAATGTTTGTATTTGCGTCCTTTGTGACAGGAACTATAATCTTGAGATATTACATCATGGCTCCACGAAAAACACCCAAAACAGCCGGTGAAAGTTCAGGTCATAGTTCGTATATTATTTTTGATACCTCGCCTCGAAACATCGACACAGTCAAAACATAGACACAGGTTTTCAACATCTTGCAATACAAGCTGATAAATTGCCCAGATGACTCGAGTGACAATGAGAAAGATGACTTGTATATCAAATACAAAGTGGTCACTCAGTCGGAATTGCAAAAGGTAGCGACAAGGCCGTAGCTTTTTCCATATTGTGATATGATCAAATGGGCATTGGACCATGTAGATGTCCCGAATAGGACAATATTTAACATGCATAAGGTGGCTGTTGGGATATTTAGGCCGGAGCATCTACAGGCGATGTACAAATTGTCCCCCACACCCAATTTTACTTACAATGCCGAATTCTTAGAGGGTTTAAAAAAGAAAGAGTGCAAGAAATTTGGGAATAGCTTATCTGACATGATCAAAGATTGGTGCTCACACCCTGAAAAGTTTAGGGTAGACACTCATGTTATATATGCAATCCCTTCATTGCAGCCACAATTTATGTATGTAGCGATGATGGTATGCGGGCTTTATGGGAGAGAGAATACTGCACATTTTTTTCTCCCATGGGTACTGCTTATCCACACAGTAGCAGAGGGGTACTCTCTCAACTGGGCTAAATTGTTGTCAGACAGTCTTCCCAACCAAGTTACAGAATATCAAGCACAAAGGGAAAGCGGGAAATCAACTTCATTTTTCATGTTTGCGTACATTATGGATGTTGTTTTCTGTTGGACAACTGAGAGGGAGGGGTGAATCAGTTGTCACTGTGCTTAAACAATTATGGTTCTTTTAAACTCTTTGTAGAGACACCGAATGATGATCACAATAATGCAGGGAAATAAACAATAACACTTTCAACATCATTCACATATATGAGAAACACAGAGACAAATATTTCCCGAGGAAACCCATGCAGGGTAAAAACCTCTTTTTCTTTATATGATAAGTAATAGTTACATTCTTTACAGTATCATACATATGATCACCAACTCATAATGAGGCTACAACCTCAGTTTTTCAAGCTGCAACTTGCTGAGAGCACCAACTCTCTGTTTTCTCTAGCACCCACTAGAAGGAAGCACCAACTCCTTGGTTTCTCTAGCACCAACTAGAAGGAATCACCAACTCCCTGGTTTCTCTAGCACCAACTAGAAGGAAGCACCAACTCCCTGGTTTCTCTAGCACCAACTAGAAGGAAGCACCAACTCCCTATGTTCAAGAACCCACTTGAACCTTTGAGGACACCAGTCCTCCCTAGCTCCACCCGACCACCCTGAAATATAAATCTTTGCTACTGAAACTTATTACAGTGATATGATTTTCTACAATGGCTTACCAGCCTCATCACTGTTCTACTGCATTTCATTGCCTTTCTGCACACATCACTTGCGCTGTCTGTTCTTCCGCTTTTTATCCTCTGTGTGCCATGTCCATTCACTGCACAGTTCCTCTTCTGTGCTATTCAACTGCTGCACTTTCCTCCTTCTTCACACATGAATCACCTTCACCAACAACAACCACAACAAACTCCAATAGCGACAACAACCCCATCTCTTCTCTGTACCGTGTATTTATATCTTCTGTGCACCTTGTGCATGCAATGTTTGCAATGCCTCTGCATGCTGACTCCGCACCATTATCCTCCACCTCTTGAGTGCTCCGTCTGATCAACATCGTGACACTTTAGCTTCTCTAGTGGTTCGCCCCATGTGTCCAGCATCACTGTATGTTATAATGAGATTCCTCAGCCTCTCTGGCAGTTTGTGACTCTTCGTCTTCTCTGTGACAGTCGAACTCACCTTCTTTGTTTAAGTTATAGGCCTCAATGCTCATCAGCTATCAATCACCTCCACGAACATCTTCATTCCTCTCAGAGACTCTTCACCTGCTCTGTCAGTCATCCCGAAGTGTCTTCGCATCCTCTGGTAGAAACCATCAATGGTTTCTAGCAGTTTCACTGTGTCGTGCACCAGTAGCCCTCAGATATTCTTCAGGTTAATCTATGCCATTGGATGAGCTTTATTAATCTTTCCTTTAAATCAGGTTTCGACATTTCATCATTCTTGTTGCATTGTGTTCTTGCCTCTCCAAGTCGCGATTCGCGAAACTCCGATATTGAGTTTGATTAACGATCCAGATCTGACCTCTATTCAACGACTACGATTAAATCGCAATTTCTCATATCGCGATATCGGGATTCCTGATGTCAATAATCTTTGACATGTCCGAATCTCGATCCCTGATGCCTCTCTATTGACTGGAATCAACGGTCCAGATAAAATCTTTATCTGACGGCTCAAATTACATCGTGATTTCACATATCATGAAATCGAGATTCCTGTGGTGAATGTTCTTTGACAACTTCAACACTCGATCCTTGAGACTCTGACCTGGTGTCCATCTGCTGACATCACATGTGGATTGACACGTGTTGAATACTGCCATGTGTCATTCTGATTCATGACTTACATGTGCCTGAAATGTTGAATGATTCTGACACTTGTCAATACCTGGTTGTGCCACGAGTTCCTAGCTGACGTGGTCTGCTGACGTGAGTCGCGTCAACGGTCTAGATCACATCTTGATCTGACGGTTTAGATTATGCCGGGATTTTTCATATCAAGAAATCGAGATTCCTGTTGCATTGTTTCTTTGACATTTCCATCACGCGATCCTCGAAACTACGATCAATGGTTTAGATGTGATCTTGATTTGACGACTCAGATTACGCTGGGATTTTTCATATCGAGAAATCAGGATTCCTGTTGCATTGTTTCTTTGACATTTCCAAAACGCGATCCTCGAAACTTCGATCAACAGTTCAGATGTGATCTTGAATTGACGGCTCAGATTACACCTCTAACTTCAATTAGCCCTCCGGCTAAGCTCGTGGTCCACGTGACCTCCCCCTATATGACCATAGCCAAACCTCCTCATCGGGGTTTCAGACTTTCCAATGTCAAAACATGTATGTCCTCAGGATTCACGATCCCTTGAATCCCGATGCGCTCTTTATGCACTAGCTCTCCTGGCTAGGCTCCTGGCCCATATGACCGTTATCCCCATGACCGCAGTCTTACCACTCGTCGGGGTTTCGATCTTTTCAATGCCGCAATGCACTGGCTCATGGGATTCCTGATATGTGAAACCCTGATGAGTCAACCCTCCTTTCGGGATTTCACCTTGGATTTTCCCGATGGTAAACCTCGTGTGGCTCCTGTCCGATATGACGGCTGACGGGATTTCTGAATGAGATCCAACGGTTCTCGATCTCTCCCTTCTGTAGGCTTCTCCTAATCTTCTCCTGGACATAGAAACCAACGGTCCAGATCTTCTTCTTCAGCTGATCTGACGGAGACTGTGCTCCCTCCTGAGCTTTGCACACTTTCCTCCCAACCTTGGGAGAATTACAAGTTCTCAAAGGCCTCGACCTTTGTCTTCCTTCTCCTTTGCGAACTCCTGTATCTTGAGCTTTGCTGCACGCATTTTCCTCGACATTGTTCCTCCTGAGCTTTCACTTCCGAATCCTATTTTTCCATCGATGCACACTCTGATCCTGCCAACTTCACTGTTGTACTTTCCATCAATGACAAGCATACGCTACCTATTAAACATTTGCCAACAATCTCCCCCTTTGGAATTGATGGCAACTAAGGCACCCAAATTCTTTTCTCCCCCTTTGACAACAATGTCAAAGAAGAGACATGCTCCCCCGAAGCTATTGCAGTAATTTTAGGAGGCATTAGATATTCAAACAATACAAATCTCCCCCTAACAAAATGGACTCTTTTAGGTGTGAAATTAAATGACACCCAACTTCTGTCTGAGATATTCAAACGGTGTCTTGGGTAGGGGCTTAGTAAAGATGTCTGCAATTTGTTCTGTAGTGGGAATGTAATGAACCTGAACAATCTGATTGGTGACCTGCTCTCTCAGAAAATGATATTTTATGGGAATATGTTTTGTCTTGGATTAGAAGATAGGATTTTTAGACACACTGATGGCACTAGTGTTATCACAATGAATTGGGATAGGTGCAGTGTATTTTACCTCTAAGTATGCAAGTGTCTGAATCATCCATAATACCTGTGTGCAACAGGTAGCAATAGCAATATACTCTGCCTCTGTGGTTGATAAAGAAATGGAACCTTGCTTTTTACTAAGCCAGGCTACTAAGGAGTTACCCAAGAAGAATGCTCCTCCACTGGTGCTTTTTCTCTCATCAACACAATTTTCCCAATCTACATCTGAATAAGCAGTGAACTGAAGACTTTGATTTCTAGGATTCCACAGACCATAAGTCATTGTTTCTTTTAAGTACCTTAATATCCTTTTGATAGCTTGCAAATGACTCTGTTTAGGTGCATCCTGATATCTTCCTACCATTCCTACAACATGCATTATGTCTGGGCGAGATTCTATGATGTACAATAGGCTTCCTATCATTGATCGATATGAGCTTTGATCAACATCAGGTGAATCATCATCCTTGCTTAATTTAAATCCAGTTACCATAGGTGTACCCACAGGTTTAGAATCTTCCATTTGAAACCTTTTCAACATTTCTCTTAAATATTTTCCTTGAGAAATGAAGATCCCTTCGGGCCTCTGAGTGATTTGCAGACCAAGGAAAAATGGCAGTTCTCCTATCATAGACATTTCAAATTCAAACTCCATGGCAGAAGCAAACCATTGTACCAGTGAATCCTTATTACATCCAAAGATGATGTCATCTACATAGACCAGTACGATGAGCAAATCATTATCCTCTATCTTAATATACAGATTGTTGTCAGCTGTTCCTCTCTTGAGCCCTTTGTCTTTGAGATACGTATCCAGTCTGTGATACCACGCTCGAGGGGCTTGTTTTAAACCATATAAATATTTCTTCAACTTGCATACTAAGTTAGGGTTATCAGACAACTTGAAACCCTCTGGTTGTTCCATATAGACTTCTTCACTTAAATCTCCATTGAGAAAGGCTGACTTGACATCCATTTGGTAGACTTTAAACCTTTTATGACAAGCATAGGCAAGAAACATTCTGATAGCTTCTAATCTTGCTACAGGCGCAAATGTTTCATCAAAATCCAGTCCTTCTATTTGAGCATAGCCTTTATAGACTAACCTCGCTTTGTTCCTGATAACTTGTCCTTGCTCATTCAACTTATTCTTAAATATCCATTTGGAGCCAATGACGTTTTTACCTTCGGGTCTTTGAACCATCTCCCATGTATTGTTTTTCTCAATCTAATCAAGTTCTTCATTCATTGCTTTAATCCAGTGATCATCTGTTCTGGCTTCATTAAAATTATTAGGTTCCAGCATGGATATGAGAGCTATATGAGATTGTTCGGTGGTTTTGATTAGCTTTCTGCTAGTTTGTACCCCTTTGCCTTTTTCTCCAATTATCTGACTTGCAGGATGATTCTTTTGAATGATTCTGGAGGAGAAATTTGTAGTTGACTGCTGATTTGAGTTTGTCTGAGTGTCTGAGTCTTCATCTGATTCAGAGTCTTCGTTTTCTGATTCTTGGACTTGTTCATCTTCAGATTTAGCTGTGTCTTCTGTAGAAGTCTCATTATCCTACACCTCTCTTGCTAGGATTCCTTCATCAATTTTTATATCAATACAGTCAACCATTTTATGAAGCCTCTTATTATAGCATCTGTATCCTTTACTGTTTGTAGCATACCCTAATAAAATACCTTCATCCGCCCTGTCATCATATTTGCCGAGGTTTTCATCATTATTCTTTATGTAGAATTTACTCCCAAAGACTCTGAAGTGTTTGATTGAGACAGGTCTTCCAAACCATAATTCATAAGGTGTTTTGTCACTTTGTGGTCTAAGGTGAGCTTTGTTAAGCACATGGACTGCTGTGTGTATTTCTTATACCCAGTAGGTTTGACCAATGTTCTTCTCATTCATCATTGACCTGGCCATTTCCTGCACTGTTCTATTTTGCCTCTCAACTACTCCATTTTGTTGTGGAGTTCTTGGTATGGTGTATTCTCTCTTGATCCCATGCTCATCGCAGAATTCCTTGAAGTCTATTGACATAAACTCTCCTCCTCGGTCTGATCTTACTGCATTTAACCTCTTCCCTGTTTGAGTCTCAGTTAGAGCCTTAAATATCTTAAACTTCTCAAATGCTTCATATTTTTCTTTGAGAAAAGCAACCCAAGTAAGTCTGGAGTAATCATCGATAATCAACATGAAGTAGTTTTCTTTTCCTGTGCCTTCCTGTCTTGATGGTCCACATAAGTCCATATGAACTAGTTGGAGTGGTTTCTCTGTTGAAG
>ML780029.1:481959-559755 GCA_009831015.1 Picea engelmannii | reverse complement strand
GAGATCTCAAGATTTTCTGAACTAAAGAAGGTTCCCCAATTGTTTCACCAAGTTCCTTCATTGCATTTACCATTTCTTCTATTCTCAGAAAGTATTTTCCAATAGTTTCATCTTCCTTCATCTTCAGTTGTTCAAACTGTATTGTGTAGGTTTGACGCTTTGCATCCTTTACCTTCTCATTACCCTCATAACTATTAATGAGTTTGTCCCACATTTCTTTGGCATTTCCTAGGTGCATAACTTTTACGAATTCTGCTTCTGCAAGCCCACTCAAGATAGCATTCATAGCCTTAGCATTGAAGCTAAATTCTAGTTTTTCATCCTTATTAGCTAGCACAACTGGCTTTACATAACTAGTATCTACCACATCCCAGACATTTGCACCTAAATCCATTATGTAGGTTCTCATTCTAACTTTACAGAAGGCAAAGTTTGTTCCATTGAACATAGGGGCCTTATTGGTTGAATTTCCTTCATGGCTTGACATGTTTAAGCTCTAGGATCTACCCTTAGATAAAAGGGGCCAGCTCTAATACCAATTGTTGGACAGCTGAGAGGGGGGGAGGGGGGTGAATCAGTTGTCACCGTGCTTAAACAATTATGGTTATTTTAAACTCTTTGTAGAGACACTGAATGATGATCACAATAATGCAGGGAAATAAACAATAACACTTTCAACATCATTCACATATATGAGAAACACAGAGACAGATATTTCCCGAGGAAACCCATGCAGGGTAAAAACCTCTTTTTTCTTTATATGATAAGTAATAGTTACATTCTTTACAATATCATACATATGAGCACCAAATCATAATGAGGCTACAACCTCAGTTTTGCAAGCTGCAACTTGCCGAGAGCACCAACTCTCTGTTTTCTCTAGCACCCACTAGAAGGAAGCACCAACTCCCTGGTTTCTCTAGCACCAACTAGAAGGAAGCGCCAACTCCCTAGTTTCTCTAGCACCAACTAGAAGGAAGCACCAACTCCCTGTGTTCAAGCACCCACTTGAACCTTTGAGGATACCAGTCCTCCCTCGCTCCACCCGACCACCTTGAAATATAAATCTTTGCTACTGAAACTTATTACAGTGATATGATTTTCTACAATGGCTTACCAGACTCATCACTGTTCTTCTGCATTTTGTTGCTCTGTCTGCCTCATTTCCTTTCTGCACACATCACTTGCACTGTCTGTTCTTCCGCTTTTTATGCTCTGTGTGCCATGTCCATTCACTACACAGTTCCTCTTCTATGTTATTTAGCTACTGCACTTTCCTCCTTCTTCACACATGAATCACCTTCACCAACAACAACCACAACAAACTCCAATCGAGACAACAACCCCATCTCTTCTCTGTACCGTGTATTTATAGATTTTGTGCACCTTGTCCATGCAATGTTCGCAATTCCTCTGCATGCTGACTCTGCGCCGTTATCCTCCACCTCTCGAGTGCTCTGTCTGATCAACATCGTGACTCTTCAGCTTCTCTGGTGGTTCTCCCCGCATGTCCAGCATCACTGTATGTTATACTGAGATTCCTCAGCCTCTCTGGCAGTTTGAGACTCTTCGTCTTCTCTGTGACAGTTGAACTCACCTTCTTTGTTTCAATTACAGGCCTCAATGCTCATCAGCTTTCAATCACGTCCACGAACATCTTCATTCCTCTTAGAGACTCTTCACCTCCTCTGTCAGTCATCTCGAAGTGTCTTCGCATCCTCTGGTAGAAACCATCAATGGTTTCTAGCAGTTTCATTGTGTCATGCACCAGTAGCCCTCAAATCTTCTTCAGGTTAATCTACGTCATTGGATGAGATTTATTAATCATGCCTTTAAATCGGGTTTCGGCATTTTGACATTCCTGTTGCATTGTGTTCTTGCCTCTCCAAGTCGCGATTTGCAAAACTCCGATATGGAGTTTGATCAACGATCCAGATCTGATCTCTATTCAATGGCTGTGATTAAATCACGATTTCACATATCGTGATATCGCGATTCCTGATGTCAATAATATTTGACATGTCCAATTCTCGATCCCTGATGCCTCTCTATTGACTGGAATCAACGGTCCAGATCAAATCTTGATCTGACGGCTCAGATTACATCGTGATTTCAAATATCGTTAAATCGGGATTCCTGTGGTGAATGTTCTTTGACAACTTCAACACTCGATCCTCGAGACTCCGACATGGTGTCCATCTGCTGACATCACACGTGGATTGACACGTGTTGAATACTGCCACGTGTCATTCTGACTCGTTACTTACATGTTCCTGAAATGTTGAATCAGTCTGACACTTGTCAATACCTGGTTGTGCCACGTGTTCCTAGATGACGTGGTCTGCTGACGTGAGTCGCGTCGACGGTCTAGATCACATCTTGATCTGATGGTTAAGATTACTCCAGGATTTTGCATATCGAGAAATCAGGATTCCTGTTGCATTGTTTCTTTGACATTTCCATCACGCGATCCTCGAAACTATGATCAACGGTTCAGATGTGATCTTGATTTAACGGCTTAGATTACGCCGGGATTTTTCATATCAAGAAATCGGGATTCTTGTTGCATTGTTTCTTTGACATTTCCAACACGCAATCCTTGAAACTCCGATCAACGGTTCAGATGTGATCTTGAATTGACGGCTCAGATTACACCTCTAACTTCAATTAGCCCTCCGGATAAGCTCGTGGTCCAAGTGACCTCCCCCTATATGACCACAGCCAAACCTCCTCATCGGGTTTTCGGACTTTCCAATGTCGAAACATGTATGTCCTCAGGATTCACGATCCCTCGAATCCCGACGCACTCTCTAAACACTAGCTCTCCTGGCTAGGCTCCTGGCCCATATGACTGTTATCCCCGTGACCGTAGTCTTACCATTCATCGAGGTTTTGAGCTTTTCAATGCCGCAATGCATTGGCTCATGGGATTCCCGATATGTGAAACCCCGATGAGTCAACCCTCCTTTCGAGATTTCACCTTGGCTTTTCCCGATGGTAAAACTCGTGCAGCTCTTGTCCGATCTGACGGCTAACGGGATTTATGAATGAGATCCAACGGTTCTCGATCTCTCCCTTCTGTAGGCTTCTCTTAATCTTCTCCTAGACGTAGAAACCAAAGGTCCAAATCTTCTTCTTCAGCCGATCTGACAGTGGTTGTGCTCCCTCCTGAGCTTTTCACACTTTCCTCCCAACCTTGGGAGAATTACAAGTTCTCAAAGGCCTCGACCTTTGTCTTCCTTATCCTCTGTGAACTCTTGTATCTTGAGCTTTGCTGTGTGCGTTCTCCCTGATGTTGTTCCTCCTGAGCTTTCACTTCCAAATCCTGTTTTTCCATCCATGCACACTCTGATCCTGCCATCTTCACTTTTGTACTTGCCATCAATGACAAGCATACGCTAACTGTTAGGCATTTGCCAACATTTTCTTCATGACACCTTTTCCATTAATGAGCTGGAGCTGGAATCCAAATAATGTAGAGCCTATTCATGTGTACCACTCCAAACTCTGGGAAGTTAAGGTCAAGGACTTCAGCTATGAGATTTTAAACTGTGTAATGGTACCAATGCATGTCATTATCTACGACCATCCACCTCCCAGGATTTCGGATAAAGTCGTGACAAACATAAATAGTGTGGAAGAATGGTACCTGGAAGAACAATTATTGTATATTAGGGTTTTTGGTTGCTCTGTTCCCCCTTATTCCCTACCACTATTCTTACCAGACAAGTTGGTATGTCGAGAAATCACCAGGAAAACTGTGCTCGGTGGGATAAGCAAAGAAATCAAAGGAGTTCAAAAAAGGGTATGGTCGTATTTTCCCATACACATTGGTACATGTTCTTTATTAGGTTTCGGCCATGCCAAAGTGAAGGCCACGGTCTTAGAGGAAATGAAACTAGTAGACATTGAATTTAAGAAACACGATCCTCATAGGTTTGTGGGTAGCCATATGGAAAGTTGTGGTCTAAAAAGATATGAGCACGAAGATTCCCCCTGTGACGAAATTTTCTGAGGAGCGAGATCCTACTCAAAAGTCTTAAGTTGAGTTTGAGCTCTACTGCCCGGAGAGATGGCCGATTTCTACAAATTCCAGGAACATCAGATAAGTGGCCTTCCCAAAGTTTTTCAAGGCAAAAACTCAAGACCTCTAGGTACACAGCAAATAGAAGCCCAAGTTTCAATGGATACAAATCCCAGAAAAAAATAAATTCAGGAGAACACAGAGGAAACTGAGACCTTGAAACAAGAAACCGAGATCCTAAGCTGAGAGGAAGAACTCCCAGAAACAGATACACCAGTTAAACAGGTCAAGGATCAAACAGAGACCCCTTCAAAGGGGTAGGAGACACACCCTTTTCTCTATCAACTGAAATGACCAAAGATGCTATCATGAAACAAGCATCCAAAGAAATCGACAGTCTCATTCCATCTGTCACGCCCTTACAATTTACAAAGGGGAGTCCCAATGCAGAGATAATATTTAAAGAGGATTTAACAACTATCTCTATAGAAGAATTACCTCCTAATGATTTCTTTTTTAGAAAGAAAAGGAAGGTCATGGTGAAGCGAGAAACATACCAAAAGGTAGGTGCAACATCTAAGAAATAGATAATACTAACAGATGGAGAAGACTTAGAAGAGGAAAAATTCTCTGGTGAGATAGCAGGAACATTGGGGGCTTATGCAACAACCAACCAATATTCAATTGGAACCTTGAAGGAACAACTCAAACAAAAAGACTTGTTAATCAGAAAATTACAGACTCAGATGGAAACTGTAGAAGAAAATGCCAGGAATGAGGCATGTAAAAACCTTGAACAAGTCAGAGCAACTAATCAACAGAAAATCAAACAGCTCAAATATAATCTTGAGCAAATAAAATAGTCGGATTAGACAATTCAAGCAGAAGTAAGTCAACAGGAGGAGCTAATAAAAAAACTGCAATCTAAATTAAATTTTACTGAAAGACAGGTCATAGATGTAGTGGCATTTCAAAATCAAGCCACAAAAATACAAAAGAAGATAGAAGCATCTCAACAGAGTCTACTTACTAAAGTAGAAATCATCCAGGATCATTTTCAGTTGATAGATCAAGCCTTAGAAATAATCACCTTAAGAGAGAGAGAAGATAAGGTGGCTCAAAGTACTTTCCAGGAGGCTATCATATCAAAGATGAAAGATGAAATGGTCATCGCTTCCAGATTATCCATTCAAGAACAAACCAGAGGTAACATCCTGTTAAAAGCATGGGAGCATAATCTATCAGAGAAAAAAAAAATGGCTAAAGAGGTGAGAGACTCTTGTGAAGAAACATTTAGCCTAACAAATAAAAATTTGCTAGATCTCGATAAGGAGAATAGCTCTGGAACTTTGGGAAAAATTAACATAGTTAAACATCTTCTAGATAACAAGGAAAATGTGGAGAGAAATCAAGTTGAACTATCTCAAATAAAATAGGTCGATATTGCCTAGATAGATAAATGGTTGATAAAACCAAACCTACAGTTATTGTCTATCATTATAGAAGACATGAAAATAGGAGCAAGACTGCCACAGTTGGAAAGGAAGTACTACTCTTTTGAAGAAAATAACCAAACTGAACTTCCCAAGTTAATAGCCCAGTTGGTAGAAAAGTGTGTCAATTGTATTGAACAGGGGAAAGGGAAGACTTCTGGAGGCTAGTAATACAGTTTCTTATTCCATCCTATTTTGGAGCTAGAGGACAAAGAAAGGAAAACACCCTGCCAGCATGAAGGAAGACAAATGACAACTAAGTGAAGCGTTTCATCTTTTCATTTGTAACCATAACTTTTAGAATTGTAGAATTCAAAATGTTTTAATCTAGTATAAATATACATTTTGAGAAAGAAACAAGGGTTGATTTTTGTCGATTGTAAAAGAGAACACTCTCTTCACTGAGAATTAATACAAATGCAAGCCAGAGATTCTACATCTCGTCTATTCTGAGTTATGTGTTCTTTTTCTTTTCATATTTCAACATACTTTCATATATTTTCTTTGATGAATGCAAATCACAATTTAGTACAACCTCTACCGTGGTTATGTTATATTCAGTAATCTATTAACAAACATATTTTCCTCTGTATTCACTATTAGTTAATACAAGACCTGCATGTTAATTAGATACTACATTTTATACTTCATTGACGATTACATCAATCACTTTCTTCTTCTGTTAAAAAGTAATATTCTTCATCTTTGATTCTTTTCTTTGATTAGCAGCTTTATGTTTTTCTTTCCATTCATTCTATATTTTGATTTTAACTCAGGTACGAGAAACAACCTCTGAGATGTTATAATATTAATTCATTTTAAATAACTTTTCTTAGCTATTTATGTGGTGAAAGAAAAACATTGAAACCTTTTCCTCATTTCCTGATGCCTGACATTATACTTATAGCCTTAGTATAAACTCAGGAACAACATCTTTTTGGCGTCGTTGCCGAGGATGGAGAAACGAAGTTATTCTTCCCTGGGAGAACGAATTTTTGCAAGTTTCTTTCTTTGATAGTGAACATATACTGAACACATTATAAAGGATAAGTTTTTATTATTCACTTGGTGACTCCACAATTTAAATAAGATGGCATCTAGTCGAAGGAACACCAGACAAAACCCAGATGATAAGTAGACCTCGCATGTTTCCAACCCTGAAAAAATACTGAAACCAAGAGGATTCCTTAAGAAAGATATTGTGGTTTACCAACCTAAATCCATACAGTCTAAGGCTAAGGTTCCACTTGAAACCATAAACCCTAAATTAGTCCTACCCGAAATTAAGACTGAAGCTCATTCAACTACCTCCAGTGTAAGTGAAGAGAAGACATCTACAGTAAAGTCTGTTTTGATTGATATGCCGTCATCTCTCGAACTAAATTTCCCAACCTCACAAAGTCTAGAAGAGTATACCTTACACTCATATTCAACTACTGCGGATTCTCCCATTTGCATATCTTGCAAGTCAGAGGAACCGAGTCCCCGTATCTCGTTTCCCCTTTTTCAGTTTTTTCGTCTCCTGATAAACGATTCTATGAATCTTTCTTGCTTCATCCAAAAGAAGCTAAAGGATCGCTATACATCTTTGAAAACCCTCTTTATAACTTATCGGTTTCCTCTCCTAGAATATCTATGGCAGCTGCCGGAGGAGGAGGAGGGGGTGGTCAAGGCCCACCCCCACCCCCTAGGATTTTTGCTAAAGTAGCTTCTAGATACACTCCTTTGGTCCTCCCAATACCCCTTCATGATTTACCTGAAAATTACATGAAAAACCTACCTAATTTTATGGGGGAAGGAGACTTAACCGTAGTCGAACATATAAATTTATTTGATCAATTCGTAGATATTCTTGGTCTCGAGCATGAAGATGCATGTTCTCAGTTGTTTGTTCAAACTTTTGAAGGACAGGTGAGAACCTGGTTTCGAAGTTTGCCCGCAGGTTCGATATTATCCTACAACACACTAGAAAACTCTTTTCTCAAACAATGGGGTGAAAGGAAAGATCACTTATATTATTTAACCGAGTTTGGGGATTTAAGGAAGAAAAATTCAAAAAATTCCATTGAATTCATACTAGTAGGTGGGACCCCCTTGAACTGGAAGATCATATCTATTCATTTTCGATGTTTTGATGATGTGCTACAAAGGTTTACATGGTTGATGAGATATTTTTTTCGTTGGTATGAGCCAAGATTTGAGATGTTGTTCCTTCATGTTACTGCAGCCTGCTATTCATTTATGGTATTTATTCTTCTCACGCCTGCACAACAAACATGTTAGTGAATTTATATGAAAGACAATTAAAGGAAGGCAAAATAATATAACACATGCAAGATAGGGACCTAGTTCTACAATACCACATGCATGAAAATACTTGTTGATTGTTGTTGAACCCTAGCTAACAAGAAAATGCCTATGAAATTGTGTGAATTACATTTTTTATATGTATATGGTTGAAACATTGGTGGCGCACTTGGAAAGAATTATTGTAAATGGTCATGCAATGGGAAATGGAATTATCTAGCTGATTTACATATGGTATTTGATAGTTTGAGTGTCGAGGGAACTATTGACAAGTTAATGGTGCTATTGGTTATGCAATGACTGGATTATATGGAATTCGAATTATGTTATGGTGTAAGCCATGCTATGGGGTTTTAATATGGTGATAGTCTTGATACATGTTGATTAATGGTGTTAATGGAGAATTGTTGGCATATACTGTTTGAGTTAATGAGGTATAGGTGGAGGCAACGCGCATTTACTGCACGTCATCTTTACCCTTCTTGTTGGCCGCCACCCAAATCAGACTATTGTTTGATCTTGCTTCTGTGTTCATGCTCTAGAATTTTAGTAGGGTGAAACCACTCGACCACCTCTCATCTTAAGGATTTCGATTAATAGGTATGTGTTTTCATTTTAGCCATTCTTGACTTCACTTTGGTTATGAAATGATTGTTGGATCAGATGTATGGGTTTGTGTTTGTCCTGAGTGTTGCAATTGTGTGAAATTTTGGAAAATGAATGGTTCTTCCTGCATTTTTTTGAGTTGTAGAAGTTATTAGTCTCCCTGATGGTAGATCTCTATTACTACTGGCTTTGTTGGAGTGCTTTTAGTTGTTGAGTTTCTTAGCTGGTTGTCCCCACATGTGCACATCACTTGTCCAGTCTCTGTTTTTTTTTGGGGTTTAACGGTTGAAAGAATCATTCATCACTTCTTTTTGTTTATTTGAGAAATGGTCGATTTCCTCACTAAAAGCCACAAAATGGATCTTCTGTTCTTTCTCAGCCTCATCATCGGCTTAGTACTAGGGTTTATTTAAGAACCACAAGGGTTACACCTTGTGCACATTAAGATTCACTATCAATCGGTTGGGGCCTCGCTCCTCTGTGATAACCCTCCTGTCTCAGAATTGACATATATCTGCGAATAAATCGTGGTTCCTTTTGTGCATGCACTGCTGGTATCAGGGTTTGTCACCATTAAAAGAAGTTGGCTCCAGCTATCCTGTGTTAGTCACAATGTGAACCGTTAAATCTACAAGTCCGAGGGTGACATGGAGCACCAGCCTGGCCTATAGGGTTTACCACTTATGTGTTGGATGGCCTTATATCACCGACCATTTTGAGTACAGATCCATCCAATTGGTTAAGTAACAATCATGATAGTTTGGAATTCGGTTACTGTTCTGCAATAATAAGGATAAACCCTTCGTTGACAGTTTCACTTTCACAAAACGCAGTCACTCTCCTCTTATTAATACTTAGTATTGGAACAACCTCTACCCCGATTCAATGGGATGCATGGGTATGCATAGCTGCTACAGTTTGTTCGGTTGATTGATTTTCTCCCACAATGGCAAATTGTTGATTGATATGAAGTCACTAGTAATTGCACTTATGGGGTTTTGAATGATGGTTGACATTGGTTACAAATGTTGAGTGTTGTTCACACATGTCGCATTCTGAGAATGATGTTTTGCAAAGTGAATTACTGGGTGGGGTAATTGTGGTCTTCTTTGGGGACAAATGATTATTGGACTGGATATATCTATTGCATCTTTTCGTTTGTTGGTTGAATAAGCCTGAGTATGCATAGCCTGGTCAATGACGAGTGACTAAATCAATGTCTCAACACGATATATTGATTTATATCATGATCATATATTTTCTGTGTGATTATTGAAAATGTTACACTTTGGGATTTTGTCAGTTGCGCACTGTGTGTAGTATGGATGACTTGTTTTCATACTCAGTGATACCCACTGAGTTTTAATCACGTTATTTATTGCAATTGGCCATTGTTGATGAAAATTGTGTTGGGTAGGTGGCTCAACTTTTAAGTTACATTGGATTGTTTGTTTACAAGGGGAGAACTATATTTCCTGGGAAAATTACTCCTGCATATCCTGTGTATAATTGATGGTTGTTGGTTATATAATAAGTTGTCATTTTCAGGCATGTAAATTTGATCTTTTACTACATATATATATGAGAATGAATATCATTGCAAAATTTAATGGGCTCTATTACAACAATAGTGACTTCATTGAAAACATGACTGTGGAGTATAGTCATGGATTGAAGAAATGCCTGGACAATGGTTGATTTTGATAGTAACAGATTGGAAATGGGGACTGTTTGTAAATTTTTATAAAATGCAGATTGTGGGAATAGTGCCTCTTACAAATCATATGGAAAACCTATTGTTTTTCAATAGCATTGTGTTAAGTTTTTGATTAATGGACAGTAAACTAGTTAAATGTATAGGAATTGGTATTTATTCAAATGATTGTTGATTGGATGGTGCATCTAGTCTTACTACAAAATATTTTATGGATTGCTTGATTAATTTCATGAACAATAATTGTTTTCTTCCCCTTCCATGATCTCACTTTCTGCTAATTACAAACCCTTCACATATCCCATATCCTTCTTCACCCCTTGTTCTGAAATTAATTACAACCAAAGGAAATTCTGTGTTGAGATAGATGAAAGTGGCAATGTTTTGGGTGGATTGCAGTGATTTTTTATTGGCTTGTTTTACAGTTGATTGTTATTGTCATTGAGCAATGACCATTTCTTCTCCCCTTTCATTATATCATTTTTTTCGCTAATTACAAACCCCTCATGTATCCCTGAACCCTTTTTTACCTCCCTGCTCATTGATTAACATTAGAACCATTTGTATGGATTGGATTGCATGAGCCTGATACATTATGAGCCAAATCTATTTTGTATTTTTAAGAGTTGTCATGCATGGTTATTTAAAAGAATATTTTCTAATCGATTACACATGCAGGATGCATTTTTTCAGTCAGGGAAGCCATGGCCGAGGAAATAGAGGTAGAGGTAACTGGAACCGAGGCCCAAGAAGGCCCAGGTTCTCCATACATTTTGATGTTGATTCAGAAGAGCTTGGCCAATTGTTTCACGCCAGATTCTTTAACTCGATTGGGCACAAAATAGTCCAACCTAGGCTTGAAAGGCCTCCTTTCCAAGCCCCACAAGCCCCTGGTATCCCTGTACCTCCTCATGTCTCCTTACAACCTGAGGTCCTTGAAAATGATGGATGGCAGGATATTGTACACCCGACAGTCTCCTAACATCGTGGCTGGCCCAACTTGACCTTGCCTACTCCTCCACCTTTGAACCCCATTTTCCAAGATGCCCCTAACCACTCACATGTGCAATCCTCCCATGCTAGAAAGATATTGAAGACTGAATCCCACCATGCATTTGATAAAGGAAAAACCACTATTTCCCCTTCTTCACCCTCTGTTGATTCTGAAAAATCTTTGTCTTCATAGATGCATTTGAGGGACGATTGTTCCCATTTGATCAATGAGATAAAGCCTAAAGGCTCTGCCTAGCCTAAGGCATTTTCAGGGAAATAAAGAGGTGAAAACAACAACCAAGGAAGGGTTACATCATAGACTGGGAAATATGGATTTTGAGTTTTAATTTATCTATTGTTTTATAACAGTTGACTTCATGAATTTTTGGGACAATATGTTTTATTTTGGATATATGAGTATTATTTTCAAATATTTTCAAATTTTCATGAGCCAAAAGTAAATATGTTAAGGGGAGGCACAAGGTGGATTGTTTGCTTAACTAATGGTTATGTTATAATTGTTATGATTTTTATGAACTAAAGGGAGTCACAAGGGGTCCCACCTACTAGTTATTATTTATTTATGCCCCTATTAGGATTATTACTTTTTCCCCGTAACTAAAGTTAGTTGAGTCTTTAGTTAGCTTAACTAATGAGTTGGTTCAACTACTTCAACCAATTCTAATTTGTTAAAAGCAAAAGGAAAGAGAGGAACAACATGATGATAGAAGCAGGAGAATGTTAAGGTTTTCTCTTTGATTTTATGTCGAGATAGCTTAGTTTTCATTCATTCGTATATTCATCATAGCCTTATTCTCTTTTGTGATAGAAGGTCTTATTGTAGACAACAATATTCAAGGCTGAATCAAATCATTCAGACACTTGTTTTTTAGAGGTGTTGATCTATCTTTGATAGTCTGTGTAGACTTTTCTATTTTGAATTAATTTTCATGACTGATAAAGGCTACTGTGGAGAGTCGAGTGGGAATCAATCTATGGAAAGTTGATCCAGCTTTTAGAGTTCAGTTTTGGTTTTCTGTCAGAGGTCCTTTTGTATGTTTCATGGGGGGCGTCTAGGTTTGACTTTGGTCCAAGATTTTTGTATGATATTTTGTAAAGAAAATGTCTCTTTGGTGAATTGGAATGAAATAAAGGATTGTTTTATGTCTCAACTGTCTTGATTATCATCTTGGTGTATTTTCTACTGTTCTTACATTTATTTCAGAAACTGTTATGTTCAGAAAATTACATAAAAAATAAATTTCCAACAAGTTTTTTGTTGGTAAAAGACTAGCCTAAGCACTCGTAATTAATACTTGTGAGTTAGGACATTGTTTTTGTTGGCTATAAATTTAGGGTGATATTCCCGTCTACTTTGATTTAGCCAAGTAAAGTATGGAAATGATTGAGTATGATCAATCCATATCTTTTCCTCAACATTTATTTGGAAACCATACTAGGGAGATCTTCGATATCTCTCTGGTGAATTTTTATACTTGATTTTCATCGATACATGTTTCTTTTTATGATTTTGATTATTTGACTGTTTTTCTATTAATGATAGTTCCTACTACAAGGCATCCCAATATTGATCTCAGTATTCAAGACCAGACCATAATTGTTTTGAACCTGTTTAACACCATATTAGACACCGCTAGAACCCGTGTCGAGCTTAACCGTTCTTCAACAACAATTGAACGGGATATTAGTGTTCAAGAACAATTGGAAGCTATACGTAGGCAGGCTAGAAATCAATAGTAACCTTTTGTTTCTTCATTTTTGGCCTTTCTTTCATGTCCTTTGATTCTCGTGCTTCTAGAAGAAGAAGAGGCTTGTCACTCGAAATCAGTCCTATTGCTGAAATAGGAAGGACAAACGTTGTGTTATCTGCCCGACAAGGGGCTCTAAGGAGAACTTTATCTGATTCATCTAGTTCATCTTTCTTTCCCTCATCTATCACCCACAAGATGACATCTAGTGGTGGCTCTGGTGGCACTGAAAGTGCTCCATCTTCCCAATATTCATCGTCATCGGTGATTGGTAGCTTGTACAACTACCATATCCTTGTCCAATCTACTACAAACCCCACCAAAGTCATAAAAAAGTATGGACTTTTTCAGTTCGAAGAAGACGCCACAACTACACCATGCCATGTGTCCTCTCCTCTTAACCTAGCAACTGCTACTTGTCCACTTCCAAAGTTTAAGGAGCACCTGCCTAAGTTTTTAGGGAATAACACTGTCAGTACCAATGAACACCTAGTGGCATTTTCTAATGCTTGTCATAACATAGGGGCCAACGACAATGACACCTGCATGTGCTTATTTGTCAATTCCTTGGAAGGGAAGGTTGCAGCCAATTTCTTTGACCTTCCTCCTAAGATCCTATCTACTTGGGAGGAGTAAATCTATTGGTTCCAATCCACTTATGGGAAATCCAAAAGCCCAGTTGAGAAGATAAGGGAATAAAATAATTTTACTTACAAAGAGGGTGAGATTATCAAGTCTTTCAACTTGTGTTTCACCAAATTGTAAAATCAAATCCCTGAGCTAATCCACCTCTAGAACCAAGTCGCATTCATGCATTATTACAATGCATTGACTTCTCTTTACCATCATAGGCTTGAGGAAAAGGACATTGATAATATCGGCTCCACACTGCATACTTGCTTCGAGTATGAAGAACAACTCGAACGAACTGGTTTACTACGAGGAGAATTATTTAGAAAGACAGATATGTCTGCTTTCTTACATCTAGTACAAGATGTGAACAATTGTATGATATCATTTGAGTGGAAAGGTACTATCTCCCCTCTCACCCTTGGAGCTTCATCCTCTTCTGCCCCTCCTTTTAGAAGTCTAGTTGAAAATAATTTTTAGCCCAAAGCTATCTTTCCTAGGAGTTGGTGTAAATTTTGCGAGGAGCACCATGAATAAACCACGTGTGAGGTAAAGAAGAGCGCCAAAGACAATATCTTTGGTAAAATATGAGAAGCTACTATCATTTTCCTATATTTTTTCGAACCAGAAGATGTCATTTCCTCAATACCAGGAATAATTCCTATGCCCCAAAAGGAAAATCTAACCCTCCTCACAGTTCTTCTAGGAGGAGATCATCCTCAACCTCTGATATGCCCCAGGTCCCCAAATTTCCTGAGAATCAAATAATCATTCCCTCTCCCCCCTCTTCCAAATACAATATCCTGAATCAGTTGGTCAACACCAAAGAAAATGAAACCCTCCTACACATGGTTGTCATCCTTGAACAACAGATGCATCTGAAACAATTCATGGAAGGAAATGATTTCATTGTAGCTAATCTTTCCGAAGAGGATTCTTTTGTAAATAAAGTAGCTATACATAAATTTAGATACCCTGTAAAAAATTCCCCCTTTTATATTTCTGTAAATATCATGGATAAGATCGCCGATTGTTGCATCATTGATGGTGGTTCAGGCCCAAGTGTCATGTCAAATATTATTATGGAAGATCTAGGCATGTCTTGTACAAAAGAAAATGACAGAAGCATGCTCTCCTATAATAGTCTACAAGAAACAACCATAGGCGAGATTAAATATGTAACCTTGGTTTTATACGCTCACCCTAAGATAAGGACAACCCTCAACATTCAGGTGATTGATATGTACGTGAGAAATTATTCAATTATATTGGGGGGATATTGGCAAGCCCTAATAGGATGATACCTCTCACTCGAAGGGACACATTTATCCATTCCTCAGAATGGTAAATCATAGTCCTTAGAGAGGGAATAATTTCGCCCTACATAGAGAGTGTTCTACAATCTAGCATAAAATATATCAAAGACTACCTAGGAGTGTACTCCATCTTTTCTGAGGAAGATAACATTCCTTTGGAAAAAATTGATTTAGATGATGATATATGGAATATGCACTTTGATGGTTCATGCTCTAGTGAAGGTAATGGGGCTGGCATTATCTTGGTTTCTCCTGCAGGGAAAATTCATAATCTGTCATACAGATTGGAGTTTGCTTGTTCAAACAATGCCGCTAAATTCAAAGCCTTGTTGTTAGTCATTGAGAACACCCTTAATCTTGGTTGTGTTCACCTTTCAGTTTTCAGAAATTCTGATCTTGTTGTGAACCTGGTAGGCAATACTTTCTCTTCTAGCGACAAACAAATGGAACAATATTCCCAAACTATTTGGACTCTTGTCTTGAACCTTCTATCTTTTAACATCACTCATGTTAATAAGGATTTGAATTCAATAGTTGATTAGTTAGCTGTATTTGAATCCTTTCCTTGCTATCCTGATTGTGCTTTTCAATATCTAGATCATTCATATATTCTTGACTATGTAGGATCTTGGAATTCATTCCCTGGTGATGAGAGCATTTGTGCTATCACCCAAGATGAACCTCTTAAGCCGAAGGAAATTATATCCATAGAAAATAATAGGATTCCTGATGGCTTGACTCCTCCCGAGAGTTCATTTTCATTGAGTGTTGGAGGCGACAAAGAAAAGAAAAAGGAAGAGGAGTTATAGGTGGAGGTGGTTGAAGCCATCTCCATGAAAATTAGGACACCTGAATCTTCATCGAAGGTTAAAATAAATGTCCAGGGTTCAAATAAAAAATATATGAGGTATGTTGAGTTACTTGGTGGATTTCAAAAGGTTTTTGCTTGGTTTAACATGGATCTTTGTGGTTTTTATCCAGGTCTTTTTCAGAATACTATGAAACCAGCTAGGCAAAAACGAAGACTTGTTAACTCTGCATTGAAAGAAACCTTTCAAAAGGAGATGAGAGATTTCTTAAGGACTGAAATGTTTTCTTTAGCCCTCCCTGGATGGGTTTCAAATTAGGAACCTTCTTCGAATACCACTAGTAATATTAGAACCTGGGTTAGTCTTCGAAATTTCAAACAAGAATTTATGAGAAACCCGCTACTTCCTCTCAATATGAAAATGTTTTAGCAATAGGTTGTAGAGTCACAGTTGGAGCCCTTACTTGACATTTTTTTTGGTTGCAGTAAAATCAAGTTAGAAGGGGAAAATATTTAGAAAACCAATTTCATTACTAATTGCGATACTATGACTTACGACTGCCTGCCTTCTGGTTTATTTGATACAGGTATCACCTTAAAAGGGCCTATACACTCAAATTTCGATGAATGGGTCAGTCTCCATGCCTATCTTGATGATTTAATCGTATGCGCCAAAAGGATGATAGTTAGGTCAGAATTTCAAGTGTTGGGTTATTTATAGATTACTTTTGTTTTGGATACTAACTCAGAAATTTTAAGGGAATTACATAGACAATTGTTTTGTCATAGCACTAACAGTCCTCGCTTGAAGTATTACGAGGGACCACCGCGAAGGGATTTTTTTTCCTTGCTGATTGGATTCTTTCGTATACTAGTATATTAACTCTACTTTCAATTTTTGTGCTTCTTTTCTACTTTACAACACTTTTATTTTTTCTTTTTGAGTTTAGTTTTTATTTTCTTGTTGCGTTTTATTTCTGTCTTTTACTGCTGTTGTTTAATTTATGCATTATTACTTCTATTGCATTTTTTGTCTTTCTCATCTCTTAAGCGTTTGGTTAAGATAGAATGTTGGATCAACGCTGCAATAATGACACTCCTACTAAGCATTGCTAGTCAATAACAATCACAATCAAGCTTACACAGCTGATGTGATTTCTCCTCGAAAGGGCCCTTGAAATTGTTACATTTTTCGTTGTTGTCTTATAAAGAGTTGGTTGCCCCAATTCTTCTTGCCTTTTCTCCATCCATTGAGATATTAAGAGAAAGTATATAAGTATCCCTCCTTAAGGGATAAATGATTATGCATACAGTGGTTAAACCCATCGTACTTAACACTTTCCATGAATTATTCCCAAATTCCCGGTCATCTCTCCATTAAATCTGTTCACTTCCCCCTGTTGCATAATCATTTGAGTGATGTCTTCTTGAGATTATTGTTCTTGGTCTGTGAAACCATGAGTTATGAGTTCTAAATATGTTACAAACACATTTTCCTGTGGATTCGTGAGTTTGTTGACGATTTAATACATCAACGTAATTTCACTGCAAAGTATTGCTAAAACCTATTGTTATATAAGACTAAATAATACTAGTAGGTGGGACCCCCTTGAACTGGAATATCAGATCTGTTCATTTTCTATGTTTTGAGGATGTGCTACAAAGGTTTACATGGTTGATGAGATATTATTTTCGTTGGTACGAGTCGAGCTTTGAGATTTTGTTCCTTCATGTTACTACAACCTGCTATTCATTTGTGGTATTTATTCTTATCGCACCTGCACAAAAAACATGTGAGCGAATTTATATGAAAGACAATTAGAGGAAGGAAAAATACTATAACACATGCAAGAAAGGGACCTAGTTCTGCAATACCACATGCATGAAAATACTTTTTGATTGTTGTTGAACCCTAGATAATGATAAAATGGCTATGAAATTGTGTGAATTACATTTTTTATATGCATATGGTTGAAACATTGGTGGCGCACTTGGAAAGTGTTATTGTAAATGGTCATGCAATGGGAAATGAAATTATCTAGCTGATTTACATATGGTATTTGATAGCTTGAGTGTCTAGGGCATTATTGACAAGTTAATGGTGTTATTGGTTATGCAATGACTGAATTATATGGAATTTGAATTATGTTATGGTGTAAGTCATGCTATGGGGTTTTAATATGGTGATAGTCTCGATACATGTTGATTAATGGTGTTAATGGAGAATTGTTGGCATATATTGTTTGAGTTAATGAGGTATGGGTGGAGGTGATGTGCATTTACTGCACATCACCTTTACCCTTCCCGTTGTCCGCCACCGTAATCAGACTATTGTTTGATCTTGATCTTGGTGTCTTTTCTTCTGTTCTTACATTTATTTCAGCAACTATTATGTTCCGAAAATTACATAAAAAATGAATTTCCAACAAGTTTTTTTGTCGATAAAAGACTAGCCTAAAAACTTGTAATTACTACTTGTGAGCTAGGAAATTATATTTGTTGGCTATAAAATTAGGGTGATATTCCCATATACTTTTCTTTAGCCAAGTAAAGTTTGAAAATTCTTGAGTAAGATCAATCCATATCTTTTCCTCAACAATGTTCATCATGTCAGACAGATTCAAAAGAGGAAGAGTATGAAGAAGCATAAGTTGATTACAGAGAAAAATTGATTAGTGCAATTAAATATCTAAGGAAAGAAAGAGAAGAAAACAAGTCATCCAAGAAAGAATTGATGAAGAAAAAGGAAAGTGTTCAAGGTTCCGAAAAAGATCAGCAGGTCATCAAGAATTTAAGAGCTCAACTAGAAGAGGCTAGAAGAATTGAATAAACTCTAGAATATCAAAAGAAATGTTTAGAAGTCAACATAACAACACAAAAGGAAGAAGCAAAAAAGAGAGAAAAGATATCGATGGATCATATCAAGAAAATAACCAATGACTTAAACCAACTTGAGGAAGAGTTTGGTCAAGAAGAGAGAAGACTGGAAGAAGAAATAATTACATTGAAAATCCAACTTGAAGAAGCAAAGAGAACATAAGAGGTCATGAAGTCTCAGATAATGAAGAAAGAAGAAGAGGTTGAGAATCTTGAAGAAGAAGTTGTCACACTAAGATTCAAAATCATCAAGATCAACAAGAACATTGAAGAGACAGAAACATCCACATCAGTTGTAGAGAATGAAGGGAAGCACTCTACATTGATAGAAAAGAAGAATGAAGAAAATAGAAAGAGTTATGAAGAAGTACTCAAAGGAAGGAATCATGGTCAACCAGAATCTAAGAAAACTATTGAAGATATATCTTCAAGAAGACCATCCATGTTCAAGCCACAAAGAAGCTTCAATCATGATCATGATCAGTCAAGGAAAAAATTCAGAAGGACTACGCCACAAAGAAGATCATTCACTCCCAGGTATGCAAATTTATTTTATGTTCATTTTTTTTATTGTACTAGCATTTGACATAAGGTTGCAGATTGCAGGGATTATAAAAGAAATGTTCAAGAAAGAAGTGCCTATGTGGTCGCATGTAACATTGAGTGTTACAAATGTCATAACTATGGACACATAGCCAATGGTTGTAGAAGCATGATCGATACTTCGATGAAAGAGAATACTGATATCAGATATAAGAAAGTATGGATAAGAAAACATGAAGAACATGTGAACAAAGACCAGGTACCAAAGATTGCAAGAATGGAAATAAAACGAGATAAAGAAAATTCTACAGAGAAAAAGAAAGATGTCAGATACATAAAGGTTTGAAAAATAACTAAAATTAAGGAAGGACATGTAAATAAGGAATAGGTTCAAGATATTGTACTTTCAGGCATTTTAGTGAAACATGAATCCACAGACAGAAAGAAAGAAGTCAAATCTCATAGAGATAATGAATCTACCAATGAAGATGATGATTATTCTACCAATGACGATGATGATGAATACACATCAGAGCATGAATTGTTCTGAGCCATCCGTCTTAAAGACTCCCAGGTAATATGAATATTAGACAAGGGGAGTCTATGCGATAGCTATGACAGACCAAAGAACCATCCTTCAAGAAACTTGCAAAGCTTGAGAACACAGATTCAGAGAAATCAGTTAGCATAAGTACAATTTGATAGATTAATCAAGACTTTATTATAGTATAGTGATAAATGGGTCAACATTATGGACAGTTGCGCAAGTAGAGTCTTGGCCAGTATGGACAAATATGGATTCATGAGAACACTTAGTAGGTTTGGACAAGTATATTATAATGACGAGAGGATGGATTCATAGATTGGTTCAGAGAGTGGTTCAAAGAAAAAAGAACATTATCATAATGGATGATAATTACATAGGAAATGGCTCAAACAATGCTAATGGATTCCAATTTGACAAATATTTTTTGGACACATACAGTGCATACATCAGTTCACATTCAAAACATATTAATTATTAGAAACAACAATGAAACAAATCCCTACGAACTATGGAAAGGAAGCGCAGACAACCTCTACATCAAGGTAACTCAAGGTAATATTTTATTAATTGAAATTTATGTGGATGATATTGTTTTGGAAGTACTAATGACAGGTTAAGCCAAAAATTTGCAAAGGATATGCAGAATGAATTTGAAATGTCATTACTTGTAGGACTATCCTTCTTTTTGGGTCTTCATATATGTCAAATAAACCAAAGAATTTTTATTTCTCAAACTAAGTATATTAGAGAAATTTTAAAGAGGTTCAAAATGGAAGATTGCAAACCAGTTACCACTCCTATGAAAACCAGTTGCAAGTTAAGAAAATATGATGATTCAAAGTCTATAGACTAGAGGAAATACATGTCAATGATTAGTAGCTTACTATATGTGACAACATCCAGAGCATATGTAATGCAGGCAGTTTCACAGGTGGCACGATTTCAAGCAGCACCAAAGGAATCACATGTATTAGCAGTGAAGAGGATTTTCATATATCTCAAAGGAACAAAAGAGTTTGGATTATGGTATTAAAAAGGAAAGGATCCATCACTTATTGCCTACACAGATTTAGATTGGGCAGGTTGCATTGATGACCGATGAAGCACCAGTGGAGCAACATTCTACTTGGGTGATTGTTTAGTATCATGGCTAAGCAAGAAACAATCATCAATATCTCTATCTACAGTTGAGGTAGATTATATTGCAGTAATAACATGTTGTACACAGGTTCTTTGGATGAAACAAAATTTGACATATATACAAGTTGAGTATGATGAGCCCATTCCAATCTATTGTGATAATACAAGCGCCATCAATATCTCAAAAAATCCAGTGATGCACTCCAAGACGAAGCACATTCAAATCAAGTATCACTTTCTATGGGAACGGGTTGCAGAGAAGAACATCAAAGTTGAATATGTGGGAACAAAATAACAAGTGGCATACATCTTTACAAAACTGCTTCCATGTGAAGCACTTGAGTATCTTCACCAGAGACTAGGAGTAATTTCTACTCCAAAATGAATGTTTTTTAATGCTTATCTTATATGTATTAGATGTACACGAGGAAACACCATAAATAGGAAAAAGGGGGAGAGATTTATCAGATGCAAAGGTAAATTCTTGGAGAGAGAGCATAGAGGCATGTTTCCAAGGGGATCGATTGTTACAAGGTAAGAATGAGCGATATGACTTCAGAGTGATACCCTTTGTGAAAGGGGGAGATATTATTCATATGAAGGGAAAGAGAGTAATCAGAGGATTATAAACACAAAGAAAAATCAAAGGCATGTAGAAAGGGGGATAAGCCCCAAGGAGAGTTCAGTCAAGGGGAGAAGCCCCAAAGGGAGATACCGTTTTCCATTGATGTCAAAAGGGGAGAGATAGAACATTGATAAAGAGTATAAGCATGGATGTTATCATGACTAAGTGTTGCCATCAATGTTGGTGTTGCCATCAATGCCAAAGGGGGAGATTGTTAGACAATTGGCTTAGGTTGATGGATAGTTTGTATGGATTGTTGGTTTTAATTGATGTCAACTATTGGAGAGTGATATTGTATATTGATGTCAACCCTTAATGATTAATGTCAATCGTTGGAGAAAGTCCGGTAGCGAATTTCGATAGCACAAAGGTTTGCGTAATGGACCCAAGTTTGCTTGATGTAAATATGACTCATTATTGTCTTGTCATGGTTGATAATAAGTACACATGGATTAAATCCAAAGTGGTCCCCTTATGGTGAAATCTCTTACGGGAAGACGCTTTGCGGATTGAGTTATCCTAGAAGTATGGTTAGATAACCCATGCTTATTTTTGGAATAATGAGATGAAGGTCAGTGAATTTGTCAGTGAAAATATCCTATATGGATAGTGCTTGTCATTCCATTTTCGGTGGTATGTGGAACGTCACATAACTCCTCACAGTTAGAGAGTTATGGCCATGAGAAGTTGGAGAACCCAGGTTTGGGTAATGGACCCAAGTTTTCATGATGGATAATGGTATGAGTTTTGATATATTTGTAGGTAATACTATTCTATATGTATATAACATTTCATTCCATTTCTGTTGGTATGTGGAACTCCACATAACTCCTCACGGTTTGAGAGTTATGGCCTTACGAAGTTGGAGGACCCTCATATGTCATCTAGAAGCCCCAAAAGATCAAAGTAGTCAAAGTGGTTTAAGAGATTTTAAAAGGTAAATAATAAAGTGAAGTTATGACTGTACTTTAATTAAAGTGAATAAAAAATAAATTATTTCAATAATAAATTTAATGGAGAAATTAGAAGTGGGTTAACCCTAAAATAAGGAAAGTGGGCAATGTGACCTAGAATATGTTTCTAAGGAAGCTACTTGGAGAGTATAAATAAGAGGCAAGGCTCTCTCAGTTTAGATTAAAATTGAGAATATTGAATATATATAGGTTTTTGAGGTAACCAAAGGATATCTAAGCCAAATTTCAGAAGGAAGGTGAAGAAAAGAAGGTCAGAATTCAATGGAGGATAAATTATTTTGATGATGCTTTCTAAGGTATGTTATTTACAGGTCATCTCACCATTTTCGTAATAAATTTTTTTCTAGAATGATTCACACCATACAATTTCTATGAAATTGAGGAAACATATCCAAGTGTCTGTGGTAAAAAATTCAGCTTGTGGGTCGTTTTATTTTTGGAGTTACACTCCGTGGAAAATAGGGTTTGTGGCTAGTCCTAAAACTAGTCTAAAACACGTGTTTCGGGAAAAAACATCATAACTTCTTCATAACATATTGAAATTCAGTAATACCAAATGTGTTGGTTATATTATAGTCTTAGTATAATTTTTAACATTTTTAGATCGATTCAACAAATATTTCGTGCGAGGCACGCTCTACAAGGTCTCTCTCTAGAATAAGCCAGAATTCAACAAGGTATGTCATTTTTTCTATAACTCCTTTTATGATAGGTTCCAAGTAGTGACATCTGGAGGAATTGCATAAAAAACACTAAGGAACATTTTGCATCATTTTCAGATTTTTATTCACTACAGGTACATAGTTATGATTATTTCAAGTTAGGGTTGTTGACTAATCCAAAACTAGTCATGTGAGACTAAAGAAAATTTTGATGAAAATGCTAGTGTATTGTTGTTAAAGTTAAGGAAGGTTTGCAGGTAAGTGATCATATACACCAGGTCTATTACAAAGTTACAAATAATATTTGGATGATGAAATTTATGAGGGCTTTTGGTTGAGGTACATGTTGGGTACATGGTTGAGACAAGTAGTTGATGAGTTGGCACATACATGGGGTGTATAGTTGATGATGTTGGTACATCTTGATGAGTCATAGTTGATGATTAGTTGATACATGATTGGTACATTCTTGGTACATGTTTAGAGGTACTTGTTAGCAGTATTGTTGACACATGGTTTATGGATGATGTAGCATACTTGTATTGGTATATTATTAGAAGAACATATTGATCTTGGTGATGATTATGAGTTTTTGTGTTATGCTTGGTTGATGCACATCTTTGAGAGTTGTCATTGTGGATATTGGTCAGTAGATCTAATTTGGTTGATAATATTGATGAGACAGGTTGTTGTGATAGGTTGTTTGGACAGGTTGTTGTGACATGTTATTTGTACAGGTTTGGTGCATGGTTGATGCACTTGTTCATGGTAGAGGTTGAGGTACAGGTTGTTGCATGGTTGATGCACTTGTTTATGGTACAGGTTGATTACAAGTTGGTTGGTACAGGTTGGTTCATGGTTGATGCACTTGTTTATGGTACAGACTGATTACAGGTTGAGTTACAGGTTGATGCATGGTTCAAGTTATTGGTACAGGTTTACAATAGTGTATCTCACAGTGATAGTGTGACAGTGGTTCCATCATTCTACTTATACATCAGGGTGGTTGGATAAGGCAAGGACAGGTGGTTGTAGCCACCTTCCGGTTGTATCTGGAGAACATAGGGGGTTGTAGCCTCCTTCTGGTTGTAGCCAGAGAATTGGGGAGTTGGATATTCCCTTAGGTTGTAGCCTGAGAAACTAGGGGGTTGGAGCCTCCTTCCAGTTGCAGCTGGAAAACAAAGGAAGTTGGTGCTTCCAATGAATGTAATTCTTTAAGACATATAAGAAAAACCATTATGTGGTTTTCTCCCACTTTGGATTTCCATGTAAAACACTGGTGTATTGTGTATGTGTATGATTGTTCATTTGTTAATTTCTTATTTACTCTACATTTATTGGATGATAATTCTACATTGATATAACACTTGGATTATATGGTTAAAAAGGATTAAATTTCTCCATTACAGATTCACCCCCCCTCTCAGTAATCCAACAAAAAATAGTCTTGTGATGGTCCTTAGTATGGATCTGAATATGGTTGTAGCTAGAAACACCATCCATAAATAAGAAAGTTTTTATTTTGGTACATTTATTGATAATTTGGTCAATGAATGGGGTAGGGAAGTTGTTCGTGGGACAATACTTTTCCATATCCCTAAAGTTCATACACACCTGAATAGTCCCTTTCTTTTTATCCATGAGAACTAGGTTGGAAACGCATTTGGTCATGGGAATTGGGTAGATAAAGCTAGCTTTGTGTATCTTCTCCACCTATGCCTTGATGTAAACCATGTTACGAGGGTTGACTGATCACATCTTTTGTGAACACGATTCACATTTTAATAAATTTTAATTTCATGTTCAATAATTCTAGGGTCTATGCTTGGCATTTATTTGTATTTCCAAGAAAAAATATCACGAAAATACTTGAAAATGGTAGTGTATGTTTGAATCTCATCAAGAGAACAATTTTCCCCAATCAACACATTCTCAATGACATCATGGTTTTTAGAGATATTAATTGGCATGATATTTCAAATGTTTTTGATGTTTCCCTCAGTGTATACATCATGTGTCATGAGGAAGCTTGCATAACAATCAAGATCCCTAAGCATGATAATAACCAAACATCCACCCTTCATCCTTCTTAACTTGGGAAGAAAGTGTTATTTGTGGTGCACTTATTCCCAAGGCTTCCAAGATGGATTTGTGTTTAAAGGAAAAAACAAATCTAAGGAATCTAAGGCATGAGGAGAGTCAAAGACCCACATGGGTGAAGTAAACTATTCATACTTTGTTGAAGAAGAAGTGTAATTAGTGTTTGCTAAGTCCATTTGAATTTCCTATTAAGAAATATCAGTCATAGACAAAGGAATATACATCCATATATGCCCAGTCTCCTCTACTGAGATGGTAATTAGGCCAATAGTAATTATTTTCACTACATGCAGAAACTTTGGAGAACCTCCAAGGAAAACATAACACACGGGGGCCATATATTCAACAATGTTATAGTTATGAGTTACCATATCATTTGGATATGCAACAAAATTTTCAACACACCTTTTCAAAGGTGTGGAATTGCACCAAGTACTAGCTTCTCTATATGTAGAGGGTTTGGTATCTCATAAATGGATTTTTTTCCTTTAGAACTAGTCTCATGAGAATCATATATTTACGAGTCCTAGTATGGAAATTTATGGCTTGTTAATACATGAACACATTTGATGGGTTTCCCCATTACAAGGGGGGTCCTTTCCTTCACCCTTGAAAAGGTGTAGGGTTATTTGGAATTCTAGCAACCATTCTATATCCTTGTGGAGGGAAACTGTTACAAACTTATTTTCCACCTTAGGGACACATGGAGGACCCACTGATGATTTCTTGTTGAGACAGACTCTTCTACCTTTTGATTTCACCGATTTAAGTTATTTCACGATTTGATCCACTAGTAGAGAAGGATCATTCATGGGATGCATAACTGACAACATCCGATCGATCGTGTGTTGCACTATTGAAATCCTGTGAAAACCCCTGTAGCCTTCTAGAATTGAGAAGTTACGAGGAGATAAACACCGGGTGAGTTGTTTCTATCGTTATATGATATTGGTAAATCTCATTCTAGTCTAGGTTCACTGAGTTATAAAGACCTAGAAGAATCTCCTATCCTACTCCACCAATCTATATAAAGAAGGAATTCCAAGGGTAAGAGGAAGAAAAATAATTTATAGGTATGTGTTGCAAAAATTTCAAAGGAGTTCTTCTGCAGAGACCAATCTTCATATGAGGTTAGAATTTCTTGTGTGAGGGATAAGGAGGAGCTAGAGCAAGGGACCAGGGAGGAATTCATTCATGACTCAAGGTATTTATCATGATTGTTGTACTATTTCTCCACTTTTAATATATATTGGTATGGTTTTCCCCTTCCAATGCTTGTGTATTCAGTAATTGATACTTTCTTTTGACATATCGAATATTTCCTTGAGAATATTAGGATAGATATAATTTAGATTTGCATTCATTAAGCTTGAAGAGGTTTGAAAAAGGTGTGTGTTGTCTCTTTGTGTGTAGGTATCAGGTTGCAGGAGATAGAGATGGATCTTTGGAGCTGCACTAGTCAGGAAGACATGAGGAAAACCTTAAAAAATAAGGTATTCCTTTCCATCCCACTTTAATAGCATAATTAGGAAAAATATGTTAGATTTAAGGAGAACCTTTTTGTGGTCTATCCTACTATATGTCTTGGATCAAGGGTAGATCTAAGGGAGGTCTTTCTTATCCGTAGGCGAGATTTATCCTCAACACAACTAGGGACTCCAATGAGGAAGGATCTTTGATTCTTCCATATTTTTGGGTTTTCCTTGATATTTGGTCTTTTGAAACTGCATTGTATCCATTGATCTTCCTCATCACTCATTGAGGGAGTAGATCTATTAGATCTATTAGATTTTGGCTAGATCTGGGTATTTTTAACCAAATTTTGCAGCACCTGAATAATTCACACTAGAGTGATCGATCGCGAGCTTTCCTATACTATAACCCATGCAACCCGTGATGTCCTATAGAGTGATCGCTAGATGCAATACTATTGGGCCACAAATTCCCATGTAAGTAACACTTTTTCAAATTTTTTGAACTTTTCTTAGTTAGATCTGTGTTATCCTGATCTTATGATCTTATCAAAGGTTTGATTTCCTATATCTAATCCCCGGTTGAGCCTCTTCTTTGTTTATTTCATTTTAAAGTAAATTTTAGGTGTTTGAGTGCTTTTGATGGGCTTTCTTATTTGTGTGAGCTAGCTGTTGAACACACCTACCACACTTAGAGGGTGTGTGAATGAGTGTGGGGCTCTTTTTCCCAAAACTTCCCTCTTTCACAAAAACTCATCAATTAGCATTCAACATTTATTCATTACCCATTGTTTTCATTTATAACTAGTTAGATGTAGGCACATATCATCAACATATATCAGCAATATATCATCAACAAGTCATCATCACAATGGACACAAAGAACACAAGATGTATGTACAATTTATTTATTTATTATGGACTACAATCCTTGGGGTTTATCAGCAACAACTGAATAGAGTACAACTCTACAAGAGAACCAACTCTATATGCAAGACTCAGCTTACATTCTCAGCACCAACTGAGATGAGGCAACAATCCTCAACAGATATCAATCTGTCAACAGGTGCGCGACCTGTCAGTAGTGCAGCCCGCGTGTGCACGCGCCCTGGCTCACTACAACCCACGTGTGAATGCGACCAATGTATAATGTAACAAGTGTATGCTTCTGAGAAACTAGGGTTTTTCTTTGCTTCACATGCTCAGATCCTCTGCAACCTGCAATCACTTTCTCTTTTGTCTTCCACTGTCCAAACTGTCTCACAACCAATCACAACACATCCAAGTTCTCCAATAGATTTCTCATGCTCCACAATAAATCAATATGAATGTTATCTCAATCATGTATAAATAACTAGTATACCATAGCAATCATGTCACTACTAAATCACAAGAGTGCTACTCACTCCATCAACAAAATCAACCAAATTGAGCCACATCATAGAAGCCATACCAAGAATGCCCTAAGAATTCACAACATATCAAACAATAGCATCTATCAAGACAATAATGTAACCATACCAGTGTCTTAGTGATATATTTGAGTCCATAGAATGTAGATCTGGAACTTGCCTCATCATCCAAGAGCTTGGCACCAGCTCAAACACAAATATCCATGAGGTTATTCAGTCCACACTCCCTGTACACAGTCATCCCACATGTACACTCACCCTATACACAACCAACCCATGTGTACACGCGCCCTTTACACAGACAACCCGCGTGGGCATCAGAAAATAGGGTTTTCTGTGAATCCGAGAATTTTGCCGTCAAGATCTCTGACATTGCTGAAACTTTGATGCGTCCATGAGATCCTCCTCTTGCTCTCTTCCTCAAAATAGATCTTCAATCATGCTCAAGATATCCACATCAACAAGATTCTCTCACAAGAAGCTCTCCATCAATACTCCAAAAGATATTTAGAAGAAGCTCACCATTGATCCACAAGGATTCTCACCAAATGTACATTTTACAAGAGAGTCTAGCTTCTTATTTATACTTTCATCTTCTAGGTTACTTAACCCATTTTTAGGTTACTTAACCCATTTCTAGGTCACTTAACCTATTTTCATTATTTTAGGGTTAACCACTTTCCATGAATAGAAAGTTCTCCAATACTTTATCATTTAAATATTCCTTCTTTATTTTGTCAGTTTACTTTATCATTTAAATAATCCATCTTGATTTTGTCACTTTAATTTATCATTTAAATAATGATTTCTTCTTTTCAAGAACTTTTACTTATTTGACCTTGGGGGCTTCAAGCCTTCATATGGGGGTCCTCCAACTTCATAAGACCATAACTCTCAAACCGTGAGGAGTTATGTGACATTCCACATACCACTAGAAATGGCATGTCAAGAACTATCCATCTAGGATATTTTCACCAACAACTTCATTGATATTCATCTCATTATTCCACATACAAGCATGGGTCCTCCAACCGTTCTCCTAGGATAACCCAATCTGTAAAGAGTCTTCCCGTGAGGGATTTCACCATAAGGGGTGCACTTTGGAGTTCATCCATTTGTGCACCTTATCAACCATGATAAGACAACTTTGCATCAATTCACCACTGTATCATATATATAAATTATGCATCATGTATCAATGACAACTCATTGATCCATCTTCATCAATGCATCATAGCAATGATCCATCTTTATCAATATATCACTCTCATCAAGGGCATCATATCAATCAATTACTTGACATCAATCAATGACATCAATCAAACCAAACCATTTACATCAATGACATATGATCCAACAATTTCCCAAATAATCAAACCTCTGGAATTAATGACAAACCATTGGCATCAATGACAAACCATTGGCATCAATGACAACATGATCCAACAATCCCCCCCTTTGGTATTGATGGAAATACTAACATTGATGTCAACTCCAATTACCAATTATTGATGTCAACATGTAGACAAGGCATGGTCTTCATCAATAGTCAATGTGACTATCAATCTCTCCCATCAATACACATCAATCACATCAATGTGATTATCTCTCCCCCTTTGACATCAATGGAAAAGGGCCATTCTCCTCTTGGGGATGCTCCCCCTATCGTGTTTCCACTAAATAATCTCTCCCCTTTTGAACAAGGGATATCAATCTGATGTAATGATGAAAATACATCGAACATACTCCCCCTGTGACCATCACTCCCCCTAGAATTATTCTTTTATGCTCTTTCTTCAAATATAGGTCTCTTTTCTAGGTATGTATTTCATAAATATCTCCTCCTAGAACCATGGGAAGAAAAATGACTCCCCCTAAGGGTATGTCTCTCCCTATATTCTCTACAAGATGAACAATATGCTATCATATGATGATCCTTGGACATGTTCATGCATCAAACTTGTGCCAAGAAAGTATATCAACCATGCATCAATAAGCTAAGACTCCCCAATGATGTACAACATGACTATCAACTACATGTCTCAATGTGTATCCCATCCACATGCAAAATCCATGCACCATGATATCCAACAATACCATGTGATTCCAATAATACATCATAATATATATCAATGAACCTTCAAAAAGTACCATCCATGTACTCCAATAGATCAACATCAAACCATACTCATGGTTTAGTTCCATGCACCCAAGATTTATTTTATATCATAACCTTGTGTGATCTAACTTAGAACCATGAAAACCTGCAACAAACAGTGTAAGAACCTGTAATAAACAATGTCAGACTCTGGAATACAGAGTTATACCATCACATCAAACTCCAAGCCATGTGCATTGCCTTTTTCCCAAGGCTTTACAATAAACACGCGGCCTGCTGCACAACTGAGCGCATGTGTACGCAACCTATTCAAGTTCAGAACGCATGGACATGCGACTGTCACCGTTGTTACCTACATGTGCCTTAGTAGATGACACATTTGAACTTCCCTTCAATCTTTCATTCTGATCTAGCTTCTCTGTCTTCTTCACCCACTTCTTTAGATGACCCTTCTCTTCAGAACTTGAGCTCTGAGTATCCATCTTTTCAAATATGTCTCCCTTTCTTACTTCATTCCTTCTTCTATCCATGCTATGTGAAGTCCTCATCATGGACTTTCTTATTGTGTTCCAGCACTCCTGGGATTTGTGGCCAAATCCACTACAGCTGTAGCATCTCATAGAGTTACAGTGAATAGCAATATGTCCTATTTGATCACATCTTCCACTATATCTCCTTTCATAAGATCTACATTCAAAAGTTTTGTGACCATATCCATTACATGAATAACAATGCCCATGAAAAATACTTTCATACCTTTGCTTTGGTGTCCCAAAAATGGCTTCTTGATGTCTTCCTTGCTTTGTAATTTTGAAATTTTCTTTGCCTTGTGTAGATGGCTTCTTTGAAATATTATCTTCTTTCTTTGATGGACTTACCTCATGCTTCTTTGAGGTGATTTCTTCAGTATGCTTATCTTCTCCTTTGTATCCAAGGCCTGATTTATCACATGATGGTCTTTGACATTCCAAGATTTCATCCAAGATTCGTGAGCTATTCAAGAATTTGTTTGACTTTTCCACCTTCTTTCTAAGGTCAACAATTTCAGATTCTAACTTGCAACATGAACCTTCCTTTTCATTTATTTGAATCTTCAATAGTTCCTCTATTCTTTTGGCTTCTTCAATTTGGGTCTTGAGATGGACAATAGTTTCAAAATTTTTACTAATCTCATCATCTATATTCATGTCTTCTTTTCCATTCTTTATTCTTGTGATCTCTTCTTCCTTTTCTTCTAATTTAGAACTATCTTCTTGTTCTTTGAGAATTCCCTTTAACTTCAAGATGTGTCTTTGACTCCTCCTAAGAAACTTCTTAGTGTTATCCGAAAGATAGTTATAGTGTGTATAAAAATGATCACTCCTATACATATATAAACCCTCTTCAATTTCCTTTTGAAGTTTTAATAGATTTCCTTCTATTCTTTTCATGGGATAAATACCATCAAACTTTACACAAACTATATCTACATCTTCTTCTTCACTTGTAGAGAAAAATTCATCATCATCATCATTGCATTCAAGGGCTTTAGAGTGTTCTTTACCTTCATTTGAAATATCCTCATGATCTTCCTTTTTTCTATTATCACTTGATTGTTTATCTTAACTTGAAATATTTTCAAAATCACATTTAGAAATAATGCATTCAAGAGTTTTTGATGATTCTTTACCTTTGATGATCTTGATGGAGTGGTCTTCAATTTCTTCTTTCTCTTCCTTACTTTGATATGTCTCCTCTAGCTTTAGCCATAGATCCTTGGCAGAAGTGCATTGTCCCATGCTCTCTTTGATAGGGCTTGAGAGTTCACTAAGAATTGTCTTGAGAGCCAATGCATCATTCTTCTTTCCTTCCCTTTGAGCTGCAACCTTTGACTTGTTCTTCAACGGAACACATCCACTTATGGTTTCCTTCCAAATAGATGCTCCCATTGTCTTGAAATACACTCTCATCTATATTCTCCAAGTAGAATAGTTTTCCTCATCAATGATTGGAACTTCATCATCCATTTGTGTGTCTATGGATCTCCTTCAAGATTGTTAAGGCTTGTATTGAAGGCCTACTCTGATACCAATTGTTGGACACACCTACCACACTTAGAGGTGGGTGAATGAGTGTGGGGCTCTTTTTCCCAAAACTTCCCTCTTGCACAAAAACTCATCAATTAGCATTCAACATTTATTCATTACCCATTGCTGTCATTTATAACCAGTTATATGTAGGCACATATAAGCAACATATATCAACAATATATCATCAACAAGTCAACATCACAATGGACACAAAGAACACAAGATGTATGTACAATTTTCTTTTTATTACGGACTACAATCCTTGGGGTTTATCAACAATAACTTAATAGAGTACAACTCTATATGCAAGAATCATCTTACATTCTCAGTACCAACTGAGATGAGGCAACAATCCTCAGTAGATATCAATCTGTCAATAGGTACGTGACCTGTCAGTAGTGCAGCCCATGTGTGCAAGCGCCCTGGCTCACTATAGCCCGCGTGTGAATGTGGCCAGTGTATAATGTAACAAGCGTATGCTTCTGAGCAATTAGGATTTTTCTTTGCTTCACATGCTCAGATCCTTTGCAAACTGCAATCACTTTCTCTTCTGTCTTCCACTCTCCAAACTGACCCACATCCAGTCACAACACATCCAATCTTTCCAATATCTTGCTCATGCTCCACAATAAATCAATATGAATGTTATCTCAATCATGTATAAATAACTAGTATACCATAGCAATCATGTCACTACTAAATCACAAGAGTGTTGCTCACTCCATCAACCAAATCAACCAAATTGAGCCACATCATAGAAGCCATACCAAGAATTCCCTAAGAATTCACAACATATCAAACAATATCATATACCAAGACAATAATGTAACCATACCAGTGTCTTAGTGATAGATCTGAGGCCATAGAATGCAGATCTGGAACCTGCCTCATCATCCAAGAGCTTGGCACCATCTCAAACACAAATCTCCATGAGGTTATTATTCCACGCTCCCTGTACACAGTCAACCCGCATGTACACTCACCCTATACACAACCAGCCCACGTGTACACGCACCCTATACACAGACAACCCGCGTGGGCATCAGAAAATAAATTTTTCTGTGAATCCGAGAATTTTTCCGTCAAGATCTCTGACATTGTCGAAACTTTGATGCGTCCATGAGATCCTCTCTTGCTCTCTTCCTCAAAATAGATCTTCAATCATGCTCAAGAGATCCACATCAACAAGATTCTCTCACAAGAATCTCTCCATCAATACTCCAAAAGATATTCACAAGAAGCTCTCCATTGATCCACAAGGATTCTCACCAAATGTACATTTTACAAGAGATTCTAGCTTCTTATTTATACTTTCATCTTCTAGGTTACTTAACCCATTTTTAGGTTACTTAACCCATTTATAGGTCACTTAACCTATTTTCCTTATTTTAGGGTTAACCACTTTCCATGAATAGAAAGTTCTCCAATACTTTATCATTTAAATATTCCTTCTTGATTTTGTCACTTTACTTTATCATTTAAATAATCCATCTTGATTTTGTCACTTTACTTTATCATTTAAATAATGATTTCTTCTTTTCAAGCACTTTTACTTCTTTGACCTTGGGAGTTTCAAGCCTTCATATGGGGGTCCTCCAACTTCATACGACGATAACTCTTAAACTATGAGGAGTTATGTGACATTCCACATACCACCGGAAATGGCATGTCAAGCACTATCCATCTAGGATAGTTTCACCAACAACTTCATTGATCTTCATCTCATTATTCTACATACAAGCATGGGTCCTCCAACTGTTCTCCTAGGATAACCCAATCCGTAAAGCGTCTTCCCATGAGGGCTTTCACCATAAGGGGACCACTTTGGAGTTCATGCATTTGTGCACCTTATCAACCATGATAAGACAACTTTGCACCAATTCACCACTATATCATATATATCAACTATGCATCATGTATCAATGACAACTCATTGATCCATCTTCATCAATACATCATAGCAATGATCCATCTTTATCAATATATCACTCTCATCAAGGGCATCATATTAGTCAATTACTTGACATAAATCAAACCAAACCATTTACATCAATGGCATATGATCCAACAATTTCCCAAATAATCAAACCATTGGCATTAATGACAAACCATTGGCATCAATGACAACATGATCCAACACTAGCTACTTGGTCAGTGGTGACCTAGGCAACATTTCCAACAAATTCTTTCAAATCTGGTAGTGTGTATTCATTCCATTAACATTCATTTTGCATGTGTTAGATACCTGGTGAGTGGTGATCTGGGCAGCATTTCCAACAGATCCTTTCAAATATGGTAGTGTGTCTTCATTCTCTTCACATTCATATTTCATATGTTGAGAGTTTCTTTATAGCATTGCTAGATTATTTTTTCAAGTTTTTGGTTTTTTATCCCATAGAGACATTGGATTTTTCTTTGGTGCATCACTACCAATATCATACAACCATTATCTTACTATTCATCGGTTTGATTTGTAGATTTTTTTTTTTTTCGGAGTAAATAAAGTTTGCATTTCAAGAAACAAAAACACAAAAAAAGTATTCTAGGGTTAAGTATTTGAGTATCTTTGAAAGATTGCATTGGCATAATTAGTTTTTGAATATCTTTTTCCTTTGTTTGGATTGTCTTGAGTGTTTGTTTGAGAGAGTGTGAGGTTGTCTTATTGATTGCCAAATATGGAAAAGAAAAACGATATATTCCATTACTCATATAGATTTCATCAAACAAAAATGTTTTATCTCTTGCATACATTCTTTTCTTTCTTTGGATTGGAAAAGAGTCATAACATCATTGAAGTTGCATCCCTTCCCTTGAGTAATCAACAACTATAACAAGAATAAGAATGATTAATCTAACATTTATTAGACTATTTTTATTCATAACAAACCAACACTAAATATGATATAGGGTCTTGGTGTAGGATTGGAGAGTGAACTCAGCAAGGCCACCTAAGTTGAGCCTAGAATTCACTAGTGAGAGCATAAATCCATTGTCACAATGTGTGTGTTGGGGAGATCCTATAACATAGGAGTAAAGAATGAGGTCACATTGAAGAAAGTTATAGGGTTATATCCCCTCTCTAATTGTCTTGGTGTTTTCTATATTTCTTGTGATTACTATGTGTATGGGGGTTTTAAAATTGCCCACACCTCTTTGTGAGGTATTTCTATTGAAGCTTCGATCTTAGTTTCCACGTGCATATGTGTGGTCTGACCTTCAATTTTTTTCCCAATCACCAATTGTGAAGTGGTAATTATAGTGGTCTTTCATAGGTAGCTACAAAGGTGACTACAGGTGGGAATTCCCTACGATACTTGGAGAAAACGTCAAACTTGTGTTTTAGTTCCCTTAGAGGGTGATCACCTTAATAAATGATACTTTCATCGGTTAGGGTTGTTACGTGTGGGTTACCATAATTTTTCCTCACACCTTCACTAGCTAAGATTTTTTGGACTTGACATCCATAGAGGGTTGGTTTTCAGAAGGCCTCTTGATCCATTGGTTTTCCTATTGATAGACTAGATTTCCTAGGGGTGTGATCTATGGTGAAGCTTATGTATAGTTATCTATATGTTATTGTTTTCTTCTTGGTTAAAACAATTTTTTTACTATGGTTGATCGACATTTTTTTATGTATCATTGACCCTTTACTCATTCAGGTGAATATACCATTTGTTGATTCTTTTTCAATCAGGTATAATGTCGATAATGAGTGGTTTACCTAGTATGAGAGGACATATTCCTTCATCATATAATGTTGCAAAAGGAGTCTCTTTAAGTCCTTCCTTACCATCCATTAGTGGGATAGTTTCTTCCACTACCATGCCAAGTACATCTAGTTATTCCATTTGGGGTATGTCGACAATTACATCATTTAATTCAATGAAAATACAAACATTAGTACACCCATTGTGTCATTTCAAGTGCTCACATGTGGATCTGTTTCAAGTAGGGGGAAAGGCCTTGGTTTTACTATCAAAAGTGGATTTCCATCTAATTTTGGTAACCCTATGGGTAGATCGGTGATACCAAATGCTAGTTTCCCATTTGGTTGGAATTTTAATCCCAAGTTTAGTATTTCCCCTAGTGTTTTTACTAATTTTGGGGGTGATTATGTATTTAGGGGAAGTTAAATGGGAGGATGATTAATTCCATGGCCCACCAACACTTGATTTTCACTTGATACCAATCATGTGTCAGGAAATATTATATGAACACCAACCAAGGGACCCCTCCCAAAGGGGACTCTTGTGATTTTCCTTCCTTTACAAATGTTGGTGCCCCTTTGATGGACATATTGAATATTATTTGATTTTATGTTTCTTTTATGGCCTAGTTGATGACCATTCTGCATGTCCCAAATGCTTCAGAACCTTTTTTTCCAATAAGTTATTCATCCTCCTTATGCCTCTTTTGCTGAAATTCCAACTCATAGTAACCAAAAGTATAAAAGAAACAAAAAGAGGATAATAATAAGTAAAGACAAATGGACAAGCCACCAACCACCACAAGTCATGTTGCAGACATGCCACCACTCACTCCAAGTCATACTGGAGACGAGCAAACAACCACTACAAGTCATGTTGGGAGTGACACACCATTCATTGCAAGTCATACTAGAGATAAGAAAGAAACCACTGTAAGTCATGATGGGGGAAAGAAACCAACCACTACTAGTCATGCTATGGGAATTGATATTGCTGAGAAATCTAGATGAGCAAGACATCGAACTAAGCTCCATTATATAGTTTTCAAGGGAGATAACCTTACTCATCTATGTCATCTTATGCAAAATATAAAAAGAGTGTGGTCCATGTTTTAAGTCTCTTCTACTCCAAAGCCACCTTTGGTTTATCAACAATTTACTCAACCATCAGTTGATGAAGCCAAAACATGGAGGATCCATTGATGTTTCCTTACTGATACACATCGTTCTTCCTTTGGATTTCACTAATTTTGAAGGAGGTCATGTTATGAGCCACTAGTAAATCATGACCAGTTGCATGATGCATCACTGAAAGAACATGATTGGTCACAGACTGCATTAGTGACAACACATGACCACCCATGTAGCCTTCTAGAATTGGGGAGTTACGAGGAGATCAACGCTACGTGAATTTTTTCTCTCATGATCTGAGCTTTGGATATCGAAATATAGTCAAGGTTCATTGATTTGTAGAGACCTATAAGCATCCCCTATCTTCCTCCACCAATATATATGAATAAGGAATTCCAAGGGTAAGAGGAAGAAGAATCATTTTTAGGTACATGCTGAAGAAATTTCAAAGGAGATCTTCTACAAAGACCAGTCTTAATATCATGTCATCTTTGTTTGTGTGAGGGCTAAGGAGGATCTAGAGAAAGGGCTTAGGGAGGACTTGTCTCATGACTCAAGTAATTTATCATGATCGATGTACTATTTATCCATTTTTTATATAGATCAATGTGGTTTTCCCCTTCTAATGCTTGTGTATTTAGTAATTGATACTTTCTCATGAAAGATTTAATATTTCATTGAGTATATTAGACTAGATCGTGTTTAGATTTGCTTCCCTTAATATTGAAGAGGTTTGAGAAAGGTGTGTATTGTCTCTTTATGTGCAAGTAGCAAGTTGTAGGAACTAGAGCTAGATCTTTGGAGTTGCACTAGCTAGGAACATGTGAGGATAACCTTTAGAAATAAGTTATGCCTTTCCATCCCACTTTAATAACATAAATAGGAAAAATATGGTATATCTTGGGAGAAGCTTATTTTGATCTATCTCGCTATCTATATTGGACAAGGGTAGATACAAGGGAGGTTTTTCTTATCCGTAGGTGATATTTATCCGCAATAGAAAGGGTTCATTAAAATGAATGTTTTCTAGTGAGTACTACACTGCACCAACAATCATTGGGAATCCTCCAAACTGGGGCATTGGTGAGTAATATGGTCTTCCTTACAAGTATTGCATGGAAATTTGACCTTCTCCTCCTTCTTACCCCTGCTAGAATTTTTATTATTCACACTATTCCCTAAATCCCCCTTTATTATTTTTGTTTTTCTTCTTTTCTATAGGTTGTTGGTTTTCCTTTGGTTTATATGTCTAAATAATGTGTAAACTAGAGGATTGAATGGGGCTATGGGTACTAGGATAAACTTATGCAACCATAGGAAAATTATAATGGAAATACATTTTTCTCATCTAGTATGTAATATGGTTGGCTATGACACTTTACATAGAACCAATCACACCATAGGCATGTGGTCCTAGTTTGGGATTGGTGGGATATATTTATACCCTTGGTGAATTGGGAAAACTCTTGTAAAGAACCTTTGATTGAGAATAAACCAAATTCAAATGTTGGGCCCTAAATATATATTGATCTTTAGTTTTCATCCCCATCAAAGCAACATCCTTGGAAATATAAGGCGATAAAGACTTTACAAAATAGTCTAGAAAGAACTCATCAAGGATTTGGGTATGGTTAGAGATATGTGTGGAAGTGTCCTACTAAAATTAAGTGAAAATATTTGTCCCTATCTCATAGTAGATGGGAACCTAGAATCAATTCAAGAATCTCAATGCCAAAGAATCAAAGTTTAAAAATGAGGTTGGTTGGAGCTCAATGTATCATTTTGTGGTTACTCAAGTGAAGGTGCAATGGAAAAGTGTGAGCCTAATACTATCATCCATCAATGAGTTTGAAAAACACCAAATATGGAATTTCATGACATGATTTGCAGGGTATTATATATATTTACCTTCAAACTTCAGAATGTTTGAAGGTAGCTTAGTAGGAACTAGAGGATAGCTTGGATCATGCAAAATCGAGTCATTGGTTAGCTTAGTTAAATCTAGGGGATTAGATGTTGATAAAGCAGGTAATTTCATTTGAGTCAATGAGTTCCACCCCGTGGGATCCTTTAACATCATTTGATTGGTACTCATGAATTAATTACTTGGTATGTAACCACTATTAGGCATAAAGGAGTGGTTATTTGAAAAACACGATTTTGGGGGAATCCTATTAAAATTTGTAAAAATGGAGGAAATCCTATGCTCATCATGTTTCCCATTCTTGGGAAAGGTGTGATTTCCATAGACATATTTAAAATATAAAAATATCATTTTCCCATGGATGGAATATATGTAGGGATATTCCCCCCTCCAAATGGAAAGGTAGGGAAAGGGCTAGGTGAAATCCCCACTAACATGTTAACATTTGGGAAGACAGGTGGTGTAATGGCCACAACATGCGACATTCCAATAGATAGAATCCAAAACGAGAAACAACCACCACCATACGAAGAAGAGGTTTGAGCCCCAATGACACTATTAGGAGTTATCAGGGGAGGGAAGGTACCTCCACTTAAAACTCCAAATGTGGATGGGAATGTTCTTGTCATAGGTATACCTAAAATGGGAGGTTTAACTCCTCCTTTAGAAAAAATTGACATGGGGGTATGGTTTCCCCTAGATATTGAAGTAATAATAGAATTATCCATCATAGAACATTGGTAAAGAGGATTTTTATGTGCAATATGACTATGATTATTGTAGTTATGAGTGTGAAAAATAAGTGGCCTTTGAGGATTAGTGAGGGAAAGACTGAAATTTTTGGAGTTGAATCAATAAGATATTGAACATTGATGGGCCTAGGATTTCCATATGGAGGACGACATGGAACCCTCTTAGGAATCTATATGTGACTATCCAAATTCCTTAAATACCCTTTGAAAAATAGTTCTTCCTTGCTATGATATTCTTGCATTGGCTCCTCCCTTCTAGGATTGTTCAATGCATCTTGGGTCTCTTCTATTGGCCCATGTAGAGGAGATTCATTATTGTCTATCCTTCACCTTCGAGGAGGTGGATCAACAATTTCTAGATAAATTCATTGGGTCCTTATACATTAGTGGAGTGGTTGATCAACCACCTTGGGTCAATATGACTAACAATTAAATAAGAAGCACCAATATAAAAAGTTCCTAAGATATATCAACAAGTAGAATTACTGTTCCAAATCTTAGTCTAGAGTGATTAGGACCTGGACCCAACAAAATGAAGATCCTATAAAAGAGCCTTACGTAAGTTTGTTGGGATGATTAAGGCCCAAAACCAACTAATTAAGGTGAGTGACACAATCACGGTAACCTTCATGCAATTGTATTACACCCAACCCCCTAAGTACCCTTTTAAGGGATGGGGTATTAAAATTTTCTTTTCCTCAACCTCCTCAAAGACCTTTCAAAAGAGTACCATCATATTCTTCTAACCAATATCTTTCCAACGACTCTAAGTTTTTCCAAATTGTTGGCAGCCAATTCGCATTTTATCCTATCCTTATAAGTTGCCTACACCAGTGTTTTGCAAACCTTGATTTTCGTCGCAAGCCTTGAATGAAATAACACTATTATTTTGCACATTTGCACACCTTCCTTTGTTCTTGTTTTCACGACTGCAAGCGTGAAAACTTTGATTTTGAAGTCATATTGAAATAGTCATTGGATTGTTATGATCGCTCTTGTCTATATGTTCATTGCGCTTCCAATTTACTTACCGTTATGCAATTGGAAAGACCCCAAGATTCTTTACTCATTTGGCATTTTTGTTGTTAATATGATTTCAATTTTTATAAGGCTGTGATGATTTCTTAAGGATTGTGATTCAATCGTTGATTATTGGTGTTTTGATGTACTTTGATCAAATTTGTTGGCACATTGGTTTCATGAAAACTCATTGACATTATGGTTAGAACCTTGGTATAATCATTTCATGAAAACACATTTTTGATATGGTCGAACCCTTGGTGTTTCTTTCGAATCATTGTTTTGGTTTTAAAACTATGCTAAAAACTATTGCTCGCGCAAATGTTTGGTCGACTTACCATAGATTTCATTTGATTGATTGAATGGCATGGTTTTTAACATATGCAATAGTAATATTTGAATCGCTGTATGCGTTGTTGGTTGTACTGTGGGAAATGACTGTTTTGCATGGGCTGAGCTAGCTCCACCACCCTCTCACACTCGGACATTAATGCTTTCCCCCTATCCCGGGTTATCTCTGTTAGTTTTGGGAAAATCTCTGAGCATACCCTGTTCAAACCCTTGTCCCTTAGCCCAGCTCACTGTGTGTTCTCTCCTAGCTTCTGTAGGGCGAATTTAACCCCCATGGTGTTCAGAGTCGGTTTTGGTTTCATTTTTTCCAGAGAAGACTGCTTAATACTACCCCCGTAATTGCCCCTAGAGTAACGTTTTTGCGTGAGTGATTCTGGGCAAACAATTTTTAATTAGATCAAACCCTTGAAAACCTAGAACCATTTTTAGCCCCTTTACCTTCCTCGTGGGCGGTTTCCCTAGAAATCGAGTTGTTACAAAGATCTATCTCGTGTTTTAGAGGTCAAGTTTCAGATCTTCTCCGTGGTTGAAAGGTGCATTTTGGGTCTGTGTGATGAAACGTCTATGAATTTTCCAGGCCTGTGGCTCAGAACCCCTCTCATCCGTCCAACCTCTCACACTCTTGAACCCTTGGTCAATCCTTAGAAAATCAAGAAGTCTGTCAGAAGAAGCATTTTCTTTCTGCCCAGGTATGTATTTCAATATGAATTTTGTTTTGTAAGTTTGCTTAGCGGATCCGGTTTTGCTTTCAAAATTAGCTCTGTTCGTTTTAATACATTTGAAATGATTCTGTTATAGTTTAAACGGTTTTGTTGTGGATCCTGTATAGTAGATTCATTTTGCTAAAATTAAATGTAGATATGATTTGGTTATGCGGTTTTGTCGTGCCCAACTTAGTATAAGCAATTGATTGGTTTTTCATTCTGTTTGGCTTGTTTTTGAATCAATTTTGTTCGTCTGATTTAGGATAGTCATTTGGGGTTTGCTTTAGATTAATCCTGTTAGTTTTTAATAGATTCAAAACAATCCTATTGATTTCAATTTACCAGATATGATTCTGTTTCGTTTTGGATAAATGTTTTCATTTGGATTATGATTGCATTCAACCTGTATAAAGGATTTGTTTCCTAAAATCATGTAGCTCTGTTTTGATTGATACAATGTCGCATAATGATTGTGTTGGATCCAAATTGATTTAAGTTATTTCTTATGGTTTGATCCTGAAACAATGTTGTTTTCCCTCGATTAACATGGTCGTTTTCATTTGCGTTGAAGATTGGTTCGATGTGGTTCTATTAGTTGTAAACTAAAAAATGATCCTGTTAATTTCGTTTTGATTCGACAATGATTTTGTTAAGGGCTGAGTCGACATAAAACTATTGCATGGGAAATGTCTGCTCCCAATTGGCAATAACAAATGTTTGACATTTTACATGTATTCCTGTCACCATTCAGTTAAGAAAACACGATTTTGTTTTCTTTAATTCGCATACAAGTTTGGTTTGGTGTGGCATGAATGATTCACTCTGTTTGAAATTAGTAATTAAAGATTTGTTTTCATAAGTCTAATATATTTCTGTTGGTTCTGGATTGGTTTAACATAGTTCTATTTTCAAATTAGACCAGCTACAAAATCGCAAGATTCTGTAGCTAGTCTTAGAAATTAGATTTTTCTCAATTTTATCAATGAAATATCCTCTAAACTTGTTTGTTTTTGTCTTCTTTCAGGTGCATACGAATTACAATGATCAATTGGGCATGCTGTGGCAGTTTAGGAGATACTTTGGATATGGTTTTGTTTTAGGTTGTTAGCTTGAGTCAGAAATAGAGATTTGGGATATTATCCCTAGATTTTTTGTACACTGTTTTGATAATTCCCACAGGGATGTTTTACCCTGTGGGAAGTCTTTAAATACTTGTTATTTTTTGTAAAAACATCATCCTCACTTGTGGGAGAACCAGGCTATGGATTCCTAATACAAATTGAGACAAAAGTTGATGTTCTGCTACAACTTTCGCTTTCATAATATCAATCTTTTGTTTCAAGTTTATGCATGTCATTGGTAATTGATTATAGACTACTTTAGTTATCTTAGTCTATTGCATAATGATATGATTTAATTAATGCGATCCATGTCTAATTTCTTTCATTACTTTAAAAAATACAACAATTACTTTATTTAGTTAATGAATGACAGATTTCTCTTCTTCATCGATTGAATGATTAAGTATAAGTCTTTGCATACAAGTTTATCTAACTATGGAGATTTATAAATTATAAGATTGTTGTTATTTTTATGTCTTGTTTGTCCTGTAAACAAACTTAAAGAGCACTACAGCTATCATTTACGAGCAGCTCTTGGATAATTTGGTGCGGGTTTCCTCCCTTCGATCAGCTAAAACAGTCATCATACACAAGGCAAATCTGGCGCATTCCTCCAGGTCAGTTTGTGATTTATTTTCGTTAATTTCTTTAGTATAATATTAGTAGTTTAGTTATATATTTGTTTAGTTAGAATTGTAGTTAGAATTAGTATTTTAGTTGTTTAGTTTAGTTAGTTTTGTTTTATTTCTTGTTCATAAAATTTATAAAATCAACAAAAATATCTTTCTCTGTCTTAGGACATAATGCAAATGAGTTTTTCAGGTTTTATTCAAATCTGTAAATTGTAGATATTGTACATTTTGTGAATAAATTATATTTCCATTAGTAGTTAGATAGTTAATTAGTTAGAGTTAGTATAGTATCAGTTAGTAGATTGTATATAGAATAGTTAGTTTAGTTTGTTTTAATTGTTATTTTTAGTTAGATTAGTTACTGTAGATTAGTTTTCTTTTTTGTTTCCTTAGGACCTTAGATCGGCTAACGGAGCCGCTAAACCCGTCAGGGTGGTTCATCCCAAACGGCTTGGGTTATTAGACAACCCTGGACCGGTTCCACTCTTCCAGTTGACGGATGGTCATTTTCGCCTGTCAACACAAATCTGAGTTCTGGATCAAAATATATGACCTCTTAAAGTTTGTGGGACTTTATTGACCAAATGCATCTGTACTGCCATGTGGCATCCACATCATTGTTCCCATCCAACATAGAATTGACATGTCCTACCTACACGACATGGTGGATGACTGGGAATCAACATGGAACCTGCCACCTGGTCATCGAACCTTTAGTTCTCTGAATCTCGACCCTTTTCATTATTCATATGGCCCAAGAGACCCGATCTGGGATGAGTTGGCACCCAGGGTACATAGCCCCATCATATGGTGATGCCTATTTTTGGTGCATTGGTTTGGCGACCTCATACATCGTCATGTTAGGTCATCCTACCATCGACCCATTGGGAAGGCCTCTTGGCCCATAAAAATAGTGAAAAGCGTTGAGAGTTGGTGAACTAAGGATTCGATGACTAGGTGGAAGGCACCACGTTGACGCCCAGTCAACCACCACACCTTCCATGTAGGACATGTAATTTCCACGTTGGGTGGGCATAATGACGTGGATACATGTGGATTCTACATGGTAGTATATATGCATTTGGTCAATAAAGGCCCATAAACTTTAAGAGGTCATATATTTTGATCCAAAACTCGGATTTGGACAAACTTATAGTCATTGGAAACCTCTTGGCGAGTAGAAGATGATGGTAGTATTTTTAAAGGAATTCAAGGAGGTCAAGTAAAAGATAAATTTAACACTCTATCCCTTAAAAGAGTACCTAGGGGGTTGGGTGTGTTAAAAAGTGGTATCAAAGCTAGGTTTCAGAACTCTCCTCCCCTCCCTAGACTCTCTCTTACTCTATTTTTCCTTCTTGTACCCCTATCCCCCATGCACACACTTGTGCATTCCTTTTCTTGCATTTCTTCTCCTGGAAGGTTCTCGACCTATCCTTCTTATCTCCTGTCAGAAGGTGACCTGTGGGTCAATCGAGGCTATATAATTTGGTACTATGTTGTACATTTTACTGACGTCCTCTATTTTCCTAACTAGGTCTTCCCATACCTATATTCATTGATGGAGGTTGGTTATTCAACTACCATCCCCCTACTCATTAAATGATTTGTCTTGAAATCTAGGGTGAAGGAAATAACTTATTATTTCTAATTCAAATAATTCAACATAAAGGGAAATTGGGCCATCTTAGCATGATGAACCCCTCCCTTATAAGTTTCCTCACTCTTTCATCTAGTGGTATCATGGACAATACTTTAATGCTTCACCCCCATAATCAACAGTTGGGAATCTTAATTAAAATAACAATACATTTACATTGTTCACATGCCATGCCATTGTACTTTAAGGCTTCACATGCCATAGTTAGCGGTTGGAAATCATTAAAGGTATGGGAAGACCTAACTGGGTCTTCCCATACCTATATTCATTGATGGTGGTTGGTTATTCAAATACCACCTCACTACTCATTAACTGATTTGTCTTGAAATCTGGGGTGAAGTAAATAACTTATTATTTCTAATTCAAATAATTCACCAGAAAGGGAAATTGGGTCATCTTAGCATGATGAACTCCTCCCTTATAGTCTTCCTCACTATTTCCTCTAGTGGTATCATGGATAGTACTTTAAGGCTTCACCCCCACATTCAACGGTTTGAAATATTAATTAAAATAAAAATACATTTACATTGTTCACATGCCATGGCATGGAAATCATTAAACATGATTAATTACATATAATCAGGGGTTTAGGAAAGGAGTGTTATAACAATAATAACCTAAGGTGAAAGTGTGAATACAATAACCCTCCAAGTGATTTGGGATGGAAATTATATGTCTGATTTGAGTACCACAATCACTTCTCCCTTCTAGTCACCCAGGAAAAATTTCCTAGGAAAAGAAACTATGGATACCACTTCATGATTGATAACCAAGAGGAATAGTTGTCAGTTAGGTTTTTGTGTATGGGAAGGGAACACATGAATGATTATTAGGCCTGAAGTTATAGAATAAGTGGTTTCACCTTGAATAATTTCCACTTTAGTTAAAACTCCTATACACACATAACCCACTAATCCAAGAATTAGGGGATAAACTTAGCAGCTAGACTAGCTTGACCTAGTGCTTGACACTAGTGTTAGAGGTTCTTTCCCAACAAGTATCATTCGCTACTAATGGATTTTTCACTCTTTAATAAATTCCTAGTTTGTTTTGAATCCTTGCAGAGATTACTCTCCAATCCTACACTAAGGCTCTACAACTAGACTATGTTGTTTTTTCTAGAAAGATAAAGGTCTAGTTGATTTTAATATTAACCATTAATTTTAAGGGATTTTGATTACTCAAGGAAATGATAATGAAACTAATGATGTTTTGAGCCACTTAAAACTGGAAACTTAAGAACATTGGAAAATTAATCACTTGACACTTATTCATGAATGAACTAGGTCCCCACCAAGCATTAAGCATGAACACTTTTTTTTATGATAAAAAACACAATGCAATGAAAACACTATGTAAAATTTTTCTCTTTTAAAACTACTAAAACATAATCCTACTAATCAAACAACTTTAAGGAGAAATGAAATTCAAAGGCACTACTAGAAACACAAAAAGAGGTAAAAGAGGAACACAAAAATAATGTTTTATGCTATTTTTCTTGTTAAGAAACCCTAAAGAAACTTGAACATGCATAAAACAAGAATATACCCTACTCATTGTAGACCCTAACCCCTTAAAATGGACAAAAACCAATTGAAACAGGAGGAAAATAGACAAAAAGTGTGAAATTCTATGTAACATGAGGCACACATACCTTATGTGAAGGAAACATGCATGTACACATACATTACAAAATATCACAAGCATGTACATTCACCTTTACTAAAGACAACACAAATTTGTATGCTCTGTTAGTGAAATAAAACTATGTATTGACTATTTTTTAGGCATAAAACTTCACAAAAACCTTGAAAACTAGTTTATAACAATGAACTAAAGGGAAACACAACAAGAGCTACCAAAGAACCCTAAAAGAGGCTAGGAAAAAAAAGGAAACCCTAATGAGTATAACTCAATGAGTTCTCCCCAATGGAGTTTCCAATTCTATTGTGGAAAAAATATCCTAATATCCAGGGATGAACTACAACAAAGAGTTTTGAAGAATAATAGACTTCTTCCTCTAAATTTAGACTCCAACTACTTGCTATATTTAAATTTTAGTTAGAGAGACAACATACCTCATCCTAGCAGTTTCTTTCACATGAATATCACTAATTGATCCCAATTTACTTGTCCTCAATCCAATCTAATCTTAAATAACTACACATAGAGAGACAACAATGTCCCTCAAACCAATTGATAATAACAAAAGAAAGATTGAAATAAATAACTCAAACTAACAAATAAAGAAAGTCAGTTCCACAACCAAACACAAAATAAAATCAATTGCTAAAAAGAAACACTATATTTGGGGCAGGGAAAGAAGAGACATATTCCTTTTATTAATGAAAAAAACAATAAACAATTATACATGATGTCTTACTCCCATCACCTTTCATAATCATCATCTCGTTTCCTTCGATCCTAGGGTGCTTAAGACTACTTATGGACTCTGATTCTTTTCCAATGGAAAAGATTAAGTAAAACTATGGAGTTTTAGGCCACAAATCCAAGGGAATAACATATGAATTAGAAAACAAGGGTTTTGTGTGGTCAAAAGGTCATAAAAATTGTGTGGTTAGAAGGTCATAAAAAATATTAATAATAAATACCTATGATTCCTCTAGTGTGAGGATGCCAATATGGTATCTCTCCCAATATGCTATTTCTAACCTCTCCTCCAACAATACACCTATTTTTATATATTTATGAGTTAGTTGAGGGTAATGGGTTTTAGGAAGGTACATGTGTACGGGTTTTGTAAACCCTGCTCAAGAGTGCATGATTTTTGAGCATTTATTATATTTTTATCCACCTTTAAAGTACACACACCTTCTTATGAAGAGGAAGGGAATGTAAATTCTCCTTTTAAGGGGGGGAATAACAAATGTATTGCTAAATTTTCTCTTTAAGTAGGATTTAGGGTGAGCAATGACAACATATGATGGGTATGATGGCCATTTGAGCATTTTGGACATTATGGTGTCAAAATATTCTATGACAATTGGTTTGTCATGACACCAATCTGGAACTTATTACTGATTTTAGAAAAACCATTTCCATGCACATTGTTTATCATATCTACAAGTGGTGTCAGTGGCGTAGATTGTTGAAAATTTAATTCAAGGAAAAATTCCTCTTGGATTGGTTATTGAAATCCCTTTTGCAATTGACAACCAAATACGTGGCTACCACAATGCTCAAAGCTCAACACTTTGAATTAATATATGCTCAATATTGTTCTTATACATAGTCATCCCATATGCCCCTCATCCTTGACCATTCGAACAATAAACACAAGGGTAATCCTATTCATTGGATGGGTTGATTGGTTCCATTACTCATATCAACAAGCCTTATGGACACCCATCCCCATATGGCACAAGACACTATGGGATCCATTATGGAGGATACCCCACAAATCATAATGTTATTGTCACATCATACATTCCTAATCGAATGCCACATAACCATCCCTCACAAATTTATTGTGGACACATCCCATCACATCTAGGGACTAGCATGAGCTCCCAAGGAATGCACACTTTCCCACACATTCATGGGCCCTCTTGCAATAGAAAAAATAGTAGTAGAGGGGCATCCACCTCTTACAACTAGTATGTGAATCCCACACATAAAAAACCATACTACCTATTCACTGGACCCCCGGTATCCACTGCTACATAACCACCTTCTCAATAACATACTGGCATGAATTTTGTTCAACCTTCACTAGCTAAATAGGTTCAATCATTTGAATAGTTGAACTTGGTAAATCCCACCAACTAACAAAACAATGGGAAAAAGAAATGAAAATACAAATAGAAATCCCATAAGGTATAGGGGGACAATCCTGCTAACCAAAACAACAATACAAAGGGTAATGCCAGTGCTAGTAAAAAAAATTAAAATATGTGAAACAATAACAAGTAGAAATAGGGGCAGAAAAACAATATTTCAATAACCTCCCTTTCACATGGTGTGGTGAATTTGGCCATAATACTCACCACTTCCCCCAGATTGCATAATATAAGTAGATGAAGGAATCAATGTCCAACCAAGGTCCTACTGCCCCACAAGGTGTACCAAACCCTCATCATCCTACCTAGTTGTAGCCAACCATGTTACACAACCCCTTCCATTAACAAGGAGTTATATCCAATAAAAAATAAATTGGTAACTCCTCCTAGAAAATAAGCAATACCAAAATTTGGGTCAAGCTCAACCCAAAGATCTCGCTTTTCAAAACATTTAGATGAATTCCATAGATATCCATCTACAAGCTTGAAACTATCAATACAATATGCCTCCTAACTCAACTCCAACCACTTTTGATGCTACCCACCTATGAGAAAGAAATCACTTAATGATCCCACACAAATGGTACCAAAAGTGCCTCTAAGACATACCACTCAAAACCTTCATGCAAGATTATCCCATAGTTTTAACATTATTGATGATTTGGCCTAGTCAGTTGTGGGCATGTCAGCATTGGGGGTGCTAAAAACCTATCATTCACAAAGAAATTCCTTTTTGTCAGGGTTAGAGGAATTTGAAACTTATGACTCCTTGCTCATCACATTTGATTTGGATAACTGAGAGTCTAGGCTCCCCTCATTGGTTTCTTTCCAAATTTGGGTCACAATAAAAAAAATAACCATCCACAGATCCATTATAGATGAGGGATGATTTATGTGCATCATGTCCAAATATGTGTGGAATAAGTTGGGCTCCCTCAAACTTACTCCTTCCACCATCACCCTTCTATCTTATGATGGTCACCCATCACAACCTAAAGGTATTTATCAAAATTTCCTCATTGAGTTAGTGAGAAAAATAGTCTTGATAGACATAGAGGTCATAAATGTGCCATTAGACTACAAGATCCTTCTGGGATGTATCTATATGTATTCTATGAAGGAAATTGCTTCATTAGTGTTTTGAATGATGATGATCCCTCACAATGAAAAGTTCATCACCCCTTGACCAGCTCAACCAACATCTAACCTAGAAAACATCATTCCACTCATCAAGGCATCCCAATACCTTCCATAATACATTGAAATAAGTACTGGGATATTTAAATATTCCACATTGCTTGGCACATATCATGGAAAACCACCTAATGTTTGACTAGTAGATTCAAAACAATTTTCCACATTGACATATATTGAGATAATACCATCCACTACCCCTTCTAATTTAGGAGCATTATCTACCTGTGACCAACCACCTTAAACTTAGGTGGTAACCAACCCCATCACTCATTTTCCATTCTTCCACCACTAGGGGTTATGTAACATCCTGTGATTCCCACACTAACCATCCCAAACCTCACATTAGGGATATATGTGTGGTACTTTTAACCTCCAACACCTACAACAAACCCTAAATCAGTGTTTCACATCACTTTACACCTTTTGGAATGAACTTTTGACCCGATAGAGATAAGGAATGGAAAGGTAGTTTGGGGAAAGAATAAGAAAGCAGGAGGGGTGTAACGCCCCTATTTCCCCTAGCTTGTAAATATAACTATAAGTTACCAAAATACTGTGGCAGACTAGATATGTATGAATGTTGGATTTGATGAACCCTTTTGTTATAAAAGGTAATGTATGCATTTCTGTTATTAATTAAAAATAGATAGTGTTGCATAACTGCTGAAAGGGGGGTTTGCCAAGATAGATCATGATGCTATGAGAGATATGGTGAGGGGAACCATAAATGGTTGAGATGACCCCCACCAAACCAATACCTTACTTGATTTAGTTTCTGAGACCCAGAACAATCTTATAAACTAGAAATGAATTACCAGTCAAGCTGGTAGTTAGAAATCCCTCCTCAAGAGTTAATGATAAGATGGGAAGAGTACCCATCTGCAAGGCTTCTAGACCTGACCACGAATTGGGGATTCAGAAACACACAATCTTACTGATAAAGGAAATAAAGGAAGGGATTTTTCATGGGTAGAGGATATCTTCTAGGGAGAAGAGTCAAGAGACCAATCTCCAAAAATAGGGAAGAGCGCTTGCAACTCTCTATTTCGAAAGAGAATTGAGAAACAAATTCATTTTGGGAGAAAGAAGTTACTGGAAGAATTTTTAGTCCAAGATGATAAACATGGTTGTAGATAAGGTGAGTGACCGTGGAAGTACTCATTGTAGGCCCCCTTTCCTAGTATAGAGAAAACCATTTGCTAAGTTCCTGTGGGAGGAGGAGAGTAACCTCCATCCCTGACTATTGTTGAGAAAGAAAAGTGTCTTTCTTAGAGCATCATGATCTAGTTAGGGGGTGGCCAGTGATAAATATGTTTAGGAGTGGTTGTGCCTATGGTTCGGTGGAAATAGACACCCCTTTCAGCAATTTCTTCAGGATTCTAGTTTTTGATACATATTTTCATACTCTGTGTATTGGACTGGAAGTGATGGTTGAATGCCTGACATGTTTATGGTTAAATTTTACAGTGTTTGATAAATCATTAGAAATTCTTACTATTATTCTATAAACTTGTGTATTTACATGGTTCTTGTTTACCTCTTCTTAGCAGCAGGACAACTATTAGACATGGGTCTTTAAACGAGTTTAAGAATACATTTTTCGATTTATGTATTTTTTGAGAAACCCCTAGGGAAATATTCCCAAGGAATGATTTTGTAATATAGGAGTCTGGGAAAAATTCATTGGAACACCTCAGTCATATCAACCTCTTAATTCACCCTTCACAGGTCACTAATTTCAAACTCTATGGAAGCAGGGCGCCTCCTTCCAACCCTTCACCTATGTGACCAAGGGCTCATGTCCACGGTTCTAACCAAATCGTGGATAATTGTTGAGCGTGTATCCTCGAGGATTTTCCAAGATTCCATATGACCAAGGCCTAGGAACCCTGTGCTAGGTCTATAATAATATAAGTGTTTCTAGCTTCGGAACTCTGGGGTGATATGGCCTTACCACTTTTAAACCGGTTGAAGGCAACTTGTTGTTATAGTTACCCATGAGGTTGACCGACATTTGGTGGTTTCCCTTAACTGTGATTGATGGAACTTCCCCCCTGTTAAAGAATGACCCACTTACCGATCATGAAGTAACATGAGATGTATATCTGAGGGTATTTGGTACCTTCCTTGACCGTTGGATCTACCCTGCGGTTAGTCTAGCGTTGACCACTTCTGGAAAACCATGATGTCATGAAACCAAGTCCCCCTAATGTCAGAGTTGCAGATTAATTTGATCCATGGATCTGGGGAGTCCATTGAGAACCCATCTTAACCATCTAATCAACCATTGGAGGGACTCATGTACGACACTTCGACGAAGTCCTACTTTGGGTGAAAAGGAGTGTGGAGCACGTAGAACCGCCAAACGCCAAATTCACGAACTGATAAGAGTTGTGAATCTGAGGATTCTTCAGGATATCCCATGATTTTCAAATATAGATCGTGGTCATCCCAACACTGAACACTATAGGAGTAAAGAGGAAGTTACACGGTGGATTCCCCAAATGCCAAAGTTACGAAGTAGCAGAGGCCGTAGATTAATAGATCTACGTGGACACATCTTAATGTGAGATCTTAGGGTACTTGGAAGGTTATCAGTCCATAATGAAGTGGCAGGATGATGTTTCCCAAGGTGACATGGACCCATGTTTTATGTGCCACATGTCACCTTGATTCATACTTTTCACAGACCCTATGTGCCCATTAGAGCATGACACATTCCACCCACTGATGGTGCCACATGTCATATCTACCTTTCCGCGTGTCACCCCTCTGGCACATATTCCCTTGGCCTACTGGTGGGTGGGGTAATCGAGAGCCACCTTTCCTTGCCTCTGCATTTAATACGCCATCATGTGAAAGGGCGGACCCTTTGGGAGTTCGGGACTTCAGAACTCTAGAGGATTGGGGTGTAGTGTCAAAAATAAGCCTAAAGGACCAAAGGGCAAAGCCACGTGGTGAGATTTTAGGCTCTTTAGAGAGTCCAAGATTTCAAAACTCCAGAGGATATGCGTGTAGATATAAAAATGGGTGTTCAGCGCCAAAGCGTTGAATGCCAAATTCCCCCTAAGCTTATGTGTTAAATGAGGATCAAGTCTCGCCATTGGATTTGATGGTGGATGGACTTTCACCATAGATGCAATAATGTTGGGTAATCTTTGGGACTTTGGGGAACTTGAGATGGTATTAATGGGACATACCTATGTGGGAGCCATGTGGCCCTTGAGTAATAACTCTTGAAGAGATTTGCAAGGCCATAACTTGCAAGCTAGAACTTGGATTTGAGCCTAGTAGCAGTTTTTAGGAAGCTACAATTGAGTAGAAGAGGATGGATACTTTGGAAAAAGGATTCAAGATGATTAAAGTAAGAAAAATTTTGATTCCCCATCCATAAAAAGGGTACTTAGGGGTTGGGTGTGTTACAAATTGGTATTAGAGCAGGCAAGAACACTTGTCCTTCTTGGGCTCATGAACGAGTCACATAAAAATATTATTAGAGACCCTTTAAGGGTAACACCCTATCTTACCCCATTCCTAAGAATCTTATTTAATCCTCTACTGAAGAGAGGAGTGAAATTTTTTGTTGTTGTTATATGTTTTGCAAAATATGAACTATGTGTTTTTCATAAACTAGTAGATCATTAACTAACATAAAATGTTTTATCAACACTCAAGCAGTTAGTGGACCGTATGAAAACTACAACATAAAGGATGGTGACACACCATGTTGGGGGAAATCTCCGACAATAGAGAAGAATAATCTGATGAAAGGAGGGCGGTGGAAACCCCTCCATATTTGGTTGAAACTGTAAGAAGCCTCATGGAAGAATTACAAAGTTGTAAGGCTGGCAATGAAAGGTTGATAAAAGAGAAGGAAAATAAAACTAAAATTAATGCAGTCATACTGCAAAGCTTATAAGATATACAAAGGCAACTATAACATGGGTCGATAGCCATTCATGTGGAAAAAGATCATACTAAGAAAAATCAAATTTGACCTGATATACGAAAGAATGGTCCTGAAAGTGGCCACATAAGGAGAAGAAACTCAAAGAAGGCTCAACATGGAGCCAAGAGACACTCATCGGAAGAATCCTCTGGTGAGGAAACTGACAACTCCAAGGGATCTTCTAGTAGAAAAAATAGTTTGCATTCCGATAGGAGAAGAAAGAAGAGGAAACATTCCAAGAGACATGACCCTAAAGATTTTAAGAAATCCAAATCACCCACTTTCGATGGAGAAATTAATAAGGGGGAAGAAGCATAAGTTTGGCTACTAGGCTTGAAGAAGTACTTCAAAGTCCATGACTACTCTGGAAAATTAAAGGCTTGAATGACCATTTTGAACTTGAATGGAAAGGCCTCCATTTGGTGGGAGGACCTTAGGAATGTGTAAGGAATCCATGAGAGGGACTTGTCATGGAATTTTTTTGAGAAATACTTCAAGAAGAGGTATCTGTTAGAGAATTAATTTGATGGGAAGACCAAGGAGTTCTATGAACTAAAGTTAGGACAACAAATAATAATTGAATATATCAACAAATTTCTTGAGTCGATAAGGTATGTGCCCTACATAAAGGATGAAAAAGTAAAAATGAAATGATTTATTAGTGGGTTGCCTCAGTCCTTCTGAGACAGACTTGAGTTTGATGAGCCAAATACTTTATAAGACACTATCCGAAAGGTAAGGTATCTCTATGAGAAATTCAAGAATAAGACAAAACCTCATGAGGACTGGAAGACATAAATTAATTTGGGATTCAAGAAGAATGGGTTTAAACCCTCAAGATTTAAGAACCATGGGAAAGGTTCTAAAATGGGCCTTCCTACTAAAAGTGTATATCAACAAAATTTCCCATCTCAGAGTGGAAATAAACCCTTTGGAGAAGCCTCAGGTAAGACTAATAACACAAAGAGATAACCCTTGAAATGTTGGGGTTGTGGAGAAGAACATCTGCCGAGGGACTGCCCACATAGGAAATAGAACAATAAGAGCTTCTACAATGTCCAATAGGCTACCACAGTCAATGATGTGGCTAGGTGCATGCCACAAATTTATGCATCCTTGCATAGTAGATAATATGACCACCAAGCTTCAGTGGTGGAGATGGAAGGTATGATTTCCAACCATCTAGTTTCCATTTTAATTGACCCTGGTTCTAATTTGAGTTATGTTTCCCCTCAAACTGTTGAGAAATGTAAATTATAGAAAGTTAAACATGTTAAATCATGGCTGGTACAACTATCCACTGGAACCAAAAGAAAAGTAACAGAGGACATACCGGCATGCCAATTCATTATGAATGGATTAACCACCCAATAAACCCTAAACATGATCCCTTTGGGATCTTATGACTTGCTAATTGGCATGGACTGGTTAGCTACCCATAAAACCAAATTGAAATTTTACAACAAAACTTTGGAGTGTGAAGATGAAGAAGGGAGAAAGATAATCCTATAGGGGATTCAAAATCCTGTCTTAGTGAGACACATATCATCCCTTCAAGTGAAGAAATATTGCACAAAAGGATGCCCTTTATATGAAATACAAGTGTTGAAATTTGTTGAGGGAGATAAGCCAAACTTGGAGGACCATCCCATATTAAGAGAGTATAAATATGCGTTTCCAGAAGAGTTGCCAGTTATACCTCCAAGAAGAGATATTAACGTTTTAATAGATCTTGCACCAGGAGCGGTGCCAGTGTCTAGAAAACCCTATAGAATGAGAACAACAGAGTTGGTTGAGCTCAAAATATAGCTAAAGGAGATGATGGGAAAAGGATACATTCATCCTAGTGTGTCTCCATGGGGAGTGCCAACCTTGTTTGTGAAAAATAAGGATGGCACACTTAGGTTTTTCATAGACATTAGACAACTCAATAAGATGACCATTAAGAATAAGTATCCCTTGCCAATGATTGATGAATTTTTTGACCAATTAAGGGGTGCTACAATTTTATCCAAGATTGACATGAGGTATGGATACCATCAGGTTCTAATTAAGGATGAAGACATCCACAAAACAGTCTTTAGGACAAGATATGGTCACTATGAATTTATGGTGGTTCCATTTGGGCTTACCAATGCACCAACCACTTCTATGTGCTTAATGAATAATGTAATCAATAATTTCTTGGACAGATTTGTATTGGTTTTCATTTATGATATCCTAATATATTCTAATAATAGGGAAGAGCATGAAGAACATCTCAATATAGTGCTTCAAGTTCTAAGAGAACATCAACTCTATGCTAAGTTTAGTAAGTGTGACTTTTTGTAGAAACAAGTCCATCACTTAGGCCATGTTATTTCTGAAGAAGGAGTGGTATTTGATCATGAGAGGATCAAATCCATTATGGATTGGCCTACCCCAAAGGATGTATCTGATATAAGATACTTTATGGGACTAGAAGGATACTATAGGAGGTTCATAAAGGGATTTTCAAAGATTGGTTTCCTAATTACCTCCCTTCAGAAAAAGGGAGTTAAATTCATTTGGACATCAGAATGTGAAGAGAGATTCCAATATATGAAATTCCGTCTAACCAATGCACCTATGTTGAAGATTGTAGACCCAAAAAATGACTTCCTTATGTGTACATATGATTGCAAGGAATGGCACAGAGGAGTCCTTATGCAAGAAGGACATTTAATTTTCTACAAATCCAGAAAATTGAATGAGCATGAAATCAATTATGTGACCCATGATCTAGAATTGGTTGTGATAGTACATCCTTTAAAAATGTGGAGGCATTACCTCCTAGGTAGGATATTGTTTCATATGAAAGACCACAGTGGATTGAGATATCTGTTTGATCAACCAAAAATCAATGCTAGACAAGCTATATGGATGTCTCTCCTTAGTGAGTTTGATTTTGAAATCAAACATATCAAAGGAAAAGAAAATATGGTGGTTAATGCCCTTAGAATAAGTATGAAAATAATCCACTTGGTAGTTGTAAGCACCTCTAAAGCTGATTTCAGGGAGAGATTCAAAAGTGCACAAGAAACAGATGCATTTTTTAAGACTGTGAAATCATACTTAGAGAAAGAGTCCACAGGGATGAAGTATGAGGGTTATCAATTGCTTAATGATGGCTTGCTAACTTACAAAGGTGGGTTGTTTATTCCAAATTATGATGACTTGAAGATGTTCATAATGGATGAACTACACAAAAGACCATATACTGGTCATCCTGGTTATCAGAAGATGATCACAACCACTAGGAAATTATTTTATTGGCCTAGACTGAAAAAGGACATAGCTGATTACTTAGCCAAATTTCTAGAATGTCAGCAGGTTAAGGGAGAGAATTGACATCCATCAAGGCTATTGCAGCCCCTACCATTCCAAGAATGGAAATGGGAAACCCTTTCCATGGATTTCATAGCAGGGTTACCAAAATCAACGAAACAGAATGATGCCATCATGGTACTAGTGGAAAAATTGAGCAAGGTTTCTCATGTCATTCTCGTCAAGTCAACTTGCAAGGAAGTAGATTTTTCCAGTATTTTCATGAAATAAGTATTTAGACTGCATGTCATGCCTAAGGAAATCATATCCGACCGAGATACAAAATTTACTTCAAGCTTTTGGAAATATCTATTTGTTGGTTTTGAAGCTAAATTGTTATTTAGTATAGTCGATCACTCTCAAAATGATGGAAAGACAGAGAGAGTAAGCCAAGTGTTAGAGGACACGATAAGGATTCATGTGATGCATCATCCCAAGAAGTGGGAAGACTACCTACCACTGGTGAATTTTCCTACAACAATGGTTAGAAAGAGTCATTGAACATGATCCCTTTTGAGGCCCTCTATGGTAGACAATGCAAGATTCCAATCAGTTGGGATAACCCAGTATACATAATGACAATTGAGCCATATGTGCTAAAGGAAATGGAACAACAAGTAATTTAGATAAAACAAAATATGAAAATAGCTTAAGATAGATAGAAAATTTGTGCAGACAGAAAAATGACTCCTACAGAATTCAATCCAGGGGGTCACGTGTATCTCAGAGTTAGACCCAGGAAAAGATCCTTGAGAATGGGAGCTTGTGCCAAGATGGCACCTTGGTATTGTGGACCATTTGAAATTTTGGATAGAGTGGGACCTGTAGAATATAGACTAGCACTTCCTCCCACAGTGAAGGCACATAATGCTTTCCATGATTTGTTACTGTAGAAATATGTACATGATTCTAATCATATAATTGATTGGTCTGTGATTCAGGTGGAACCAGAGGGAGAATTACCACCAAAACCACAATGCATAATAGACAGGAAATAAATCCCACTCAGGAACATAACCATTGCACAGGTCAAGGTGCAATGGAAACACTTTGGTCCAGATGAAGCTACATGGGAAATGGAGGATGCCATGAAACTTGCATACCCATTTTTGTTTATTTCTATACATACATAGCACATCGTCAAGTAGAACATTGAGGATGATGTTACTTAAGGGGGAGGGGATTGTAACACCCATGTTTCCCCCAGCTTGTAAATATAACTATAACTTACCAAAATACTGTGGTAGACTGGATATGTGTGAATGTTGGATTCGATAAACCTTTTTGTTATAAAAGGTAATGTATGTATTTTTTTTATTGATTAAAAAAGGATATTGTTGCATAACTGCTGAAAGGGGGGTTTTCCAAGATAGATCATGATTCTATGAGAGATATGGTGAGGGGAACCATAAATAGTTGAGATGACCCCCACCAAACCAGTAACTTACTGGATTTAATTTCTAAAACCCAGAACAATCCTCTGAGCTATAAATGAATTACCAGTCAGGATGGTAGTTGGAAATATCTCCTCAAGAGTTAATGAGGAGATGGGAAGAGTACCCATCTACAAGGCTTCCATACCTGACCATGAGTTGGGGATTTAGACCCATGCAATATTTTTGAGGAAGGCAAGAAATGAAGGGATTTTCTTGGGAAGAGGATATCTTCAAGGGAGAAAATTCGAGAGACCAATCTCCAAAAAGAGGGAAGAGCACTTGAAACTCTCTCGTTTGAAAGAGAACTGAGAAATAAATTCCTTCTGGGTACAAGAAGCTACTGGTAGCATTTTCAGTCCAAGCTGATAAACAAGGATGTAGAGAAGATGAGTGAGTGTGGAATTACTCATTGTAGGCCCCCTTGCTTGATACAGAGAAAACCATTTTCTAAGTTCTTGTGGGAGGAGGAGAGTAACCTTCATCCCTGAATTTCGTTGAGCAATAAGAAAGAGGATTTCTCATAGAATCATAATCTAGCTAGGGGGAGGACAACGGTAAATCCATTTAGGAGTGGTTGTTGCTACGGTTGGGTGGAAACATACACCCCTTTCAGCAGTCACTTCACGATTCTAGTTTCTGATAATTATTTTCATACTCTATGTACTGGAATGAAATTGATGGTTGAATTCCTGTGTTTATGGTTAAATTTTACAGTGTTTGATAAATCATTAGAAATTCTTACTATTCTTCTCTAAACTTATCTATTTACATGGTTCCTGTTTACCTCTTCTTAACAATAGGAGAACTATTAGACATGGGTCTTTAAAAGAGTTTAAGAATAAATATGTGATTTATGTATTTGTTGAGAAACCCCTAGGGAAATATTCCCGACGAATGTTTTTATAATATAGGATTCTGGGAAAAATAGTCGGAACACCTCAGTCGTATCGACCCCTTAATTCACCCTTCATAGGTCACTAAGTTCGAACTATGTGCAAGGAGGGAACCTCCTTCAAACCATTCACCTGTGTGACTGGGGGATCATGTCCATGGTTCTAACCAAATCATGGATAAATGTTGAGCGTGTAGCCTCAAGGCTTGTACAATATTCCATATGACCAAGGCCTGGGAACACTGTTCTAGGGCTGTAAGGAGATAAGCATTTCTAGCTTCTAAACTCCTGGAGTTAGGAGATCCAGGGTGATATGACCTTACCACTTTCAAATCGACCGAAGGAAACTTTGTGTTACGTTTACCCACGAGGGTGACCAACATATGGAGGTTTCCCCTAATTGTGACCGATGGACCTTCCCCACTATTAAATATTGACCCACTTACCAGTCATGAAGTAATATGAACCGTAGATCCGAGGGTATTTGGGACATTCCCTGATCATTGGATCTACGCCATGATCAGTTTGGCGTTGGCCACTTTAGGAGAACAACAATATCATGAAACCAAATCCTGTGAATGTCGACGTTGTGAATTAATGTGAGTTATGGATCTAGGGAGTTTGTTGAGAACCCCTCTTAACCGTCTGATCAACTAGTGGAGGGACTCACATATGACACTTCGACAAATTCCTACTACGGGAGAAAAGGAGTGTGGAGTAGATAGAACCCTCGAATGTCGAATTCATGAAGTGATAAGAGCCCTAGATCTGAGGACTCTTCAAGATCTCCCATGACCATTAGATATAGAGTGTGGTCAACCTGACACTAACCACTCTAGGAGAAAATAGGAAGTTACACGGTGGATTCCCTGAATGTTGAAGTTACAAAGTAACGGAGGCCGTAGATCAATGGATCTACGTTGACGTATCTTGACCGTGGGATATAAGGGGCATTGGAAGGTTATTACTTTGGAGTGACATGGCATGTTGACATCACCCAGGGTGATGTGGACCCATGTTTTACATGCCATGTGTCACTTGTATTCTTACTTTTCATAGATCCTATGTGCCCATTATAATGTGACACATGTCACCCACTGGTGGGGCCATGTGTCATCTCTGCCTTGCCGCGTGTCACCCCCTGACACATATTCTCTTAGCCTATTGGTGGGTGGAGTACTCGAGACCCACCTGTCTTTTCCTCTGCGTTGAATACTCCATCACATGTAAGGGTGGACCCTTCGAGAGTCTGGGACTTTGGGACTCTATAGGTTTGGGGTGTAGTGTCGTAAATAAGCCCAAAGGACAAAATGCTAGAGCCATGTGGCGATATTTCAGAATCTTTCGAGAGTTTTATATTTTGGGACTCCAGAGGATATGCGTGTAGAAAGAAAAAGGGGCTTTCAGCGTCAAACACCGAATTCCCCTTAAGCTTATGTGTTAAATGAGGATCAAGTCCCACCGTTGTATTTGATGCTGGATGTAATTCCACCAAAGATGTAGGAACATTGTCGAATCTATAGGACTTCGAGGAACTTGAGATGGTATGAATGAGATGGAATTACATGGGTGCCATGTGGCCTTTGACTAATAACTCTTGAAGAGCTTCGAAAGGCCATACATTTCAATCCAGAGCTTGGATTTGAGCCTGGTAGCAGTCGTTAGGAAGCTACTACTAAGTATAAGAGGATGGAGACATTGCAAAGAGGACTCAAGATGATTAAATTAAGAAACAAATCGATGCCCCGTCCCTAAAAAGGGTACTTAGGGGTCGAGTATGTTACAAGGGGAATCAAACCACTCCTCATGTTCCTATACATTGTGCTCTCTATGAAAACCATGTTAATTCCATGGATATTTTCCATAATATTTAAAAATTGAGGAACCTTATTCATTCACCCAAATAAACACCATTTCTACACATCACTTTTGTTGTGGGTACTTCCCCAGCCCCCATGAAGGAGCCTATATTAGTTTGCAACAGAACATTGCATACAAACCTTCCTTATTTTATATTCTTAGCACATTGACATTACACTCATCATTGTCTATATCTTACTCATTTATGGGCCATGTTGGCTATAGTTCATCAAAAAAATCTTCCAACATCATCCAATCCTTCTCTTCAATTGACACCATAACCTTTGGCAATTAGTGAACTCAGGTCCACCGGTATTTATTATGTGCCCATGTCAGGGGGGTCATTTTCAAGAGCTATAAAAAGGACCATTTTATGTGTAAAACACCTTATTAATCCCTAGATAGTAAATTATTATATTTATAGTATCAAAATTGTATGTTGGCTAGAACCCTTCATTGTACCCTTTCATTATAATTATACCCTTTGTCTCCTATATATATACCAAGGAGACCTAGTCTTAGGGTCATCTTATCACATCTCATATTTTATTTTGAATTGGATATATTGTAAAAGGAGGATTTCCCCTTGAATTGGACTATATTCATTGATTTCTTCTCACTTTATGGCATTGGATCATAACATTTGGTATCAAAGAATCGATCCTAGAGTTTTGCTTCTTCAAGCAAGTCATATTGGAATTTTCTCTATAATTTTTTTCTCAGGATGATTCAGATAGAGAAACTTGGAGGTTATTTATGATACATATCAATATAATTATGGTTCAAATTTCATCTTTTGGGTCATTATACTTTCAGAGATATACCCTGTGGAAGATAGGGTTTGTTGACCAGTCCTATAACTAGTCTCAAATAGGTGTTCTTGATAAACCAGTTATATCCTCTTCAACAAGGATACAAATTATGTGAGAGTAGTTACATTTGAAAGAGGATGCTCCATAGTATTTTTGGTCCAAATTTATAAATTAGGTATTAAATATTGGACACGTGGAATTCTATATCATTTTTCTCTCCTGGAAAGGCCAAAAATCATCAAGGTTTGGGAAAGTTACTCTAACATTCACTTGGCACATCCAATTTTGGTTAGACCTATGGTGTTGCATAGAAGATATCTTATAGTACTATAGGATGAAATTTTAGACTCATAAGGTCTGAAATTTTAGAAATACATTAGAAGGAAGGTCGACTAGGAGGACAAACTCAAAATTAAGGGCTTGAAAGGTACGTAACTTACAATTGTCATACTTTTTTATTGAAAGATCTATTTTTGGTGATTCAAAATGTGTAATAAAGAGGAAAAATAGGAGAAATAATATTTTATCACATGGATCCCTCTTCCAAAATTTTCTTCACCAACTAAAACTCTAGAGAGCTCAACCATGACTCGATATGATCGAAGAGATTTATCAGAAGATGGAAAAAATAATCACTAAAAATAGGGAACAAATGGAACATAAGATGGGTGAAACTATGAAAATAAATATGGATGAAATAAATAATAAGATGGATAAGAAGATGATTGAGAATAAGAATGACATGAAAATGAATACGGATGAAATGGAAAATAAGATGGAATAAAATATGAATGACATGAAAAAGAAGATGGATGAAAATAAAGAAGAGATACAGATATTCATGAAGGAATTGAAACATTGCATGCCTTCCATGATATTTCAGGATCTATATGAGAGAATACTTAAAGTATATATCAAAATGAAATAAACCCATGAAAATAAAGGTATCATTCATGTTGAAAAACCTGCCGATAATAAACAATTTTCAAGTGGATTTATATCTAGTAATGGAGTTAATTATGGTGGGCATCTGATCCAGATTATTTTGAGAACGACATGAAGGAATAAATATAACATAGATATATCAAGGAAATACACAAAAAAATAGCAAGGAACATATTAATATAATAAAACTCATATTCTATTCATGATTGTCTGCAATAGAAAAGACTGTAAAATGCAAAGAATATAATCTAGCTAGAATGGTGGTAGCTTATCTTTGAAGAGAGAAATGTCGGCTACATTCATTCACAAGAAGTTGATTACAATGAGGATCCAAATAAATTATTAATGTAAATAGTAAATGAGAAAACCCTAAACATCCAAAACCATAACTTCGGAAGATGAAACGCCAAAAGGTTTGTGGGCCCCGATGGGGGTAGTTGATATGTCAACTTCCTGAGGGCACAAAGTTTACATATGATCTTCATTTTGGGTTCTAAATACCCTTTTATAAAGGTATAGTTGAGGAGTAAACATTCCAAATGTACATATACATATCAACAGGTATTTAATGGGCATTTCCAAGTCAAAAAAATGTTGTTTAGGGTCTCAAAGCGGTCCCAAGAGTTTAGGACCCGAAAAATTGTAGAAAAACTGCCAAGATAGAAACTCTAATTTGAGCCAGTGGAATAGGTGGGAAACCACCAATGTCCACCTGGATGAATCCTCCTCCCTTAGGAATTAATCATATCTATTCCATCAAGTTCCTCCATCAGATGGGGAAATTTTTTATGAACTTGATTCTGGGTGAGCCACTTTTCATGATGAGGAAACTGCCCTACTTTGACTACTTGATAGAGTTTTTTTTTTCTATTGGTGGGTTCCCTTGATCTTGGTGTCCATGATACAATAATTTATTTCATGTTCATTTCATTTAGGATTTAGTTATGTAGGTTGCAAGTTCTCGTCTACATCCAAAGTGTCTAGGAAAGGTGAAAAATATGGTCGAAGCAATTCCAAATTAAATACTGGGTGTAAGCCAAGGAAAGGATGAATACTTGATTCAAAATAATTCTCACCCTTAGCCTTGGTGATGGTGTAAGGAAAATATCAGAGTGGGTATAGATCATGATGGGGTCCTATGAGGTGCTCTTTCTGCAAATGAAACCATACCTTATCTCCCACCTAAAAATTTTGTGGTACTCAATGTCGATCATGGCACTACTTCTACTTGGAATTGGATTTATACAAAATATCATAAACTTTTTTTTGGATTTTATAGATTCCCTCAACAAATTTGGTTTCTCGATCAACCTCAGTTTGATCATGGGAGGACTCTTCCTATGTAAATGTAATGGGAAGAGCTTTGTCATTGGGGGCCAATGGATAGAACCCCAAGCTCACCTAAAAAGGGATGTGGCCAATAGAGATATGGAGGGATCTGGTGTATCGATGTTGACCATAAGGAAGGATTTCATCCCATGTGGATGGATGTTTGGAATTATACATCCTCAATGTATGTAAAATCATCTTGTTGACTAAATTTGTTTTTCCATTAGTTTATGGGTGGGAGGCAGTCAATTTGGTCATCTTGGTGTCCATCATAGACCATAGGTTGGACCAAAAAGTGATAAGGAACCTACTATATTGATCTGAGATAATGGTTCTTGGAAGACCAAAATGAACCCAAATATGTTCAAAGAATATCTTGGTGATGGCCTTGTCTATGATGTTCTTCTTGCAGGGTGCCAAAAATACCATCTTAGAGAATCGATCAACAACCATGAAGAAACATCAATTATGATTCTTGGTTGAAGGTAGACCAGACATGTAATCCATAGATATGGACTCCTATGGACTATATGGAGTAGGAAAAGAGGTCTATAGCCACTGTTTCTTGATGGAAATATTGGCAATGACATAGGAAGTGCAATATCTAATGTACTTGTCGAGATCTTGTTGAAGCTTCCACAAATACAAATTATTTTCCAGTACTGCCACTATTTTGTCTACACCAAAATGTCATGTTACCCGATTATAATGAGCTTCCTAGATCATCTTTGCATTCTCGCTTGAAGGAACACATAGATGGATCATATGGCATATTAATCGATCTTGGAGAGGAAAGTCTGGAATTTTTTTTTATTGTGCTCAATGTCTGATAGGAAACAACAAATTCAGATTCATTTTTGTATAATTTTGGCCACCCAAATGTCTCATTCCCACAATATTTAAAAACTATTGTTAGCACTATAACCGAGCATCAAATAAGGAAATTTTCGACATGGTTGTTGATACCCTTCTTGTACTTGATTTTCAAGTGGAATTGTTCCAGGTACATGGGCCACTTTTGATGGCACCCATTTTGTAACTTTCATTGTGTCTATATGAATTGTAGAGGGATTTTGATCAATATGGATGATTGTTTCCTTCCCCATAATGTAATGCTTCCACTGTCAAAATGCATTCACAATGGAGTACATCTCTTTGTCTTAGTTGGGGTATCTATGAACAAAATTAGATAATGTTTCACTTTGATAGACTACCATATGCCCATGTTGAGTGAATATTGCACCGATAGCATAATATGAAGCATTTGTATCAATATCAAATGGTTGTTGTAGGTCTGGTAGAATAAGAATTGTTGTTGAGAATAGGAAAATTTTCAAATCATTGAATTATTTCTGTCGGGATGCAACCCACACAAACATGTCCTTCACTCCACCCTTGTTCACCTAGGTTAGGGCCCAAGAGATATGAGAGAAACCCAACACAAACCTACGTTAGAAGTTGGTGAGGCCCAAGAAGTTGTGGAGATTGGTCATTGTCTTCGAGGCCAACCAATCACAGATGACTTGTATCTTGGATGGATCCACATACACACCCTTCTCATCCATTATGTATCCTGAATATTGTATTCTTTACATGCTGAAGGAACACTTCACCAAATTGGCATATAACTTGTGTTGTCACAAGTTGGCCAAGACCTATTGAATATTCTTCAAATGTTCCTCCCAAGTTTTGTTGAAATGAGGATGTTGTCCGGATATAGGACCACAAAAATTTTTGTGAATGGTTGCAATATGGCATCCATCATCCGTGTGAATGTGGCCATGGAATTAGTCAAGATGAAAGGCATGGCCAACCATTCAAAGAGACCTTTTTTTAAACTTGAAGGTTGTCTTCCATACATTAGTTTTCTCAATCGATACCTCGTGGTAGCCTAACTTCAGGTCAATATTACTAAAAAGATTGGCTCCCTTGAGATGATAGAGAATATCATCAATATGGGGGATTGGGTACCAATTCTTGAATGTGATATTTTTTAGGGCTCTATAATCAACACAAATTTGCCATGTCTCGTTCTTCTTCTGTACAAGAGAAAATGGGATCCTACAAGGTGAGGATCTTGGTATGATGTGGCCCTTAAGAATTATCTCTTGGATTTGGCATTTGATTTCTTCATTCTCCATAACACAACGCCTGCATACATGTATGTTAGGTAGAGTACCAATGGGTTTCAAATAAATTGAGTGTTTTACCTAACAATGCACAGATACCTCAATAGGTGAGGCAAATGTGCATTTGTGCTCTTCTACTATATTTTCCATCTATTTATACTGTGTAAAGATACCCTGTGCAGAGGTTTTAGAATTTGTAGTGACCTTCTGTTCACCTTCTGAATGAACTATAAAGAGGACAAATCTCCCGATATGAGAGACCACCTTTCTACACTGCTTTGTAGATATAAAAGAGATCATAGTAGTTGGGGCTTCCTTTGGTACCCTGTAGAGTTCATCTCCCAAAGTAATAATGACACTAGAGGGCCTAGATTCATAAAAAAAATGATTCTTCAACATATATGGTTGTCCTAACAAAACATCAAAAATTCAAGGGGGGAAACATCACACAATACCTTGTCTTTTAGGGTTTTGATGTCATAGTGCAAGTGACATTGATAGATGAAATGAATGTCCTGTCACTGGATGAGCCAACCGATGGTGTATGGATGAGGATGCAACGTCATTGTCATGATCAACCTATTAAATACCTCTGATGAGATTAGTTTATTTTGGCTACTACTGTCAACAATGAAATGGAGTGGGGTCCCATTCACCCACATCTGTGAGTGGAAGAGGTGATCCCCTTCTTCAGGCTCCCTTGGTTCCTTTGGTTGGACTTTTGTGGGAGAAATGGTGACACTGGGTTCTTTTTCAATGATCCATTTTCCATTTTCCGATTATGAATTAGAGTCTGAATCAACATCTGACCCCAAGGATTTCGTATCATCCAACAATGAATATTTGGAGTGACGTTCATCATTATTATGCCAAGGGATTTTTTGGAACTCACACCACTTTTCAATGTCCTTCTTGAAATTCCCATTACCCTTCTTCGTTGGTGGCTTGGAATGGTTTTATTGGGATTGGAAATCCTTTCTCTGTTGTTTAACCTTGGATTTAGGGCCACCCTTATTGGAATTTTTCTACGATGGATTTGTAGAACTGAAATCTCACTTATTCTTTTGCTTGAACTTTTGCTCAATACTGAAAACATATCAGTAAGTGACTCCCAATAAAGAGATGTTCAGGAAATCCATATCTATTTGGATGCATATGTCTAGTCCACTATGGTACTTTAAATTTAGGTGTCTCTTAGAGCCTTAAATACAAATATTTATGCGCAAGGAATGTAATATGTTGGTGTACTCTGACACCGTCTGGTCTTTCTCCTAACATAGAGTTGTCTATCTCGTGTATTGGTTATCATAGTTTCCAACAGGGTAGTATTTATCCTTGAGGGCATCAACAAAATCCTCCCAAGTGGGTACTGGCCCAGAATTGTAGACTCGTCCTTGGAATTTTTATCACATTAAGTCACCCACCAATATCTAACATGGGGAAGGGCCTTAATGAGCACGAAGGTAATTTTTTCACTATTGGAAATTTTTTGGACAGAGGAATAATCCTCTAGTATACTTAACCATTTTTCCAAAGTGTCGACATCTATCTAGACTTAAAATAAAGGAATATCAAATTTAAATTATACCTTAAAGGGCATCACACCTATGAACTGAATGTTGTTGTTACAATAATTTTTTTCACACTCCATGAATCTTTCTTTGATGGCATTCCATTTCCCTTTGTAGACTCAAGTTCCCCTTTTTTTTCATTCCAGAGTAAAAAATTCAACATTTTGCACATATACGTGGGCCACAGTTAGACAACTTGCATATATGAAGGTTTCTCCATTACAACCTATCTACATTAGGTTTTGTGCTAAAAAATTTAAAAATATGTCGAGTTTCCATGCAATGCCACGAGATCCATGATCCTTGACCTTCCATATACTGGAAACGCTCTTACTCGACCCTTAAATTCCATTTGAAGGATATAAATTTAGACATATACAATACTTGACAAGACATCATCATAGAGAGCAAAGAAACTATGGAGAAATTTCACTTCATATTGAGTCTGCATCCCTTTGTCCTTGAAAGTATGAACTTCTTGTGTTCATCCCCCAAACTCTTCCTATCTTGAGAAGGAGAAACTCAATTACTCCTACTACTTGTGAGCTTTCCTTTGTGGAGGATTGAAGTGGTGAAGGCATAGATGGAGGGACTTAGTTTCTCGGTTCCAATATGCGTCGTTACAAAAATTTGGTCACCTATGTACTTTTGTTGATTACATTAATAGAAATACTATTTTCTCATCCAATTATATGTCGCAAATATTTGTATTTCTTTCCATGGGCGTATGTGTTATACATGTTAATGGATTATGATAGTTCATATGTTAACATTCTATATAATTTATATATGGTTGTGTATCTTGGATGTTGAGTACAAGTTGCAGGCATCAAGATTTCGGTCGTGAGATCGACTGTGGACTTCTTCAGATGTCCGGATGAGGTAGGATTTTATCCTTATTTTGTTATCATTTATATATATCTAGAATAATTTAGTTTAAAGTTGATTTTTGGGTGTCATTCCATCTGTTTTGGTTTACCCCTTTCCATTGGGGTATTGAGTGATTTTTCTCCTTTATTGCTCTCTGTTTTCCTAAGCTTCTGTGTTGCTTGTTGCTTGATAGCCTTTATTTTCCTTTGTATCTGCGTTTATTGGCCTAACCCTTGCCCGGGAAGTGTCTTCTTTGGAATACACATGTTTTCCCTTGACATTCATGTACATATGTGTGTTTTCTATATTTAGGGCGCGTACATACACATTTGTTCCCTAAACAATATCATACCCTATCTTTTTAGTCTTTGGGTTGAGTTTAGTGTTTGTTGGGTGATTTTTGTTGGTTTTTGAGACTTCTTGGGTCTTTGTCATGACTGTTGAGTGCCTACCGTGTGATATTAAGTTGTGTTATTGGTTAATCTTTTGGGTAAACTCGATTCTTGTAATTTTTTCTCATTTTTTTTCCTTGCATTCTGGTCTGGGTATTTGCTTCTTAGTGTCTTGCTTGGCTTGTCTCTTTTTGCTTGCAGTATGTTCTATCTGAGAAGTTGGTTATTAAGTCCTTGCATTTTCATTTCATTATATTAAAAATACAAAAAAAACAATTTTCTTTTTTTCATTTTATTCAAAGCATTTGCACTTTTGCCTTCATTACATTAGTTTTGGAATGTTAGGAAGTATTGCACTTCATTGAAATTGTAGATGTTGCATCCTGAGAAAACAATTTAGAAGCATACCATATTTTGAAAATCAAGACTAGTACTTAGCAATGTTTTTATATTTTCTTCTTTTTATATATGTTGAGTCATCATACCATCAGTTTCACAATTGCATCTATTAAGTAAGAAGAATCCATTAAAATTAATGTTGAATAATTAAAATTGATTAGAAATGATTTTATTTTTCACGGTACACAAACAAGTATACGACCTAAGGCCTTGGAATAGGATTTTGTGAGTAAACTTCTCCATGTCTATAAAACTCAACATATGTGTCTGACCAGGGAATGGTGAAACCCATTGTGTAATTGGTGTCCTTGGGAGGCTTCGCTCACACCAAAGTTAAGCACGAGTTCGCGTGAAGTTAGTTGTAGAGATAATCCTCTAATACCTTCCTAGTGTTAGAGATATTTCTCGAGTTCTATTCATATTTCGAGGTTTCAATATTACCTTTACCTTCTTGAGAGGTGATTATTTTGAGGATTTGAGATTTGTTTCCTTGCCCATATGGTGGACCGGACCTATGATTGTTTGCCTGAGCATTGTTTATAACATGGTGAATTTAGTTGTTGGACCTAAGTATCCAGATAGGTTGCTTGTAGGGGTCATTCTATAGCTACCCTAAGTCAAACAGGGATCAGACAACACACAGACTTTATGGAGGATTTTCTTTGTAGAGGAATTTGATCGAATGCATTGTGAAGCCTACGAGGGTCCTTATAACCAATTCTATTACCTCCACTCTATTTTTCGGGAGTCTCAACCCCTCTTGGGAGAGGCATGCCTTATTTAGTTTAGGAGGTCCCTTCATCCATCATATCCTATTTGTTTTCATTGGCCTATAGCTTTATTTAGGAGTGTGCTATTTGTTTATTAGTTAGCCTTAGGATTTTTTATTTCGTAACGCGTCCTGAGTCATCGTGGATTAAGACCAGCCTCCCCACCAATCTCTTCATCTTTTGAATCAACCGTGGTTTGGTCCTATACCAAATTCACCTTCTAAAAGGTGTATAATTAATAAACACATGGTACATATATCTCCACCACCCAGACTCATGATCATCCTTCCATGAGTACTAAGTCATATATGAATGTATTGGGAAGCCCTTTGAATCTGGCATCCACTATGATTAGTGGGGTCCCTTCATCTCCCTCATCATTAGTTGTTTAGATCCATGAGGCTCCCTCACCTAATTCTACCCAACCCATGGTATCTCCTCAGCCCATGGGAATGAATCCTTTTGTATTCCTAAGTGATATCTTGAATCATAGTTCTCAGTTAATGCCTTGGGCAGCTAATCCTTTCTTTTTTGGTATGCCAGACTTCAATTCACACTTCTCATCCTCCATTTCAATGTCTCATGTGAATCTTAGTTTTGGGCATGAGGGAACGACACCTCCTTATACTCCTTTTATGTTTGGTGGGGGTCATATCCCTAAACCAAATCCCATAGTAGGAAGTTAGAATCCTCCTTCCTCCAGACCCAATCCTAGCTACAATTTTCCAGGATGGAGTGCTCAAATGGGTGGTCCTTCTACTTATTATATTCCATCCATCATTCCTTCTTCCACGATGTTTATTCTTACAAACAATTTTCTCATGGAAAACCTTCCTTTGGCCTCTCGTGTTTCATCAGGGGGGAGTCAATTTTATTGTATGGGGAACCCCCCGCACAGAGTTCCTTTGTTTGGGCGAAAAATATATCCTCACATGAGTAACCCTTATCATGTCTCTTTCTCCTCACAAGTGGCTTCCTCGATGATGATGCCCTTACAAAATTTTATGAATCAAATGGGAGGAGGATACTATCCTACTAGACAGGGCCATGGTGTATACCAGAACCTTGGTTGGATCACGATATCTTAAAACAATATTTCTCAGGAGCCTAGTCTCATATGTTGTAACCCCGACTCCCTTTTATGGCCATGTTAAATCTATCATACTTGTAAAAATTGATGAATAACCGAGTTCATCACGATCCACTATGGCCCCCCATCCCTACTAATATCCCTTATGGCATTCCAAATTTTGAGGGAAATATTGGTGAGGACCCATGTTATCATGTGACTACCTTTTACCTATGGTGCTCATCTAACTCCCTTAATGATGATTCTATTCATTTGAGACTATTTCAACTCACCCTTACAGGGGTTTCCATGAAGTGGTACATCGAGCTATCTGGGGGAACTTATGGAACTTTCAATGAGTTGGTCCTGGTTTTTCTCAACCACTTCAAACTGTTAGTTCGTTACGATTCCAACATAGAAATTTTATCATATTTTCATCAATATAAGTCCACCCACATCTCCAATCATATTCAAGAGTGGCGTAGATGGAAGAGGTTGATTAAATCTTACATTCCTCCAGAGTTTGTATTGGAATGGTTCCTCAAGTCCTTATTGCATTACATTTAGAAGAATGTTTCTACATCTAGAGTAACATCTGAGGAAGAGGCCATCTTAGAATCCAAACAGTTAGATATTATATATTCTCATTCTGGGATGCTCTACGTTGTTAACGCTCTGTAAATTTCCTAGAGGTTGTTAGAAACGAAGAAATCTACAGGAGGTAACTTTATCCAACCACTTCGAAGCTGGGATCTAGCCCTACCAGCTTCAGAGAGGGATCTCTCTGTATGATTTAGATATGTTTCAAATTTAAAATATTAGGCTAGGTGAATAAAATATGTTTGTTTTGTTTGTTGTCATTTTCGTTGGGTTGGATGAGATAGCTTTACACATTCATTGGGCTATGGGGTCTATATCATGAAATAAAATCTAGACCAGAAAATGAAGAAACCGTTCACAGGGCGAGATAATGCAATCATTGGATTCTTTTAGTAGCATAAATGAGGAATAACAGAAAAGACGAGAATGTCAATTACAACAAAGAAGCAGTTAAGAATTTCTTTATCATAAAATCAGAAGATGAAACACTAAAATATTTTAAAGTCAGAAACAGGGTACACAAAGATAAATCCTGCAACATTCATTACTTTCAAAGATTAGATTTAGAAAACAGTGCGATAACTAAGTGAGAATAACATTTAACTTAGAAAGGAAAACATCACCAATGAGTACACGCAAGAATCCTGTAGAAATGCCTCTTTGTATTAATGGAAGATCTCTTGAAAAAATATTACAGTTTGGTAGCTCGCAGGGCGTAAAGATCAACCCTCAATACTTCGAAAAGTGAAGTATTTATAACCCAAAATTACAAACAATCCTATCATTAAAGATCAAGACATGGTAAATCTATTTTTAGCTTAACTAACTTAACAAATTACAAAAATCTAGGAAACTGTTTGATGATGTGTCGAAACTTCATGTTGTTTTCTGGGTGGACCATTGGTGAGGCCTCTGCATGACCTCGTTTGACTGGATAGCTGACTGGGTTGGGACAACTCATCGACTACTCGATTAGATTGCAAATCTCTTCCCATCGAAGATGACTGGGAACATTGACTTTGAGTAACCTTCGGTAGACCTCATCCATCTTTGTGTACTTGGAAAAAGTTGGCTTGATGATGAAGATGTACTGGATCTCATGCTGTATGCTGATGTCCAACTGTAGAGCATCTAGGAATGCTTTGCCAGTGATACTTCCTTGTATTCCTGAAAATTTTGAACTATCCTTAGCCACATCGGCTAGTCTCTTTTTGTAATCAGGGAGCATCATCAATTTGTCATTTATCACCTTCAAACCAGGAAGACCCTTCTTCTGTAGAGCCTCGATCTTGCTGAAAAACCTTTGCACCCCTAGGTCCATAGCCTGAACATTTTCTTCTAGTTGTAGCATCAGTCCTCTCTTGGTTAGGACTCTCTTGACCTCAAGGATGGTCTTCATTCTATCCTCAATTCTCAGATTTTTCAGCTCCTCTCTAGTTTTAGAATTCAGGAATTTGATGATTTCATTAGCCTCTGTGGGCATCTCTCCCAGTTTTGATCTAATCTTCTCGATGGCCTACTTACTTCTTTACACCAATTCATTTTGCTCAAACATAATCTATATCATTGGCCATATTTCATTCATAGACATGGTGATGTCTTTCCAGACACTCTCTTTGACTTCGACCAGTGTTTTTCCTGCCACTGTTTGCTTTCGAAGCTATTGTAACTCTTGTTTGAGCTGGTCTGACACTTTTTTTTCCTTAGAGTAGCTGCTTTGGTAAGAAGATTTGAGTTCCTAGAGGTTCTCAATCTCCTTTTTGAGCCTGCTAATCTCTGTTTCCTGCAGATTCATCTCTTCCATAGATTTAGCCAATTCAACAGTCTTTTCCAGAGACGTCAGTGGATTTGCCGATGGAATTTCTGCTAGTGACGCTGTGCTCACTCCTGAGAGTGTAAATGCACTCAATGGAATGACTTCCATGGGTTTTGACTACTCTTTCTCTTTCATTAGTTTCTCCAGTTCATCTTCCATTTCCTTCAATTGTGCATTCTACTCCATGATCAACTTAAGCATCTCATCTTTTTCTCCTTCTATCTCTGCTATTTCCTTTGCTAGAGAGTCTACTGTTGGTGGCAGCTTCAATTGTTTTCTCAGGGATGCTATGTCGGAATTTTTCTTCTTGATCATCTCCTCAACTTCTTTCACATTCAAGGGATCATACTCGATCTTGAGGACCGGTTCCTCCAATGTATTAATCATGTTATCCTTGGCAAAGGATGATATTTTCTCCAACTTCAACTATGTTTGGACATTAATAAGAGACACTTGTAACCTAGAGGTAGCAGTGGAAGCATGTGCCAATGTGGAGAAAACCATTTCTGCAGTTTTCCTATGCAGATCCATTTGATCAGCTGGATGCACGTCCTTAGTCTGGAATTCAAAAGTTTCCCTTTTGTAATCAATGATTACCTTTGGGTCTGGCACCTGTTCTTGGAGAAATGCCATGTGCATTCTGCCCTTCTCAGTGTCAAATGCCAATAGCAGCCTGTGTTGTGAAGTCGACGTCTGCTTCCAGAACTGGGCGTATGTGCTCCTAGTTAGAGTCTGATTCTTTTTCTTGATCAAATCATATTTCTCAAAGATACTCAGCTTCGGTCCTGTCTTGCCTAGATGGTTGACTGGTGAAGTATCTGTAGGCTTCTTTGGCAATACTGAGGTTATGATCTTCTTGCTTCTTGTACTGAGGAGCGACCGATCAACCTCCATCATTGTAGTGGATGGAATCACCCTTTCTCTAACTGGGTCAGGAGCCTGAGTGGTTTTCGGCCTCTTTGTGTGCAATCAGAACTCCTCAGATGATACTTCAGTGACAAGAGGTGACAGATCTTGCCTAGGCCTCTTCTCCTTGGGGTCTTGTGGTGTGTTCATCTGTGATATAGTGATTGGGAGGTCCTGTTTTTCTGCCTTGACCAAAGTATTTGGCTCCCATTCTGTCTGGTTGGAAAATTTTTCTACCTCAGGCCTAGATATGTGAACATACGAGATATTCTTGTTTTTTATCCTCATATTGGAAATTATCTAGCACGGATCATAGTGCCATGTGAAACTAACAAAGAACTTCATTTCCTTTAGCAATCTGTCTGCTTCCTCCCCGGCGCCTCGACTATTGCAGATGAAAGACCCAATATACCCTTTGATTCTGAGCTATTGCTTCTTCTTCAAAGACACAAAATGTATATTGTACGAGTTTATCATCTGCCTTATGTATTCCAGGGAAAAAATTCTGACAGGTAAATATTTGGGTAGTTTATATGGGGCCAAATCGCACCCATAGACTCTGATCTCACTGTGATTTTGGTACAGGTACCAATCACCAGTCTTTGTATGGTCCGAGAGATGTAGGATCCTCTGAACTTCATCATTAATTATGGGTTCGGGTTTGCCGCTGAGAATACTCACCACTAGGTGGTAGAACTACTCGATGAACTGCTTGAAACTGAATTCTGTGGAGTTATGTCTGAGCAGAGAAGTCCATGTTGTTACTGCCTGGGGTCTACCATCTTCGTCCATCTTCTGCATAGAAAAAGAAAATTTGTCCGCTTGGAAGAAAATGAACAGGTATGCCAGTATTGAAGAATACTGGAACATGCCTTCTATGGAGAAATTTATGAATTTCTCATGAATGTTGTCTTCCAGGAACGTGTTGAAGTCGAATTGTGTAGTGGGTTTCTCATCGGTGGATAAAATAGATAGAAATCCCAAAATGGGTTCATCTACCCATTGATCTGAAAAATAACCAAGCAAGGCACATAGCGATGTGATAACCTGCTTTCCTTTTATTGAGAATAGCGAGGAAGGATAATGGGGGTTTGTAGTGGGGAGCTGAGTGGATTGTGGAAGAAAAAGCTCAAAAATTTGAGCTCTTTGAGGAAATGAAAGGTTCTGGTACAACTCTGTGATGATCTCGAGATTAAAAGGTGAGGCGGAGTCGGCTCGGGATATTTGCATCATTTGGTCAATGGTTTCTGGCGTGATGAGGAAAATAATTTCCCCAGATGAGGACAAAATGGCTCTTTGCTCGGGGATATAATGGGCTTGGCACTTGAGGGCGAATTCTGGGAAGTGGTGAATTTGGGGGAAAAGATACAAGGGTAGGTTGGACTCCTAGAGTCCAATTTTGTCACTCTGGTCCAGGAAGACTTCTTTAAGCCATGAATGTAGGTCTGTGAAGTCAAAATCACATTTTATCTCTGCGTTTAAGTAGGCTTTATCGGCCAGAGGAATCCTGTCGAGGTCGACAGGAGGTGGGAGAAAATGATTCTCCTCACCTTTTGTTCGCTTTGAATTTGGCGCCATTACTGTAACAATACCTGCAAATAAAAAAAAAGTTAGCGGGGATGACTGTAGATGTGGGTGACTGACTCTAATGGAGAGGAAAACGGGGTAAGTTCTCTGGTGCGATGAGTGGGTAAATGGTGAAGAAATAAAGGGTGAGGGTAGTTTTGAGTAAACAGGTATCTGTTGGGTGTTGGATTACTGAGAGGGGGGGTGAATCAGTAATAACGTAATTATAATCCTTTTTCTTCAAATGTTATATCAATGTAGAATTATTATCCAATAATGAGCAGTAATAAATAAACAATCACACACATGCACAGTACACCAGTGTTTTNNNTGGAAACCCAAATCGGGAGAAAACCACGGAATGCTTTTTCTTATATGTCTTGAAGAATTACATTCATTGGAAGCACCAACTTCCTTTGTTTTCCAGCTGCAACTGGAAGGAGGCTCCAACCCCCTAGTTTCTCAGGCTACAACCTGAGGAAATCTCCAACTCCAAAAATCTCTGGATACAACCAGAAGGAGGCTACAACCCTCAATGTTCTCCGACTACAAACGGAAGGTGGCTACAACCACCTGTCCTTGCCCCATCCTGCCACCCTGAAGTAGAAGTAGAATGATGGAACCACTGTCACACTATCACTGTGAGATATATTGCTGTAAATATGTACCAATAAGTCTGAACCATGCATTAACCTGTAATCAACCTGTACCATAAACGAGTGCATCAACCATGCACCAACCTGTAATCAACCTGTACCTTAAACAAGCGCATCAACCATGCACCAACCTCAACAAAAAGCCCTCATCAATTTCGTCATCCAAATCTGATTTGTACCTCTATAATAGACCTGGTGTATATCATCACATTCCTGCAAACCTTCCTTAACAAAAGACTATCATTTTCATCAAACTTGTTTTTAGTCTCACATGCCTAGTTTTGGATTA
>ML780029.1:393266-451615 GCA_009831015.1 Picea engelmannii | reverse complement strand
GATGACATAAGAATCCCGAGAAGATATAAGAAATTTAATGAATGGATAGGATATTTAAATGAATGGATAAGGTATTTAATAATGCGATAAGGTATTTGGTGGTGGAGTTATGGAAGGAAAGGCGGTGAAGGAGGAATAAGGGGGGAAAGGAGTTGGGAGGAGGGATCATTTGAGGGGAAGGAGGCCATGATTTTCTTTGGGGAGAACTCTGAGTATTGGACTAGGGAGGAATTTTGTGTTGGGATTGACACAGTGGACCGGGGTTACTAGAGGTTTTGGGCTCAGAGGGCTAGGATATCCGTAGATATCCTGGAGCTAGGTCGTTTTCCTAGTTGGCAGGGTGGACAAGAGGTTTTGGGCAATTATTTTTCTGTGTTTGTAACAGGACTGGACTGTGTAGCAGGTAGCAGCAGGAAGGCAGCTGACAACGGAAATTAGCATCAGAGTTAAGGTACTCAATCCGAATTTATGCATTACTCATTGATAAATTTAATTTTATTTGCGTAAGTGTTGAGAAAATGTGGAATAATTCTTCTTTTATGAATCTGGTAGAAATGGTTGTACATTTGATAAGATTTGGTAGAATTTTTAGATGTTATTTTCAAATCGATCATTACAACTTTGGAGGTGCTCCAGATGTGTCCTACATAGAGGAATTCCTTGATATCTGATTTAGGATCTCTAGATCCTAGTGGCTCAAAGGTCATCAAGTGCAATGTTGTGGATGTCAAGCCTTTCTTTCCTTACCATGTGGCCTTTCAAAACCATGTGGAGGGTATGAATGTCACCATCAAGCATACTTTCATTGATGAAGGAACTTTGACATCCATAATGTCTCTATTTTGTTGGAAATCCATTGACTCTCCACTGCTTTCCCAATCCATGACCATGTTGACTGCATTCTATGGATGTTCTTTCAGACCCCATGGTATCCTTCCTACTTTCTTAGTCTAGTTAGACAAAAATATTGTGGAGGTGGAGGTTGAGGTTGTTGATGCACCTCTTGACTACAATGTTTTACTGGGGAGTAACTGGACTTATGCTATGACAACCACTGTGTTGTCGTTTTTCTTCTTTTTATCCTTTCCTCATGAAGGGAAGATAGTGACTATAAAATAGTGACTATTGACCAACTGTCCTTTGCACATCCTAGTAATTATGCATCAATGGGACCTTCGGTCCCCATTATTAATAATTCTCAGCAGTAAAATGAGAACGTTGGTGTTAGAATGTATTCCCCCTTGATGGGAACTTTTAATTTCTCGACACCAATCTCATACATTAATTCCATCTACGGTGAGTCTTCATTGTCATTGAGGTATGTTCCTTTCAGTACTTCATATTTTAATGAACCATGGACCCTACCTTCTCTGGATATGTCATATGAAATTCATTCACACATCATGATGGAAATGACTTTGTCCGTAGTATAAATTGCATATCCTGTTATATTAGAAGCTACTGCAGACCCAGATCCTCCCTCCTCGTGGACAAAAGAGGTGGATCTCTTCTTATATCCCATATGGGATGCACACTCATCTAGTTCACATGACTCCTCGATGATAATTCACCCTTGGATGAAGCCATATTATAGGCCTTATTTGGTATGGATAGGTCTCGAGACAACCTTTATCATATATCTTATTTTCTCCCAGATCTTGAATGGATTAAACAGGATGAATTTAGGTCCACCTTGAGTGATATGGTTGATCACATCGTGGTTCCATTAGATACGCATGGTTTATATGCTGAAGGAAACATGAATTTTTTTTATCCTACCCTCACGATCGACATCTCTTGAATCCCTGGAAAGATCGAAAACGTATATATCAGTGTGGATTGTTCGCCTAAAGAAATTCATATCTACACCGATATCTTCAAGGAATTCCAATATGTATTTGATTGGTCATATCAAAATATGTCAGGGATCGACCCTAGTATTATCGGACATGAAATTGAAACTTATATGAATGTTGAATCTGTTCGACAATGACTTAGAGCTATAAATCCTAGGAATGCCCCTGCTATTAAGGAAGAGGTGGAGAATATCCTCAGCGTTGGCTTCATCTACCAAGTTCCCTTGAACGAATGGGTATCCAGCCCCATTCTGGTAGATAAGAAATAAGGAATTGTCCTTGTATGTATGGATTTTAGGGACTTGAATAAATCTTGTCGTCAAGATAACTTCCCCACTTCCTTTATTGATTAGATTATTGATGAGTGTGAGGGAAGTGAAGTATTTTCTTTTATGGATGGATTTTCTAGTTATAATCAAATTCAAATCAAACTCGAGGATCAACACAAGACAACGTTTACTTTTCCTTGGGTTACCTTTTCATACCGAAAAATGCCTTTCGGTCTTAAAAACATCGGAGAAACCTTTCAACATTCCATGACCTTCACGTTTCACAATCTTAAGCATATTGTCGAAGCCTATATATACGATCTCGCCGCTCACTCTTGAAAGAGATTTGATCCTTTGACTCACCTTCAAATAAAATTTGAAATATGTTTCTATTATTGCATTTGGTTGAACCCTCACAAATGCATCTTTTGCATTAGGTTTGGGTGCCTTTTTGGATTCATAGTTTATGAGAATTGGATCATGGTGGATCCTATGAAGGTTGAGGAAATACTTTTATTTCCTCCCCTGTGCAATATTCGACAGCTTCAAGGTTTACAAGGGAAGGATAAATTCTTATGTTGTTTCATAGATAACTATACCAGTATAACTAAGGGTTTCATGTGTCTCTTGAAAAAGTACACTCTGTTCATATGGGATGAGAAAGCCCATGATTCCTTTGATTCTCTTAAGAAATATCTCATATTGACACCTCTGTTGAAGCCTTCGGACTACAATAGATATTTATTTCTTTATATTTATACATCCAAAGGGACGATTGGTATAGTTATGGTTCAGGAATATGATGATCTCCATGAGCACATTATCTATTACCTTAGCTGAAATGTAATTGGTCCTTAACTTAATTATTCTCGTGTAGAGAATCTAGCCTTAGCAGTCGTGCATGTTGATGGGTGTTGTATATGCACTAAAAACCCTCAATTAAATTGTCAACCTGGGATAAGTAAACATAGAGTTGTAGAAAAATATATTCCAAAGGTAGAAGGGTTGGTAGTAGTATAGTCTAACTAAGGAAGTGGCTATCTAAGGCTAATATGCTCAAGCAAAGCTATCTAATGAGAAAACCCTACTAAGAAACTTAAAATTATGTAACCTAAGTACTTTTGGATCAAGGATCGATGGATAGTTCTAAGAAAGAAAGTAAAAACCCTATGTAAAGCAAACTAGTTCATAACAATAAGCAAATAACAAAAGCAAACTACTTTAACTTTCCAACCTAAATTCAATGAGCAACTATCCTATGAAAGCAAGTGAATAAACAAACAAGAAACTATTCTATTAAAGCAAGTAAACAAGTAAGCAAAACAACTAGCTAACCTATTAAAGCAAGTAAACAAGTAAGCAAAATAACTGGCTAACCTATTAAAGAAAATAAACAACTAACTACTCTAAGATAATTTCTACTGCAAGTAATCTAATTAAAACTTCTCATTGAACACCTATCTAGGTTAAGAGGCAAGTGGACTATATTATTAATTCAAACTTCAAAATTATTTCTAATTCATAAAAGGAAATCTATTTAATTGAAAGAAAGAAGGACTAACAACTAACCTTTAATCTATGATAAGAAAACTGCTCTCTAACCTATCAAAGAAAAATACTATCTATCCTACAATAGTAATAGACCTATATTATGATCTATGAAAGAAAGAAACTATATCTTCTAATCTACAAGAACAAGAAACTATATCTTCTAATCTACGAAAGCAAGAAACTATATCTTCTAATCTATGAAAACTCAAATATAGTGTTGGTGGTTGTGTGAATGTCTCTGGTGTCATGTGATATCTCAATGGAACTTGACAACAAAGGATAATTCAAGTGGTATAAGCTCAACACTGATCTCAATAGAAAAGTGAAAGGTATGGATTAAACAATCCAATGAGAATTTAGCCATTACGGAAACAATGTTAATTACCCTACATATTCATGAATTATTAACCATCAACAATATAATGAGATCATAATTGTACATATACTATGTAAACAAACTTCATAATTAAATTCAATCACTATCTAAGAAATATAATTGCAATCTAATTCTAGGAAAGAAATTACATAAAATGAAACTATGCTATATCTATTCTAACAATTCAAACTGCAATAAGAAAAGTTCTTAAGAAAAGAATTTAAAACATGACATTAAAAAGTAAACTACCAAATACATTAGCCAACAACTAAGTAAGAAAGATCTACATAAAAATGAAATAAGAAATCTATAATTAAAAACTGAAATTAATCATATCCATCCATCAAATCCTTGTTAAAGAAAACTCAAATTAAAACTCTGTTCTACTCTATTTAAAACTCCGTTTTTAAATTTAATTCTAACCACATAAATAAGATACAATCTAACATGTAATTGCACATGGGGTTAGTCTAGGAATTTGAAAATTCAATCCTAATTACAAGATCAATGCATGCTAACACAATCCTTCATACTAACCTGCAAAAGAGAGTTAAAGCAATTAAACTACAACAACAAACTAATTAACAAAATGATAATGCATGTACAGAAAATAAAGAGAACAACTAAACTATAAAATGCATAAGCAACATAAAGAACAATTATCAGACTACTAGTGGGCCCCCCAACAGGTCGTGGTCACTTCCTGAAATCACACCATGAACCCAACAATTCGATTTCACCATAAAAACTCAAAAACACAGTTTCTATATAATCTGGCAGCGAACAATAGAAAAATAGAGTAAAATCATGTTTTTCCTATCACACTGGTTCTTCTGCTTCCTCAAAAATTATCTAACCACCACAGTGGTATTTATAATGTTTACAGACCAAGTGGTCGACCACAGGAGGGTCGAACCACTTCTAAATTCGACAAATTACATTAATGGTGCCTAAGTGCTGAAATAGAGCGAGCCAATAATTGCCCTGCTTAACAACTTAAACTGAGTTGTCAAGGGTTCAGTAGCTAAAGGGGGCAAGCATGAGAAAAACCCATGTTCCTGATTCGCCCACCACTGGCCACCAATACCATAACCGCCAAATTGCCTACCGTTTTTGTGCAAGATGCAGTGATGGACGAAGTGTTGGGCCGAGTACCAAATCGAGTACAGGAAGGAGTGCTAGATTGAGTGTTGGAAGCAGAAACGTGATGCGTTTTTTCCCTGTAACTCCAAAAAAATGGGAATTAGATCTTTGGGAACATAAAACGTGATGAATTATACTCAATATTGACATCAAACATGAATCATACATACTTGGTGTAGATCATACCGTTTTAGCACAAAATTCTTCAAAAAACTTCTGCAAAACATGAAAAACACATATGTACATTCAGAAAAAGTGTCTAATAACTGTCATAAAACTGGTCATATCTCGGGCCCAACATCACCCCCACACTTACGATTTTGTAGGTTCAACTGCAAACAAAAATAAATTACCCCTCGTGACTATGCTTGCTAAGGAGGATCAACTTTGGAAGCCTCTCCTTCTTGCTGTGAAGACTTTTCCTTGTGCCTCTTGTGTTGCTTCAGCTATGCTCTGAGGCTGCAGTTGGACTTGGTCATCTCATCAACCAATTGTTGAAGGGAGTTAACCTTTCCTTGGAAGAATGCATTATCATGATGAAGGTGTGTGTCTATCATCTTCCTTTCTTCCAAGTGTTGGAGAAGTTGATGGTTTTCTTTTTGTAGCTTCTCAATGGTTGGGGAATAATCGGTGATCTCTGAGGAAGGCTTAGATTCTTTGAGGGATGTGGAAAATCTATTAGTTTTAGGATCTAGAGTAGGCATGGGTGAAGTAGGAGTGATGGGGGTTGGTAAGGAGAGGAAGGTTCTGATTTTGTCTTTCTTTGTGGCTCTAATCCATCCGCATAAACTTCCCTAAGTCTCTTGTTATGTCTCTCAAGATTGAAGGACACATGGATAGGATCTGAAGCAGTCATGGGTTTTGCATAAGGTTTTGTTCTTATTCTCCAGGTACTCTTTCGAAAGGGTCCTTTACCAAATCGATTGGCTCCCCTCCTATTTGTGGGAACAATAGGAAATTCTTGTTGGATTACTTCTTGGATATTTTTAGGTGTTGGATCAAGAGATATTGAAGGCATTTGGGGGTTAAAAATAGGCTTCTTTTGGTCCTTGCTCTTGGTATTTTTACTCGATTAAGAAGTAGGGATATCAACAAGATTTTTGTATTGTGCCAGAAAAGAGAGGGTTTGTACAAGGGGGTTTGGAGTTCTTGGAGAGTGAGGCTTGGATGGAGAGATAGTTCTTAGGATAAGTGTATTTTTGTTGGTCTTAATTGTCAAGTGAGGGTTTGCAAATTGGTAGATAAAGGAATCCCAAGTTTTCCCCTGTTTCTCTAGTTTGGCTAGAACAAGGAGTTTGATCAAGCCATGGTGGAAGAGACTATTGTGAGGGTTAGGCACATTATTCCTCACTTGAGAGGACATATTCTCCAAGCTTCTTAGAAAATAGAAGGGGAAGTTCAAAGGTTTGTTGAACAGAAAATGAGCCAGCAATCTAAAATGACAAGATTTGAAAGTGGAGTATCTACCTTCGTATGTAATCAACCTTGTGATGGCGATGAGAGGATTGATCAATTCCACCTTTATCCACTCAATAAAATATCCTTTTTCTCCTTAACTGTTCTTGAATTCGGGCTTAAAAACCCTGTTATAACTTGAGCGTGAAAGTTGGTGGTTTTTGAACCATCTATATCCCATTCTTGGGAGCTTCGTAGATGTAACAATGGACTCTTCTGATACTTCAAAGGAAAGAGACCCCATGCGTGTTGTCTTCCCATCGAAACCGGCAGAAAATTGCATGGAGAGGCCGTCATCGTGGCCCTACAAGTTAGACAAATATGGCCCCTAGCCCGCGCGCAAAAACACCTCTCTGCATTGTGCAAATTCAGGAATGGAAAAGAGATCCGCATAGGAAGAGGGTTCGTACCTCCTAGGGATTGTAGAAGAGGCGAAATTCACCAGGCAAGGGTGCGAAAATGCCAAGAGATGGCACGAATTGGGCACGGGACATGATTTGAGTAGGGGAAGAAATGGCAAAGGTTGGGCATGATTTCTTAACGTAGGGCAGAGAAAATGGAAAGGGAGAATTGAGATAATGGTTGCCCAACCCGATTTTGAATGCGCCTATAGTGGAGTAGGTTGCACACATGTGCGTACAAGCTGCCATGTGTGGGAAATTTTGAATTCTGAGGCTCATTTTTGGGAGCAATGTAATGATGCACAGTTAGATCAATGTCCAAGTATTTTGACTTGGAAATTTGATCATGAACATATAAAGCATCTTCAATCAATTGCCTGCAACCAATTCAATTGAATGTAATTGAGTTCTGGCTACCTAGAATCTAGGGCAGTTACTGGTGTGTAATTCATACGGTACTTCGTTCGACACCTCATACGACATTTTATATGGCACCTCATGCGATACTTCATACGATACCTCTGTGTTAAGTACATTTTCACCTCTTATAATGGATAGCCTTCAAATTTGAAGTGTTTTTGACAATCACAGTGGTAAACAAGCAGAGGCAAAATGTTCCCTTGTTGTTGATTTTGCCATCATGCTCACTCAGTCCTCTTGCATATGAAATATAATGTTAAACCTACAATGAACAGGATATAGCAAGTATAAAATGTGTACTATCAATCCTACAATGCACAGCTTGTAATGAAAGATAAACCGATAAAGAGTGGTCTGTTAAGTATATGTTCAGTTATTTATAGCACACAAGAGTTTAGCACTTTATAAATAAAAATGACTATCAATGTAATAACCTGTATCACAGAAATAATACAAAAATTCTTGCAAAGCTTTATTTCTATAGGCAATGATCATTTGTCAACTCATGAACCCCTCCCCCACACCTAATTATTGTGACACCTCACAATCAAAAGTATAGGAAACCAGTTAGTATCCTCCAATAGCCGAAGATTTATAGTATGTCAAGTGTAAAGATAAAATTTCACAGATTGGTTTGACGAGACAGTTAGAAGATGGCCCCACCTATAGGATAAGAGATCCTATATATAGATAAGAAGAGGTAGGCAAGAAAGTTTCAAGATAGTCTTAGAGTTATTTCCCAATGGAATGTCTATGGAGTTCATTAACCTTAGCTTAACCACACATACTTCATGTCATCTTTGTCTGCAAGTAATGTCATACATCAAGACAAGTTTAAATTTACTATTTATTTTTGTCAGATTACCATCCTCACTAGTTAGAATGCCCCGCTTCTAGCAAGCCTGTTTAGTACTCTGGTGGGTTTACCTAGTCATACCATAGGCCGATACCCCCTGCAGCAGACATGTTCAGTATCCCGGTGGGTTAGCCTCTTACACCCTCAGATATTGGCCCTCCATATTTTAATATTTTAGTATAAGATTGCTTTATGCAAGAAGATGGGAGGACAACTCTGAAAACAACTTTTCTTTCTTTTTCAATTGGGATGGTATTTATGTTAGAGAATTACATTCCATTATATTACTTAGTGATTGTCCCTATGTAAGGGGTACGTAAGCGGACGTGGCCTATCTAAAGATATGATATAATCAAGCTATTTAGTGTGTAGTGCATGGTACCATTGAGAAAGAACAAAAAGGTATCTCTAGGCTCAACTTACTTTATTCCTTTGTAGTTATTGTGATGTTTCCATGACTAACCACTAATTATACCTCCTTGTTACTCTTTGATAAAGACACTTGATTCACTTACTCAGGTTTCTTGGAAAAACTGTATGAGAGACCTCTAGGCTTGATAGTTATGGTATCACTTTCTTATACAGTGGTGAAGAGTTTCAAGAGAAACTGCTTTAGAATGCCTAAAAATGAGAATTTTTGCAAAAATATGGCTAATTACAGTAAATCAATATTCATTTGATGATTTAGCAGACACAAAATTCAAGTGTAACAATTTTTAAAGAAAGATCCTTGAAACTATGTACTCCCGGTGAAATAAATACTTACAGAAATCTTTAGAATTGCCTTATTAACAAAATTAAAAAAAAAAAAAAAAACTATTTACATATATACAGTAGGAAATTCAAAAAAAATTTCAAGAACAAGGGGAAACTTCCCCATCTACTAAGGCCAATGTCTTTTCAGTTGACATGAATTGTAGAAAATCCTCTATGGAAATGGGCTTATGATAAAATTTAAGTTGGTGTCCATTTACCACAAAGAAGACTTGTCCATCGCCAATTGTTTTAATTTTTATAGCTCCATTGTCATATACAATGTCTACCTTGTAAGGGCCCAAACACCGGGTGGTGATTTTTCCTTTGAAGGTTTTGAATCGAGAATCAAATAATAGAGCCCAATCACCAGGTTGGAATTGCTTCTTCTTAATAAACTTATCATGCCACTTGCTCCTCTAGTTTTGGACTAATATCATTCATTGGATGGCATCTTGCTTGATTTCATCCAACTCATTTAATTGTAGGTTTTATCACTCCAGGAGTCTTTCCCCGACTATAAAGGGAATGAGCCTAGTAACTTAACTATTCTCTCAATGTTTACTCAAGTGGATCAAGTCAGGTGACTGATACAAGGTTTACTCAATCAAAACATGCATAGACACAATCATATAGACAAGGTGTTTAGCCAACTCTGTTCAAAGGATTTAACAAAGGTGAATGTGTGGAGAGATCTTATCCTACCAGCAAAAACATACATAAACAATATATATGAATGGCCAATATAATAAGCAAGGAATACTTGTAAGGATTATTTTATCAGTGTAATGACAAGATGAAAGTTCTCACACACTAGATAAACATAAGAAATGAAATAAATCATTCAGATACAAGCATAGAATGAACAGGAAGTAAATCTGAACATTATAGGTAAAAGAAGCTTATATTATGAAATGCTATGAGAAGTTTGGGAGTACAAGCAATGTATCATCCCCAAAGTCGACCCCCCTTTACAATATGAAATCAAAAGGATTATATAGCCTTTACAACTTATTTGAGATCCTCGAAATATGGATCTGATAACCACTTCTATTTTTAGTTTGTGGAAGATATCTATCACAAATTCAAATTTGTGATGTGGCAAGAAAAACAGAATTTTGAATTTTTGGAAATATGCTTCTCCAAGATTCACCTATATTTCACAAATAAAAGTATATCTTGGGAAACTGAGAGAGGTTATTGAATATCAGCCCGTTCTTATGAAAAAATTCTTCAGTTTCAAAAAATACTCTTCCAGCTGATCAGGACCTGTCTCCCAAGAAGGTGACTAAAACAGGAAAATCCAGATTTCCAAATCTAGTCATATTCCTACATTTTAGGAATTGATCCCTAGAATATTTCTATTGATCAAATGAAGTGCCACTTGCACCCATGGATGAGATTTGATAACATCTTTGAGTAATATTCATCATCTTCTCTTGAATACACTTTTTCCAAATCAAAGTTTGACTTTTTGACTAAAATCTTTGCATTTTTACCCAAAAATAGAAAGACCACTTAGTCTTCTTGTCTTATCATCTACCTCAAAAGCTGAAAAGGGATGATGTTCTATATCCCTTTAATTATTATATTTCATTAAAAACCATCCCCACATGATTTGGAAACAAAAATAATCGATCTGAGTGAAAAGAGGAGCATTCTGCAAATTTCTGCGCTTTCGGTGGCTATGGAGCCAAAATTTCTAGCCTGTAAGCTACCGAAAGCTCTGCTTTTGGTGGCTAAGGGTGGCTGTGAAAGCCTGCCTAAGCCACCAAAATCCCTATTTTGAAAATAACTTTCAATATTGCAAAAATATGTTTCCTCTCAGCTTCTTGATCTTCAAGGTTGTTCATTTAAGTTTAGGGTTGCTTCAAATAAGTTGCAGAAATCAATGTTGTATCTCTTTAGTATGCATTTGTTTCAAAACCAAATAGCACATGATTTGATCCAACACCTTTTGATCATGTTTTCTTGTCTGCAACAACTATGATGAGGTATGCCTTTGTTTGCAAGATTGATGATAGTTGCACCACAATCAAATGTACCAAATATGGCACATGCTCCTCCAAGTACAGAAGGAAATAGAGCATCTAGAACACATGGTTCAGTTAACATAGGAATATCAGCTGCAATATTGATAGAGCTAGACCGAGGTATATTTTGGATTTAAATGCTAGTTGAATAGGAGCAACAATTTATGAAATAGAGGCTTCAAAGATTAGTTCTAATATTATCGCTTTCAACATCACGTGAACCCTGTATTGTGTGTTTAAACCTCCAACAAAAGTCCCCCATATCTATAGCATAATCACTGCTCCAAGATTGACAGTGTTGTAACCATTTCAAACTTATTTGCGATTTCAATGTCTAGGAGAGCCCCGAAATTTGCGTTTAAGCCACCGAAACCTAAAATTAACAAATTTGACTATGTTATTTGAGGAGATAACATCTGGCTACTTCTGGGGATGAAAGCCTCCCTGTGAGGTTTCAAGGACCATAGATCTGATGCCTTTCTTAGAAAACTCAAACAGAGCCTAAACTCTAGTGTTCCATTGGGCATGGAGTCATCTGGCCTTTAAAACTAATTCCCTGCAAACCTGTAACTTTCCTTTAGTCTTTACCATTGGGATATGGATTCATTTGACTTGTGAAACTGATCTCTGAAATTTCTCCAAACCTGTGAAACTGATCTCTGTACACCTTCAAAACCTGCCTTTATTCACATAAGAAAAATGATATTTATGCTACAAATGGGAAGAAAGAAATGCTCGAAAAAGAGCTTATTTACTGCCCTACTCTACTCTAACCAACTCTACAATTTGGTTAAGTAAATGTTGACTTCCATAACATCCATTCAAGCAGTTTTAAAATTGAAGAAACCTTGTCTTTGTCACTTATCAACAACTGATGTTTGAAATGTAACAACAGTGGTAAAAACTCATTTAGGAAATTGTACTCACTTGGAACTACTGATAAGTATAAAAAATCTGAAATCTTCAGGTTCTCTGGAATATATGATTCCATGAAGGCTGCCACTGGGTCTTTGAAACAAAGATAAGAAACATGTTGATCCATGGAGAACATTTGCTCAGTTATGACTGCTTCTTTGTTGGAAGACTGATGACCCTCTAATTCTATTGTGATCATATCTTGATCATTTGTAACAACAACCCTTTCTTCAGAATTATGCTTATAATATAATCACAAAACCATGTTTAAATAATAAGGATTATGATCAACTAGAAACATGTAGTTGCCAATGCAGTCATCAACTATTTCATTTTCAAAATCGTTTGAGAATTGCTCATGAATTTGAGATGCATACCTATCCATTGAAACATCTGCAAACACTGGAGAATTTGATTCACAATATGAAATAAACTCACATGCTTGTTGTTGTCCCAAATCTGCTTCACATTCACTATCTTCCTGCTCAAAATATGAACCATACTGACATTCTGCTTGCTCATGTGCATACATATTTTAAAAGTAAACCCACTCTCGGATCCCCCTGGAAGCACTGATATTATCCTCAATATCTAGAGCATCTTCAAAAAAGCATCTTAGGGATGAAGACTTCCTTTCTAACAGGAGGAGGGAAAGATCTGAATGGAGACCCATAACATAATATATCATGGAAGCAGTCTCTGTAGGCCATATTTCCAAAGGCATATCATGATAAATGTTGTAGAACCTTTGATTTAAGATAGGCAAAGATTCATCCTCCTCTCTCTTCAAAGAATAGAAATCAACGAGATACAAATCAAGAGATTTGTTCTCACCCCAATGTTTCAAAAAGGTGTTTGACAACTCAATCCAAGAACCAATGGAATCAACTCTTAGACTCTTAAACCAAATAGAAGCGTCTCTGAACAAAGAATTAGAAAACATCCTCATGATCACATCATCATGAACAATCTCGAATCGATCAACAAAATTTTCAAAGGATTCCAAGTGTCTCTTAGCTGAAACTTGATTCTCTCCAGAAAACCGGGGAAGATATTCAAGGCAGTCAAGAGGATAAGGGTTAAGGTGACAGGGAAGCCTTAAAGGATTGAACATCTTCATTTGGATTTTATATAAGAAAGAAGTGGGATGATCATGAGGTGTAACAAGCTTATTGGAAGGCTCAATAGTCACTGAAATCTGAGAAGTTTTTGAATCATTTTTGACCTCCTCAAGGTTATATGGTTGATCAGTTTCAAGAGTGATTTGAATGCAAAGATCAGATTTATGAACAGGCTGAGGTAAAGAAATATGATCAACATCAACAACATAAGGAGGCTCAAGCTTTCCTTTTTTAAAGATGGATATATGAAAGAAGGATGATGATGATCCGAATATACAAAACAGAAAATGATTCACTTGACATGTGAAGGGAAAAGAATGAAGGAGATGATAAAGAATAACAAAATATCATGTAGAAGACTAATGAACTAATACCTGGGTTTAGAATTCATCCACTTCATCTTTCTGTCAACTAGATCCTCCCTAGTGGAGTCTTTAATCCTGGATTCGCCAGGCAGATGATTAAAGTCAATTCTATGTCCTTCCTTTGTCTTCCATCAAAGTCAGATCTATGTCATTCTCTCAGGGAAACTAGCTTCACTTCCGTTCCCTAAAAACGACGCCATTTGTTATCACTCTAGGAGTCTTTCCCTGACTGTAAAGGGAATGAGCCTGGTAACTTAACTATTCTCTCAATGTTTACTCAAGTGGATCAAGTCGAGTGACTGATACAAGGTTTACTTAATCAAAACATGCATAGACACAATCATATGGACAAGTCTTTTAGCCAACTCTGTTCAGAGGATTTAACAAAGGTGAATGTGTGGAGAGATCTTATCCTACCAGTAGAAACATACATAAACAATATATATGAATGGCCAATATAATAAGAAAGGAATACTTGTAAAGATTAGTTTATCAGTGTAATGACAAGATGATAGTTCTCAAACACTAGATAAACAAAAGAAATGAAATAAATCATTCAAATACAAGCATAGAATGGATAGGAAGTAAATCTGAACATTATAGGCAAAAGAAGCGTATATTATGAAATGCTATGAGAAGTTTGGGAGTACAGGCAATGTATCATTCCCAAAGTCGACCCCCTTTTACAATATGAAATAAAAAGGATTATATAGCTTTTACAACTTATTTTATATCCTCAAAAAATGGATTTGATAACCACTTCTTCTATTTTTATTTTGTGGAAGATATCTATGACAAATTCGAATTTGTGATGTGGCAAGAAAAACAGAATTTAGAATTTCTGGAAATATGCTTCTCCAAGATTCACCTATATTTCACAAATCAAAGTATATATTGGGAAAATGAGAGCGGTTATTAAATATCATCCCGTTATTATGAAAAACCTCCTTCATTTTCGAAAAATACTCTTCCATCTAATCAGGATCTGTCTCCCAAGAAGGTGACTAAAACAGGAAAATCCAGATTTCCAAATCTAGTCATATTCCTACATTTTAGGAATTGATCCCTAGAATATTTCTATTGATCAAATTAAGTGCCACCTACACCCATGGATGATATTTGATAACATATTTGAGTAATAGTCATCATCATCTCTTGAATACACTTTTTCCAAGTCGAATTTATACTTTTTGACTAAAATCTATGCATTTTTACCCAAAAATAGAAAGACCACTTAGTCTTCTTGTCTTATCATCTACCTCAAAAGATGAAAAGGGATGATGTTTTGTATCCCTTTAATTATTATATTTCATTAAAAACCATCCCCACATGATTTGGAAACAAAAATAATCAACCTGAGCGAAAAGAAGAGCATTCTGCAATTTTTTGCGCTTTCGGTGGCTAAGGAGCCACAATTTCTAGCCTGTAAGCTACCAAAAGATCTTTTTTCGGTGGCTAAGGGCAGCTGTGAAATCCTGCCTAAGCCACCGAAAGCCCTGTTTTGAAAATAACTTTCAATATTGCAAAAATATGTTTCCTTTCAGCTTCTTGATCTTCAAGACGATTCATTTAAGTTCAGGGCTGCTTCAAATAAGTTACAGAAATCAATGTTGTATTTCTTTAGTATGCATTTGTTTCAAAACCAAATAAAACATGATTTGATACAACACCTTTTGATCATGTTTTCTTGTCTGCAACAACTATGATGAGGTGTGCCTTTGTTTGCAAGAGTGATGATAGTTTTACCACAATCAAATGTACCAAATATGGCACATGTTCCTCCAAGCATAGAAGGAAATAGAGCATCTAAAACACATGGTTCAGTTAACAAAGGAATATCAGCCGCAATCTTGATAGAGTCAGGTTGAGGTATATTTTGGATTTAAATGCTAGTTGAATAGGAGCAATAATTTGTGAAATAAAGGCTTCAAAGATTAGTTCTAATATTATCGCTTTCAACATCATGTGAACCCTGTCCTTTGTGTTGAAACCTCCAGCAAAAGTTCCTCCATATCTGTAGCATAATCACTACTCCAAGATTGATAGTGGTGTAACCATTTCAAACTTATTTGTGATTTTGGTGGCTAGGAGAGCCCCGAAATTTGTGTTTAAGCCACCAAAACCTAAAATTAACAAATTTGACTATGTTATTTGAGGAGATAATAGTAGGGATAATTTCTTTTGAGCCTCATCTAAGTTCAATCCAAATTTTGAGGCAATACAGAAGGTCCTTACTTGGAATTCTATTGGTAAAAGTACTTATTTCCCGTACACTAGCTCATAAGGGGTATTCTTAGTGGTATTTCTCCAGGTGGTCTGGTATGCCCACAAATCCTCTAGGAGCCTATCAGCCCAATCCTAGTGATGTAATTGAATAGTCTTGGTCAAGTTGTCTTCCATAACTTTGTTCATAGATTCTACCTGACCATTAGCTTGCGGGTGGTATGGAGAATATTTACAATGTTTAATCCCATATTTCTCCGTTAGCTCTTTCATCAACTTGGAAGTGAATTGAGTTCCTTGGTCATAAAAATTTTACGAGGGACATTGAAGCGGGTAAATATGTCTTCGTAGATAAATTCGACAACAGGCTTCTTTGTAGCCCTGAATAGGGCTTTAGCCTCTACCCATTTGGTGACATAGTCTGTACAGACCAAAATATAGTTCTTCCTATGGGACATGGGTGAAATTGGTCCTACAAAGTCGAGGGCCCATTTTTCAAAGGGTTCTATCATAACTTGGGCACGCAAAGGAATTTCATCAACTGACATAGGTCTTCCTATCCTTTGGAAACTATCACAACTTCTCACATACTTCGCATCATCTTTGAAAATGCTAGGCCAATAGTAAACCGAATGTAACACCTTATATGTTGTACGTTTGTCAAAAAAATGGCCACCACATGGTCGATATTGACAAATTCGTAGTATTTATGGTACCTCATCCTCTCAGACACATCTACGAATAATCAAATCAGGACCTGTGCAAAAAATGTCATGACCAACCCAAGAGTAATTAGCACTCTGTGTAATAATTTTCCACTTTTCATGAGGTGACAAATGAGACTGTAATTTCCTAGTAGCCAGATAGTTTTCCATATATTCAAACCATGGGGTATTGATAGAAAGGGAAAAGAGGTGCTCATCTGGGAAAATATCATCTACAGGGATATCATCATCCTCATTTTTTATTCGGGAAATAAAATCAGCTACTACATTATCTTTTCCAGGTTGGTCAAGCACAGTGATATTAAATTCTTGCAATAACAAAATCCACCTGGTCACTCGGCCATTAGTTATCGGTTTATTCATGAGGAATCTAAGGGTGGAATGATCGGTATGTAAAAATACTTCATAACTTGTAATGTAATGATGAAACTTGTTAATAGCATGAACAACTGCCAAGAATTGTTTCTCAGTGACTGTGTAGTTTAGCTCGACAGGGGACAAGTTCTTTCTCACAAAATAAATGGCATAGGACTGTTGGTCCTCTTTCTTCCCTAATACCCCTCCTATTGTGGTGTCAGAGGCATTAGTGGATATATGAAATGGGAGAGTCCAATTGGGCCCTCTAAGAACTGGTGCCACAGACACCTTAGCTTTCAGGGTTTCAAAGGTAGTTTGACATTGCTTAGTCCAAACAAAATCAACATCTTTTATTAGTAATCCAAACATCGGTGCAACAATCTTTGTAAAAGTTTCAATAAATCGTTGGTAATATCCGACATGTCCAAGAAAGATTCTTACCTCTTTTTGAGTCTTGGGGGGTGGAAGCTTGACGATGACCTCAATCTTTGCAGAATCGAATTTTATCCCTTCAGACGAAACATGATGTCCTAGAACTACTCCTTCAGTTAACAACATTTTTCATTTTTCATGACTTAGAGATAGGTTCATTTCCTTGCATATGATGAGGAATTTTTCTAAGTTGTCTAAGGCTTCCTGGTAAGTGTTACCATAGACTGTGAAGTCATCCATGTAGAACTCCACATAATCATGAATAAGATCAGAAAATGTCCCTAATACTGCTTGTTGAAATGTGGCAGGAGCATTACACAATCCAAATGGTAAGACCCTATAGGAATAGGTTCTCCAAGGACAAGTAAAGGTAGTCTTGTCCTGGTATTCGGGTGCTATAAGAATCTTATTGTACCCATTGTACCCATCTAGAAATGAAAAATACTTCTTTCCAGATAAGGTATCTAGAACTTGGTTAATGAAAGGAAGAGGAAATTAGTATTTCAGAGTGGCTTTGTTGAGTTCCTGGAAATCAACACAAATTATCCATTTCCCGATCACCTTCTTTGGAACCACTACAAGCTGGGATACCCACTTACTGTCGGAGATGGGATAGATAAATCTGAAATTTAAGAACTTTTGGATCTCCTCCTTGACTATGTCTTTGAGTGTTGGGTTCATCCTTCTCTGGGGTTGCCTAACAGGTGTTACTTCCCCCTGGTTATATATGTTATGGATGCATGTGTCAAAGTGTATACCCTTCATGTGAGTGTATTCCCTTCATGTCAGTGTATTCCCAGGAAAATTCTCTTGATTGTTCTTTAAGGATATCTACTAATTGTTTATGTTGGTTTGCATCTAGCCCAGAGTTTATATGTAAAACATTTCCTGGACTAATCTCGTAGGATATAGTATAAGACATGGTCGACTCATATATCTTGAATACAAAAGATGTCAAAGACAAAATGGATGGGTCCAATTTTTCTTGAAATTATTCCCCAAACATGTATTCAAATTGGGGAAAATACTATGGAAAATCCACACATGTGATAACAAAAATGAATTGGTTTAGCACATTTTCTATTGTGTGCTCCTGAAGTGCCCATGCATGGTCACTTGGCAATACAGGTTCTTCCTAGTCCTTGTTCTCGTATGGACATTCAAGCCACCATAGATTCTCCATAATAGGTTGAGATGGAGTGTAAATGGTGAGCTTCTGAATAGAGAAACCATTTGAGATGGTCATTTCCCCTTCTCTACAACCAATAAATGCATTGGTTGTGATTAGCGAAGGTCTTCCCAAAATGACAGGATGGCCTTTGGTAGGATCCTTTGTTTGAATGACAAGAAAATCTATGGGGTACTCCCATGAGGCTAAAGTAACCATGAAATCATCTAAAATTCCTTCAGGTATAACCCTAGTCTTATCTTCTAATTCCAAAATGGTTGGGGTAGGCCGAAGAAGAGGTTGTAACTGTAATTGTTCCAAGGTAGTAGGGGTCATAACATGGATGGCTGCCCCTAGGTCTATGAGAGTGTTTCCAATGGAGACCTCATTAATGGTTATGGTCACTACGGGGTTTCCTGGGTTCCCATATTTTTCTAGTTTTGTCTGCTCTGATATGTATTTGGAAAGTCCTCCTATCAAGTGTACTGTAGGGGGGTATTTTTGCTTCCTACCTAGCTTCTTGATACACAATTATTTGACTACCTTACTATAGATTGGAATGTCTTTAATGGCTTGAAGCAAGGGAATCTTGACACAAATATTTTTCAATTCATTCAAAATGTCAAATTCCGGTCGGGTGGTAGGTTTCTCGATTACTAATTAGTCTGGATAAGGAGGGTCCTTCGTAATTTGTGAAGGTTCATTTTGGGGAATCTTGGGTTCTTGATTCTTCAGAATAATAACATATTCCCACCTAGTTTCATCTGTGGGTTGTTCGGTGGTTTCTTCTTCTTCTTTTTCTTGGATGATTAGTGAAGGTCTTTGCCTCTCCAAAACTTTTTCCGATCTTAGTTGAATTTCCTGTAATGGAATAGGAGTGATAACATATGTCGGGAAGGCCTGCATCTCAACATTGTCGTTAATAGTGTTGGTCTCGGGGAGATTTTATTTTGATATTGTAGTGGTTTTTGTTGTGGAATAGGAGTTAAAGGTGGTGGAACAAAACCTGGCAGAAGCCATGGAGTGTTTGGTGGGAACTGAGGATAATAATGGTTGGACATAGGGATAGGTGGATCTTGAGGGTTTCCTTGGTTATGTCCTCCTCTCCATCCTTGAAAGTAAGTATGTTGGTACTAAGCAAACCAGTTTTTCCACCCTGGTGAGTTCCACTGTTGTTGTTGTTGATAATAGCGTGGAACTTGAGATTGTAGATCTGGGTATGTGGGCTAGTTCCTAGGCTACCATGGCATCCTAGGTGCATAAGAAGACTCCCTAGGATATCCACTCCTATAGATGGCTAATAAACTAGGCAATGATGGAAATTTTTCAGTCACATGATCTTTTGTACAAAAGCCACAAACCAAAATGTTATCTAATGGACATTCCCTTGAGGAATTTTTCCTCCTACATCTTGGGCAATATATGCTCATTGCTGCATTTTCCTCCTCCTGTTTCATTTTATTTTTAGGGTGTCCAACTGGGAACCTATTGTGCTTAAGATGTCAGTCTTAAAGTTTTCTAAAAGGTTCACTATATCTGCTCTCGTGATACCACCTGAACTAACTGGTTTTAAGCTTCTATTGTAAGGGTCTTGAACATTCTTTCCTGTTTTGGCTCTACTCCTTGAGTAATTTTTACACATTTCACATATTTCAGAAAATGGTTTATGGGAGATGTCACTTGATGCCATCAGGTTAAGCATATCTAGATATTCTTCTGAAATTCCCTTAAGGAAAAGAGCCCTAATTACATCCTCTGGGAGGTCATGGTATTTTGACTTCTGGGAGATATAACCAAATCTTTCCATATAATATTTGAGGGTCTCGTCTTCTAACTATTGGATTTTAAATATGTCATTACGAGACTCTTTGGTCTTGCAGTAGTCTTGGTACTTCTTAAGAAATATGTCTTTCATGGCTTCCCAAGACCTAATACTGGATTCTCCCAACCCCATGAACCATCTTAGTGTAGAGTCTTTGAGGGTGGCAGGAAAGAGTATTAGTTTCTGGGCATCTTGTATGTAGTTGTAGATCCTATACAAGATGTCAAATTAAAATAGGAAGGTGTTTGGATCTTCATTGTTTTTACCATAAAAGGTAGGCAGTGATGAGAGAGGAATATTCTTCATGTTGACATTTGGAGTGGTGTCTAAAATTGGAAACCCGAAGGTAGTTTCGGTTTGGTTTCGAGTTTCTTCTTCCTCCCCATGTCTTACATTGTTATGGTCCTCCTGATCATCCATATTGGCTTGGTTTCCAAAAAGAGAGTACCTAGGTGGTTTTATCTTTGAAGAGAACAAGGTTTCCCTTTAATGAAAAGGTATTTCTATGGAATGGATGTTTGGGACTCTACTCGAGCCGGTTGAGACTATTAGCGTCAAATTTTCTGTGTCAGTTTGAGATTTAATTACATTGTCTGAACTACCAAACAAAATATTCACCTGTTCAGGGTTTGTGATGTCTTCAAAATTAGGATCTCTTGGTGGTGTAAAAGAAAAGGTTGTATTGTTTGGTTCTGTGGAAGGCTCAAGTAGTCTTGCCTCCTATCCTAATATGATTGATGCTTCAATTTCGTTTTCTATAGTGCTCCCTATGTTAGTCTCTTCAGAGACTACCTTAGCTCTTTGTGTTGAGCTAGCTCTTGTTTTTCAGTATCGGTCTGCGTATTTTATAAGTGGAACGTCCCTTCGCCCAAAAATGTTGGAAGGAACCTTGGTTGAAAGGTCTGATTTAGATTTAATGTATCTAGATTTTGGATCTCTAGGTATATTCATGAAAGAAAGAGAAAACAAAAGAAAAATCTATCGTTAGGTTTGGGGGAGCCTGCGATAGTAGATGCGCAGGTTCTTACCTCTCGTCTTAAAGTTTCCCCGCCACCAATCTAATGCTAAGGTCTAGGAACGATCTATTTCCTAACTACTTCTTACCTTAAGACAAATCCCCGACAGTGGCGCCAAAAATGATGGGTGTTGTATATGCACTAAAAACACACTAAAAACTCTCAATTAAATTGACAACTAGGGGTAAGTAAACTTAGAGTTGTAGCAAAATATATGCCAAATATAGAAGGGCTGGTAGTAGTATAGTCTAACTAAGGAAGTGGCTATCTAAGGATAATATACTCAAGCAAATCTATCTAATGAGAAAACCCTACTAAGCAACTTAAAAATATGTAACCTAAGTACTTTTGGATCAAGGATCGATGGATAGTTCTAAGAAAGAAAGTAAAAACCCTATGTAAAGAAAACTAGTTCATAACAATAAGAAAAAGCAACTATTAAGCATAACAAAAGCAAACTACATTAACTTGCCAACCTAAATGCAATGAGAAACTATCCTATGAAAGAAAGTGAATAAACAAGCAAGCAACTATTCTATTAAAGCAAGTAAACAAGTAAGCAAAACAACTAGCTAACCTATTAAAGCAAGTAAACAAGTAAGCAAAACAACTGGCTAACCTATTAAAGAAAATAAACAACTAACTACTCTAATATAACTTCTACTGCAAGTAATCTAATTAAAACTTCTCATTGAACACCTATCTAGCCTAAGAGGCAAGTGGACTATATTCTTAATTCAAACTTCAAAACTATTTCTAATTCATAAAGGAAATCTATTTAATTGAAGGCAAGAAGGACTAACAACTAACCTTTAATCTATGATAAGTAAAATGCTCTCTAACCTATCAAAGGAAAAGACTATCTATCCTACAACAACAATAGAACTATATTCTGATCTATGAAAGCAAGAAACTATATCTCCTTATCTACAAAAGCAAGAAACTATATCTTCTAATCTATGAAAACTCAAATATAGTGTTGATGGTTGTGTGAATGTCTCCGGTGTCGTATAATATCTCGATGGCACTTGACAACAAAGGATAATTCAAGTGGTATAAGCTCAACATTTATCTCAATAGCAAAGTGGAAGGTATGGATTAAACAATCCAATGAGAATTTATCCATTACGGAAACAATGTTAATTACCCTGCATATTCATGAATTATTAACCATCAACAATATAACGAGATCATAATTGTACTTCTATACTATGTAAACAAACTTCATAATTAAATTCAATTGCTAACTAAGAAATATAATTGCAATCTAATTCTAGGAAATAAATTACATAAAATGAAACTATTCTATATCTATTCTAACAATTCAAACTGCAATAAGAAAAATGCTTAAGAACATAAATTAAAACATGACATTAAAAATTAAACTACCAAATACATTAGCCAACAACTAAGTAAGAAAGATCTACATAAAAATGAAATAAGCAATCTATAATTAAAAACTGAAATTAATCCTATCCATCCATCAAATCCTTGCTAAAGAAAACTCAAATTAAAACTCTATTCTACTCTATTTAAAACTATGTTTTTAAATTTAATTCTAACAGCATAAATAAGATACAATATAACATCTAATTGCACATGGGGTTAGTCTAGGAATTTGCAAATTCGTTCCTAACTACAAGATCAATGCATGCTAACACAATCCTTCATACTAACTTGCAAAAGAGAGTTAAAGCAATTAAACTACAACAATAAACTAATTAACAAAATGATAATGCATGTACAAGAAATAAAGAAAACAACTAAACTATAAAATGCATAAACAACATAAAGAACAGTTACCAGACTATTGGTAGGCCCCCCAGCAAGTCGTGGTCACTTCCTAAAAGCACACCATGAACTCAGCAATTTTATTTCACCATAAAAACTCAAAAACACAGTTTCTATATAATCTGGCAGCAAAAAAGAGTAAAATCGTGTTTTTCCTATCCACTGGTTCTTCTACTTCCTCAAAAATTATCTGACCACCACGGTGGTATTTATAATGTTTACAGACCAAGTGGTCGACCACAGGAGGGTCGAATCACTTCTAAATTAGGCAAATTACATTAATGGTGCCCTAATTTCCGAAATAGAGTGAGTCAATAATCGCCCCACTTAACAACTTAAACTGAGTTGTCAAGGGTTTAGTAGTTGGAGGGGGCAAGCACGAGAAAAACCCATGTTCCTGATTCGCCCACCATTGGACGGCAATACCATAACCGCCAAATCACCCATTGTTTTTGTGCAAGACGCAGTGCTGGACGAAGTGTCAGACCGGGTACTAGATTGAGTACTGGAAGGAGTGTCGGACTGAGTGTCGAAAGAAGAAACGTGATGCGTTTTTTCCCTGTAACACCAAAAAAACATGAATTAGATCTTTGGGAACATAAAACGTGATGAATTATACTCAATATTGACATCAAACATGGATCATACATACCTGGTGTAGATCATACCATTTTAGCACAAAATTCTTCAAAAAGCTTCTCCAAAACATGAAAAACACATATGTACATTTGACAAAAGTGTCTAATAACTATCATAAAACTGGTCATATCTCGGGCCCAACACATGTGGTTCAGAGATTATGTCACTATATCTTACTCTGCAAGACTACCATGGTTGTTGATATCAATCCATTTCAATACATCCTTACAAGGCATATCATAAGGGGGAAGTACAATAAGGGATTGTGATTCTACAAGATTTTGATCTTGATTTTTCCTTTGGGAAATCCAAGAAATCACTATTTTTTGTTGAACTGATGTCAAACTTCCCTAGGATGGATGAGGATATTTTTCATGATGGTTCATTCAATGATGAACACATATTCCTTATATCGTCTTCAGACCCCTGGTATGGATATATTTTGATCTACCTTCAAACTCTTAATCTTCCCCATCATATTTTGAGAGATGATCGATGACATATATGCCATCAAGACAAAAACTAACTCATTATCGGTGACACGTTATATCATCGAGAGGTGGATGTTATTTTTCATCGTTATTTGACTCACAAGGAGGCTGAGGTTGTTTTCAATGACTGCCATAGTGGGGAATGTGGTGGTCACTTATATGGGTTTGCGACAACCCAAAATATATTGCGAGTTGGTTATTTTTGGCCATCAATTTTTAAAGATTGTGTTGAAGTGATCAAGAAGTGTCACCCTTGCCAGGTGTTCGCTCGCAATATGCACTCACACCCTGCCCCTCTACACCCATTAATTACCATTGGTCCCTTAACTAAGTGGGTGGTATATTTCATGGACTGCAACCCAGCCTCGATTGGGGGGCATCATCATATTATTTTGGCCATGGATTATATTAATAAATCAGCCGAGGCCATGCCTACCATTAAATTAGATGATGAGACTGCAACATTTTTTTGTATTCAATCATATTATAGCTCAGTTCAGAATCCCAAAGGAGATTGTCACTAATCATGGTAGTCACTTCTAGAATGAAATGATAATTGAGTTAGCATCTATACTGGGGTTTAAACATGATCATTTGTCACCATACTATCCCTGGGAAAATGGACAAGTAGAGGTCGTGAATAAATCTCTAAATACCATTTTTAAAAAGACTATGAGGAAAAGGACATCTAACTGGCACATGATGCTTTACCCTGCACTATGGGCATACCGAACAAAAGTAAATACTTCCATCTTTTTCTCATCATTTCAGTCAGTCCATGGAGTGCATTCAATCCTTCCTATTGAATGAGAAATCCATTCTCTTAGATTGGTCATCAAGCTCCTACCTAACATGACCGATCTCGAAGAACGCCTCATACACTTAGATAATCTCGATGAGCAACATCAAGATTCCACTGTATCCATCAAGGAAAATAAACAACGTGTTAAGTTCCAATATGATAAATCTATATGTCCCTGATAGTACACTGAGGGTGACTGGGTTCTTCTCTATGACCAAGCTAAAGAACCGTTGGGGGAAAGAAAATTCAATCCCATGTGGCACGGTCCTTACATCGTGAGACATGTCATTTTAAAAGGAGGAAACGAGATAGAATATTATGAAGGGAATGTGTTGGACGATCCCAGGAATGGGATATACCTTAAAAGGTTTTACGCTTGAGCCTTCGAGATAAACCATGGCCCTTGTATACTAGTGTATGTTAGTGTATATATTTCAATCTTTATTCTTTTGTGTCACTGAATTGCTTATTGATTTTTCCCTTGGTTGGAAGATGTCAACGAAATATTCAATGTTCTTAGGATTCTCATACGGTTCCAGTCATCATACTCAAAACATGGCTTCTTCTTCTTTGGTTATCTATTCACCTGAGGGACAACTAGTGTCTTCAGGTGACATTTGTCTGGAGCCATCAATAGACAATGTGGCTGAGTACAAAGTCGTTATAGAGATATTGTGTGACACCATTTCACATGGTGTTAGATCTTTAGAAGTTTTCCTAGATTCCTAGTTAGCTTTATATTTAACGACAGTTACCGAGTAAGATATCCTACACTACTCTAACATTTTCTTCAGGTACGAATTTTGGAACGATATTTTGATTTTATTACTTAGAATCATATACCTATAAGTTTTAATCAAGTATATGATGCATATGCTCATCACAATTTAGATTGGAATTTGTCACATAACTAAGTAAATAAAACACACATTCATACATTCATCCACTGTAAGATATTAAAGCAAAGTTGAAGACCAAAATAACTTTTATATTTCATCCTTTAAGTCCAAAAAAAGGGTGTCATAGTACAAAATTGGGCTTGTATCCCTAAAATACATATACAACCGGTACATCACACAACCATGGCATCTAATACTGAGGTCCTGGGTGCATGTCATGATAAAAAAACTATGGAATTTGCAAGAGGTTGGAAGAGCCTCACCCATGCATGGGTTACACCCACCAGCTACCTCTACATCACCTCTAGAAGATCCTCCACCTCGAACATAGGAATCATATGCATCAGAAAAGATAGGGTTCCCTGCACATTCTGGAGAACTCTCTTTGTGTCCTTGCCTACCATCTCATCTCCTTAGCCCATGCACTAATTTTGTGGATATCTGTATGGTTGTTGTGGACCTACATCTGTATAAAATAAATAACCATTAATACATGACACTGTACAAAAATATTTGTGTTCTTATTTGTATTTATTAAATTGAAAAACACACAAAAAATGAAACATATGAAAATCAATTCTCACCAATCTCTCCAAAGGTGGATCCCAGTGGCAATGGAATGTCTCGGTCCCCTCGGTAGTCTATCCCTTCATAAGGATAGACATCGATCACAATGATATGTTGTCACCACCAATGGAAGAACTCATCGTTGTAGGGGGTTGGAACCCTACCACCTCCTAGTCGTCACATCACCTTGGTCCACCATGACATAGCTAGATCGCGTAGATCATGTGGAATAAATTCCACTCTATGGCTCAGAGATGGAACTTGATTGAAGAAAAAACTACACAGTATGGATGCAAACCTGAAGTTCCTCAGCCTACTGATTTTTCAATGAGTCAACTAGCTCCTTGTGTTGGCCAGTAGTGAGGCTTACCAATCCTAAATCGTGGATCTCAAACACTACATGACATAGAACACGAGAGACCTTGATAACTGATGTAATGAGGTCGATCTTGATATCTATGTGAGTAATAGGATGATGATATTGAGACTCAGGTTCTCAATCACCCTAATAAAGAGTTGGCTCCCCAATTTATCTGTGTTTGCAATGCAATAGGTGGATATGTACTCCTCCATAGTCCTCCCACCTCAAGCCCCTCAGGATTTGAGATTCACCACCTCACCTCAATGAGACAACCTTGTAATAAAGTAGATATCATCCACTTCAATTCCCAATGGTTTCCCATCGATATTGAATGCCTCGGCATCCGGATCCCAATATTTTATCAATGTTTGGAGCAATATCACTTGGGCCCTCATCCCTTTTATGGCCCAAAATTTATAGATTCCACATATTTGAAAATATTTTTGGGTCCTCACATCCCTTTCTACTGCAACATCAACCTCCTCATGCTCCCTTTCTCTCCATTCAATCACCATCTTGTAAAGAAAACACCACATTTTGAGTCATTTTTTGTCAAAAAACTTGCTGACGAAGTTGTACGTGGGATACCATTAAAAAATTTGCGTATAGGGATTCATATATGCGAGAAGGCTTCTATTTTCCCACATACAGGAGTTAGTGTATGTGACCTAATGAACTACAACCCATGTATTCCCTAGTTTTCAATTTATGGCCTCTAATACTAAAACATTGGGCACTAAATCTAAAAATTAGACCATTGAAATGGAAGAGGATAGGATAGGCACTTACTTTGTCCAGACATTTTCCAATTCCATCCATCGTATCTCCCAGAATTGTCAATGGAAGATTGTGAGTAAAATGGCCTAAAAAGAACTATGTGGGTAAAAACTCAAATGATATGGTAAATTTCTTGTTCTTTACTATTTGTAGAAAATTTTCATCCACTTTCTATAGTTTTTTACCCTATCTTTCATAGTTTTTGAAACTATACGAACTAATTGAGAAATATAAAGCCTGGTTTTAAGTGGTGTTGTCTAGGGTTTCATGGATTTCCAACATTATTTAGCCCGTTTGTTCCTCCGACAGGTATTTATCATCACTGGAATATATGGTAGGTTTCCACCCCGCTTTGCATTTTTCATCATCTTATGACCATGATTCATATTCCCTAAGTATGAACCCATTTTTTAGTGACAAAGAACCTTCTCGTTGTTACTAGAAGTGTTGTTATTAAATGACAGAGACTTACCAAACATGGGCACCCTAGTTAGAACACATTTTGTCATTTGGTTCCCATGCAAAAGTTAATTCATAGGTATGGGAGTCCCTTATAGTCCCGATATGACTTTTTCTTCGAACCTCATTAATCTTACTCAAATATCATTTTTTCCACTACTTATGGGACTCCTATCGAGTATTAGTTAATCTCTTTTCCGACTCCTGAAAAAATGAAAATATTTTCAAGTGAACTTTTCTCTTTCACACTCATTAAATGGATTTGAAACAAACTCTATTTTTGCATAAGTTTAATCATTTTCTGGACCAAATAGACTACTTACAAAAAATGAATACTCTGGTCACCATTGGCTAGACGAGTTCTCCTGGGTATTATTTTTTACTTTTTCAGGAGTAAATCTACGAAAAAAGACACTTTTGAGTTGAGTTGTAATTGAATCCCATTACCCTACTTGCATTGTTGAGAATAATGTCAGCTCCCTCTTTCTTGTTATAAACCTCTTGCCCCAACAATTCTCAGCATTATCCTAACAGTTCCTTCCATATAACCTTTGCAACTTTACAACCCTTTACCTGTAGAGGAAACATCCCCCCGAGTGCCCATGTCCCACATGCATTAACCTACAATGAGCATAGGTATGTTCCACTGCTCAGAACCAGTTGCTTACTCACAACACTCATTTCCTCTCCTGTATCATTTAATTTTTGTTACTATGAAAAAAAAAAAGACAAGTGGGAAAATAATATTATCTCCAATTGGAAGCAGTCATGTCTCCTTTGAAAAAAACACAAATTATTGAGTCCATTTCATCCAAGGTTTGGGTTTAGCATGGCCTTAGGATGTTGAGCTTGTTACTTAGAGTTTACTCCTCTGACTAGTTATTCTTCCAGTCCCTATGGAGAGTTTGTTGATGCCTCCTATGTTGCAAATTCTTAGCAATGATCATTGTTAAGTCTATGTTGATAGAGTTATTCATCTATCTCATTTTCTTGTTCAAAGGAAGTCTAAGCCTATGTCGTTCATTCCTTAGAACTCTTGACTTTGCATGCCATCCATCTCCTTACAAGTGAACCTTGGAATCACGTGAAGTTGTTGTCCTACCTTGCACCCTAGGCCTACTTTCATCATTGGTAGGTGACCTTGAACCCAATAGATGACACATCTCCATTGGTCGATGACTGGGGGGTTTCCCTTATGTTCGATGACAAGAAATATATTCACACATTGGGATTCATGTAGTGTCTTGGAATCCATTAGACCCTGTTGGTGGTTTTATCACCTTTGTCAATAGTTTTCATTATTGGTTGCTAGTCAAAGGGTCTCTTTCGTGTACTATTTGCATATGGTGCACACGAGAGGCACACACAACCATTGGTTAATGAACATCCTATTCCTCTGGGATCTTCCTAATAATCAAAATATTTTTTGTACCTTGCATTGGATTATGAAAGACACCTTAATTCTCTCCTTTCAGCGGGTCTCCTTCCATCAAATTCAGCTAATACAAGTTCCATGAGTTTGCATCATAAGTTTATATGGAGAGAAAAGGTACCAATTCATCAGGGGTTCCAATTTTAGAGCCAAAGAAGTGGATATCAGAGTTGTATAATAGAGGTATCATGAGCTTGTTGGAAATTCTCCACTTTGGGAGAGGAAAATATGTGAATAACTGTGTGAAACAACTATTGGCATTTGGGTAAGAAACAAGTAGAATCTAGCCCTTCACATAAGTCAAACAATCCAACAAAAAATAAAATAAATTTCATAGAGCACATGAAGGAAACATGGGGGAGCATAATAGTTAGGAATCCAAGGAAGAAGAACCCTATCCCCAAACCTTCAATATAGGATAAGGACAACGTAAAAGTTATAAATGGAGTATTACAAAAGGATAATAATGTTCCTACGTAGGAGGAACTAGAAGGAGGATATCTATTAGACATGAACATACCAGTGAAAACATCGCAGACACATACACTTCCCATGAAGAGGAAAGTATTTCAATTAGGAGGAGAGTGCAAGAAGATGAAGGTGCATAAGAGCATTCCAGAACTAACATTAATAGAGGATACTGTAGATATGGTCGCAAAAAGAGAATAGGACCACACAGCAGAGGCATGGGACGATCATGAGAAAAAAGGGAAGAGATAATGAAGAATTTGATTTAGGTTAAGGACACACTAGAACAACTACAACTTACTACATCTCAACAAAGAGAACAATCATAAAAAAAAACTATGAAATAAAGATCAGTTCCAGTGCAGGAGACAATACAAATAGTATCAATGGGAAGTGAGAATTTTTGCATAAATAAGGAGATGTTGTAAGTAGATGAGGAGACATCGCAAAATTGGTTGAAGGAAATAGATCACTTATACTTATCATTTCCAAAGGTTCCAATGAAGGTGTTGTATAAACTTCAAATTAATGTTGGGAACACAATTCAATCGAGGGAACGTGCATATGTGACAAGTTTGCAACTGGCCAATGAAGTAAAGAGGAAACTAGAGTTGATAACCAATCAGGTGTATTTCAAGAGAGATACAGTAAATCATAACACTTCCAGGATAGAGAAATGTGCATAATAATTATTTAAAATGATTCCTGACAGTGCATAAGAATGGAACATACCAATGAAGGAGAAGATTTAAAAGATAGCGCGGGTTGTGGAGGAATACATGAATCATATTATAGATTCCAATGAGATCCTAGAACCTAACACCCCACCAGAAGTTAGAGCATAGAGAGAGCAGGAGGTGATAGGACATAAGGAGAGTATCATGGATAACATTCAGGAAATCATAGATCTATATGATAGGAGCACGCAATTATGGACTAATTTCCAAGAAGATGAGAAACTACAGGAGTTAGAACATAAGGAAGAAGGAGTAAATACTGCAGTGCAGGAACTCAAGAAGAGGAAAAAATAAATGAACATATCAGATAGGTTGAAGAGTGCATAGTAATTGAAGAACTTGCAGACAGATTTGAAGAGAATACATATAGAGAAGCATTCGAGGCAGGCTATGTTGGAGCCACTACAATAAGGGGAAGAAAAAATGTTGATTGAAATTGATGCAGCCAAAGAGAAGATTGAAAAACTAAACCTGGATACTGAAAACTTGTTCAAGGAGCATATCACTGTGTAGACTATGGAGTCTGTAGTAGAAAAGAGCGCAAAAGTAAACACTCGATTTGAAAAGATTGCAGGAAAATTCCATGTGATGGAGAAGTCAGTACACGATGAAAACACTTCCTGAGTGGATTTGGATGAGCCACAGGTAAGTGTTGGGGGCCTTTTGGCACATTCCATGTTGGGGAAATGCACAACAATAAATAAGGAAGTTAGAAAAGGGACTTGAAAAGGAGCATGTGCTGGAAAAAAAAGGAAAAGCAGCGTGCCAGATAATAAGGAAAAGCAACACGAGGAAGTAGAAGAGTCAAAGGAAGGAAGGAGGAAGAAGATAAACCGCGTGCATGAAGTTAGAATGTGGAAAAAAATAATCCACTTAGGGTTAGGGCTTTGGTCATTGATTTAACGTGTTTTAACCCATTTTTGTAGTATAATATGTATTGTAAGATCTGAGGAGATCATCTAAGATCTTGAATCTAATGTCATGTGAGTGATGAGAGTGAGTATTATTGCTTGAGCTATCTAGTTGTGGAGATAGTTTTGGAGATGAGTCTATTTTTGAGTTGTAACTGAGGGTAACGTCACAATTTTTGGAGCTTGGTGAAATCTTGTCATCCTCACCATTATCACTATGTAATGCACATAACACAATGAATTAATGAATAATAATAATAATAATAAATAAGCAATGAATGACAGATATTTGTGGACGTATCCCAGGGGGGTGAAGCACAGTAAAACATTGTCTCTATGTGGAATGTTTATTTTATGTCTTGCAATGGTTTATGATGAATGAATAGATATGTTAGTATTAAAATGCAGCACACACTAGAATAGTTCCAATATTTACTGTAGAATGAATGTTAATGAATGGATATTATGTGGGTTAGAATAGTATATATGAGGAATGTTGAAGTAGAAAGTATGTCTAACATCCCCATGAGTGACATCCCTTCCACGATTGTAGATAGCTGGGTCTTTCAATCACCCATAAGCCATCTTGGGTGAGACTTCATTGTGCAATCTATGCGCAGTGTTTCCTTCTAGTATCCAGAAGGGCCAATGATTTGTAGGGTTTTGTTGGAAGCCTAAAGGTAGAACCCAGGTTAGCCCATATATCCAACATAAGCTATGCAATGTTCTCATCATATTCAAGTAAACAATAAGGCTACACACAAGTATACCATTGGAGAATACACATGAAGAAAATATCATTTTGGGGTTTATAATATAATCATACCTCCATCAACAAGGTTGACACCTCAACTAATGGATGAAATAATATCAAAAGGACTATGTTTCAATTCTGACAAAAAGTACAGTAAGGGGCATAAATGCGGGGAGAAGAAATTATTCTACATAGAAAATGAAGAGGAAGAATATCAGGAATTGGAACTGCCACAAGAACCAAATATAGAAGAGACTACTCCAATAATATCGTGTCATGCATTGGTCATCATTATTCCTCCACAAATGCTCAATATACAAGGATATATCAAAAATAAAAAGGTAACAATATTGATTGATTCTGGTAGTACCCACAATTTCATCAATTACAAATTAGCAAAAGATCTCATTTTCTTTGTGTGTCCCGCACCAGAGTTTCAAGTAATGATTCTAGATGGAGGTACCATAAATTGTTTAGGGAAATTCCATAGTATTAATCTCAACAAGGGGGAGTATTTTCTAGATAGCCCCATGATTTCCATCCAAATGAGGGGTGTTGATGTTGTATCAGGGGTCCAATGGTTACAATCATTGGGAATAATGGCCCTTAATTTTCAATATATTTTCATGATATTTAACTCATATGGAAAGTAAACTGAGCTTCAAGGTATCCAAGGGAAACCATCTAAAGTTATAATCTCTAATAACATGATAAAATTACTAAAAAAGGGACACCAGGGTGTAGTTTCACAATTGTGCTCACTTGATATTCAAATATATATACCCTTTTCTCCAATACACCTCCAAATAGTTATCAACAATCATTCTAATGTATTTGTTGAAATGCCTAAGGGTCTTCCACCTTCTTGATATCATGACCATGTTATTCATTTACAACCGAGAAGTGTACCACCTAACATTAGGCATTATAGGTATCCATATGCATAGAAGAGTGATATTTAGCACAAGATCCAAGAAATGTTATAGGTTGACATCATTCAACCTAGCCAAAGTTATTTCTCTTCACCAGTGGTGATGGTTACAAAAGATGACGGTTCATGGAATATGTGTCCATATTATAGACAACTCAACAAATTAATGACTATCAAAGATAAGTTTCTTATTCCTATCATTGATGAAAAATTAGATGAATTAAATGGAGAAAAGTTATTTAGTAAGATGGATCTTCATTCGGGATATCATCAAATCAAAATGAGGCGGGAAGACATTCCCAATACATCTTTCAGAACACATGAAGTTGATTATGAGTTTTTTGTTATTCCATTTGGACTTACTAATTCACCTTCAACATTGCAAAGCTTAATGAATTTTCTTTTCAAGCCTTTCCTTAGAAAATTTGTGTTCATATTTTTTGATGACATACTAATCTACAAAAACATTCTGGGAAGAGCATGTACAACATGTTGACAGAGTATTACAACTATTGGAAGATAAATAACTTTATGAAAATCCTTCCAAGTGTGCCTTTGGGGTTCAATAAGTGGAATATTTGGGTCATATTGTATCTCATGAAAGTGTAAAAGTGGACCCTAACAAAATTAAAGCTATGAGGAAATGGCCTATTCCCAAAAAATTAAACAAACTTAGAGGATTCTTAGGTTTAAAAGGATATTATCGCAATTTTGTTAAGAATTATGGTCAAATAAAAACACCTCTAACATCATTATTAAAAATAATGAAGCATTTTATTTGACCGAAGAAGAAACCAAATATTTTAAAAATCTTAAGGAGACTATGTGTACTACTCCCATCCTGGACACAGTGGACTTTACAAAGACATTTATTGTGGACGGTGATGCCTTAGTCCATGGAATTGGTGAAATTTTAATGCAAGAAGGAAGGCCCCTTTTCTTCAAAAGCATGTAACTTAAAGGAAAAAAACTTAGTCAAACCCATTTATGAAAAATAAATGTTGGCCATACTGCATGTAGTTCATAAAATTTGGTGTCCTTTCCTAATAGGAAGACACTTCAAAGTAAAAAGATATCATGATAGTTTGAATTAATTCTTGTAGAAACGGTTATATTTAGAAGAGAAACACAAATGGGTTTAAAATATGATAGGTTATGACTTTGATATTATTTAAGATTAAGGAAAACATAATGTTGTGGAAAATTCCCTTTCAAGGAAAGAAAAAGAAACAAAAGTTTCACTATGTGCTATTTCTATTCCACAATTTGATTGGGTGGAAGAAGGAAGGATATAATGTAAGAAAGATCAAGAGGTATGCAAGATCATTCAACAACTAAATTAGGACCCTAGTTCATTAGACAATTTTGTATGGAAGAACGATATTATATGTACCATGATTGTCTATATTTATGTAAGAATTCCCAACTCAAAGAGAAGGTCCTTCTAGAATTGCACACTTCTCCTATAGGGGGACATTCAATATTCTTGAAAACATACCACATTATTCAAAAGGATTTTTTATGGGAAGGTATTCAAAATAATTTTCAAAATTTTATGTCTGAATGTTTAATCTGTCAACAGAATAAGGGAAAAACAATCAAGAATCCAGGTCTCCTACAACCATTAGCTATACCAAGTCAACGTTGGGAATAAACTTCAATGGATTTTATTACATGTTTACCCAAATCCAAAGGAAATATTGTCATCATGGTAGTAGTGGATCGATTGAAAAAGTATGACCATTTTTTCTCTCTTTCTCATCCTTTTAAAACAAGTGTAGCAGCCACAACATTCATGGAAATAGTTCAAAAGCTACATGGAGTCTGATGGCGCGACGAGGATACAAATCCTACATACCCTGCAGGGTCTCTGCGCCTGACCTCCCGGTCTTTAAGGATTGTTCAGTGTTCCCTTTTGAGCCGAAGCGGCTCCTTGGACTCCCAATGGAATCTCTGTGAAAACCCGATCAACAGGTCCTTCATTCAGCTACACGGCTTTCTGCACGTGACCGCACTCATTCCCTGATATTAATTCCGGGTTTCAGGGTTTCGTGATCCCCGACGTCAAGAGTTCCTGTCCTCTTGAATCCCCGATCTCCGATGAGAAATTTCACCGATACGCACCCTTTACGCGTTAGCCGTCCTGGCTATGCTCTGGTCCATGTGACTGCTTCTCATAAGACCATAGCCTTATATTCCTTCTGTCGGGGTTTTGGGCTTCAAAATCCCTATGTGCTCCAATTTCCGTTATCCCTCCAGGCTAAGCTCGTGGTCCACGTGACCTCCCCCTATATGACCGCAACCATACCTCCTCATCAGGGTTTCAAGCTTTTCAATGCCGAAATACATATGTCCTCAAGATTCGCGATTCCCTGAATCCCGATGCACTCTTTACGCACTAGCTCTCCTGGCTAGGCTCCTGGCCCATATGACCATTATCCCCGTGACCGCAGTCTTACCTCTCGTCGGGGTTTCAAGATTTTCAATGCCGCAATGCATTGGCTCACGGTATTCCCGATCCTCCGAATCCCGATAGGCTGACATCTGGCCACAATGGAACCTTTCTCCTTGTCGGGGTTTTGGACTTCGCGATTCCGAAATTCCCAAACCTCTTGTTACCAGGATTCCCGATATCCCGATGATCAAAATTCCGATAGATGACTTCCTGTCAAGACTTTCCCCGATGGCTCCGATTGCTACTATGCGTCCTCATAATGGATGGTTCAGATTTCTCCTCACATTTTCGAGACTTCTGATGTCCCGACTTTCACGACCTCAGGAACTCCGATTTCCCGAGCGTCGATATCCTGATGACTATTTTGGGATTTTCACCATCTAGTTCACAAAGCTTAAACCTCGTGCAACTTCTATCAGATCTGACGACTGACGGGTGATTTTCTCAATATCTGACGGTTCAGATCATCTCTTCTTCTACGCGCACTCCAGAGACTAAACTCCGAGCATCTTCACTCGATCCAACGACTGACGGGTATCTGAGTGAGATCCGATGACTGACGATCTCCTCTTCTGTGTGCTTTCCTGCTCCTCCCTGGACGTAGAAACCAACGGTCCAGATCTCTTCGACCGATCCGACAGCTGTCATTGCTCCTCCTGAGATTCTGCACTTTCTTCCCAACCTTGGGATAATTTCAAAATCCAAAGGCCTCAACCTTTGCTCCTTTCTTCTCTGCGAGCTCCTTTGCCTGAGTTCTCGCCGTGCGTTCTCCTCGACGTTGTTCCTCCTGAGATTTTATAGACTCTGAACTCCTCCAAAGAGTTCTCCAACCTCTTCACTCCTTGCAGTCATGACTTTGTGCACCGAAAGCATTGTCCCTCCTGAGCTTCTGCGCTCGAATCCTCAAGGGACTCTATGACTCCTACGCCTCTGCAGGGTCTTTACACACCCAAAGTGCTATCTCTCATGAGCTCCTCAACACTCAGACCCCTAAGGGATTTTATCCTTCTTCCTTTCTCCTACAGATGGAGAAATATGGATGCCCTCCTGGCTATCCTTCTTCTCAAGCAACTTTTTACTGAGTGTTGTAGGGTGTTCAGTAACCCTGTGAAGATCCCTCAGTGGATTCTTCCTCTAACTTCTAGAACTCAAAGAGTTCTCTCATCTTCTATGCCTGTCTGCACACTGACTCAAATGCCCATCTGGCAGACTGTCTTCTCCTAGAACGTTCAACAGTTATGTCCTCCTGTGCACCTATTCACCTGCTCAATGCCCGCCTGGAAGAGATTCACAAAATCCTCAGTGATTCTGATTCTTCTTCTTGAACTCACAGTAGAGTTATTCCCCTGTGCACTCCTTGCACCTGCTCAATGCCCACCTGGCAGAGCTTCACATAATTCCTCAGAGCTTCTGTCTGCAACTGTGTCTTCTCCTACACAGCCTTGCCTCCAAGGTGTTCAGTAACCTTGAGGTCTTCCCTGAGTTGTTGATTCCAGTTCTTGTGCCGCATCACATCTCTGTCTGAACCCACAGAATTCATAAATGCATCCTCTGTGCACGGCTATCAGAACCCACAGTGTTCTGTCACACCCTCCTGGTGCGAAGCCTTAAAGACCTTCACCCGAAATCAGACACACTCCTGCAAATTCATGATAACAACATACATTCATAGCATACATCTACAACATATAGAGAACACTCATAGACATCCACATAACACAGAAATACATGCAGGAAAAACTACTTCTATTTATATTAAATGGAAAATGCATGTTTATACAAAGTGTTCCTAAGCACGGCCTGTAACAAGGTCTTGGATCCTCTCTTCTTCTCTCTACTCACAGAATCTCTCCTCAACTCTCTCTCCTTCGACTCTTCTATCCTTTCCAACTCACTCTCTCGACTCACTACCAAAGAGATACCCCCTATCTCTTTTACCTGAGGGGGCTCTTCGAGCTCTTCCCTCCAACCTACCTACCCTATTCAATTACATTGAATGGGTTGTCTAGTCCAACATCTGGATCTATATCTCAGCCATACAAACATTAATGGCCTATATACCTAATGCCTGCACAAAGGCACGGCTTCATAACTCACCAGCTTAAACATTAAATTACATTCAATTACAAATTAAAAGATGAGGGTTGCACCTCTCTTTATCTTGAATGCACGCGCTTGACGTGGCTGGTTGGATGGATGGATGACGTGGAGAGATGCTCCTGCATCATACTCCTAAGCTGAAAAATTCATGAGCTCTTGCTCATGAGATTCCCCTCTCAGTTGTTGGAAATCCTCCTGGATCCCAAAAAATTATCTGGAGCTTCCCATATGCTCCATTCTCCTGCTGTTGTTGCTGCTTCTGCACTACTGCTGCTGCTGCTTCCTTTCTGCTCAGTCTCTCCTTGCTGGAAGTTTTTGTTGACCTCAACATCAGCCTTCTGATTTCTTCTATCAATTTGTCCAACTACTCCACTAGCTGGCTCTGTTTTTGCAGTCTCCTCGGCTGCAAATTTTTTTGGCACATGAGCAGATCACTGAAATCTCCCATGCCTTCTTCATCATCTTCCAACTTCACCTGTTGGATGTGCACGCTATGCACCTTCACCCTTTCCTCCAGGGCTTCAATTTCCTTATACAGATCAGCCAAACTAATGCTATCTATTTCTTCTTCCTCTTCTTCTGCAAACTCCCATGTTGCAGTCTTTTCATCTTCCTGGCTGAAAATATTGAGCCATTCCTCAGAATTCTCATCATCCTCTCCTGTTTCTTCTGCTTTCAGATTCAGTGCTATAACTTCTTCAGCTCCCTGGCTGAATGCATTGAGACACTCCTTAGAATGCACATTTTCCTCTCCTGCTTGGGCAGCTTCCAAAGTCTTCTCCAATTCCTCTTCTTTCCTGACAGTCTCAACTGACTGTTCTGCTGCTATTGCTGCACCATCTGCAACATAGACTTCTGCCTCCTCCAGGGAAAGCGGTAGGAATATCTGAATTCCCCCAATCATTATAAGGTCCCTTAGATCCTCCTCTTCATTCAGCTACACATGCTGATCCAAATCCATCTTTGAATTTATGAGACCCTCCAACAATCTCATCTGCTCTGTCAGCTCCTCAGGCTAATTCCAACTCACTTCCGAGTTCATGAGACCCATAGATAGTATCATCTGCTCATCCCTGCCCACCTGGCAATATGGGATGCTTCCACTACTCTCCTGGCAGACTATGAGATCAACCGATCCCATCTTCATCAACAACCCTTGCTGAATTGAACTTACCTCTGAGTCCATGAGACCTTCAGATAGTCTTGAATGTTCATCTCTGCCCACCTGGCAATCTGAGATGCTTCCACTGCCCTCCTTGCAGTCTGTGAGATCCCGCAGTGACCTCATATCATTGCCCAGCTGGCAATGTGAAATTCCCTGGCTATCCTCATGATAGTCTGTGAAATCCCACAGTGATCTCAACTCGTTGCCCACCTGGAAAACTGGAATTTCTATTCTGCCCTCCTGGCAGTGCTTGAGATCTTCAGCCGATCCCATTTCATTCTCTTCGCCAAGAATGTCCCCAGTCTCCGGTTCACATACCTAAACCATTTCTTCCTCTGGTCCATTGAGGTTTTCAGCATACCTCAACCATCTTTTTAACAGCCTCCGCTGTCTTCTGACCATCAACTCCTTCACTGGCCATTTTGCTTTCGGCTTTTTCATGGGCCATTCATATACCCATCTTGGATTTTTACCCTGTCGCATCTTCAATTCGAGCTTTTCTATGTCTTCCCTTAATTCGGTGAGCTCTTTATCCATTTCTGCAAGCTTTTCTGCCTTGCTCTTCCTCCCATCATGCCTATGGCCTTCAGTAACCATGGTGTTGTCTTTGTCTGCTTTCCTAGAAAACCTGTTGCTGTCACTCTGCACCAAGAGTGTTACTGGCTTCATCCTCCAGTCCTCCTGACTGCTTTTCTTGATTGTTGCCTACCTGCAAACAATCACCACAGTGTCTCCAATGCTCTGTCTTCCTTTACCTTCTCACTTCACCTGAAATCTACAAGTGAAGTTCCCACTCTGATACCACCTGATGCGTATCAGAGTGCTCTTTACCTCCTATGCCTCTTCCTGCCTGAAGTATACAGACAAGAATCAGGCTCTGATACCACTTGATGTGTATCAGAGTACTCTTTTATCTCCTTCTGCCTCCTCCTACCTGAAATATACAAGCAAGAATCAGGCTCTGATACCACTTGATGGGTATCAGAGTGCTCTTTACCTCTTATGCCTCCCTTGCCTGAAATGTACAGACAAGAATTAGGCTCTGATACCACTTGATGGCGCGACGAGGATACGAATCCTACATACCCCGCAGGGTCTCTGCACCTGACCTCCCAGTCTTTAAGGATCGGTCAGTGTTCCCTTCTGAGTCGAAGTGGCTCCTTGGACTCCCAATGGAATCTCTGTGAAAACCCAATCCACAGGTCCTTCATTCACCTACACGGCTTTCTGCACATGACCACACTCATTCCCTGATCTTGATTTTGGGTTTCAGGGTTTCGTGATCTCCGACGTCAAGAATTCCTGTCCTCTTGAATCCTCGATCTCTGATGAGCAATTTCACCGATACGCGCCCTTTACGCGTTAGCCCTCCTGGCTATGCTCTGGTCCATGTGACTGCTTCTCATAAGACCGCAGCCTTATATTCCTTCTGTCGGGGTTTTGGGCTTCAAAATCCCGATGTGCTCCAACTTCCATTAGCCATCTAGGCTAAGCTCGTGGTCCACATGACCTCCCCCTATATGACCGCAGCCATACCTCCTCATCGGGGTTTCGAGCTTTTCAATGCCGAAACACATATGTCCTCAGGATTCGTGATTCCTTGAATCTCGACGCGCTCTTTACACACTAGCTCTCCTGGCTAGGCTCCTGGCCCATATGACCGCTATCCCCGTGACCGCAGTCTTACCTCTCGTCGGGGTTTCGAGCTTTTCAATGCCGCAATGCATTGGCTCATGGGATTCCCGATCCTCCGAATCCCGATAGGCTGACAGCTAACCACAATGGCACCTTTCTCCTTGTCAGGGTTTCAGACTTCGCGATTCTGAAATGCCCAAACCTCTTGTTACCAAGATTCTCGATATCCTGATGATCAAAATGCTGATAGATGACTTCCTGTCGGGACTTTCCCCGATGGCTCCGATTGCTGCCACGCATCCCCAGAATGGACGGTTCAGATTTCTCCTCACGTTTTTGAGACTTCTGATGTCCCAACTTTCACGACCTCAGGAACTTCGATTTCCCGAGCGTCGATATCCCGATGACTGTTTCGAGATTTTCACCCTCTAGTTCACGAAGCTTAAACCTCGTGCAACTTCTATCAGATCTGACGACTGATGGGTGATTTACTCAAGATCTGACAGTTCAGATCATCTCTTCTTCTATGCGCACTCCAGAGACTAAAATCCAAGCATCTTCGCCCGATCCAACGGCTGACGGGTATCTGAGTGAGATCCGATGACTAAAGATCTCCTCTTCTGTGCGCTTTCCTGCTCCTCCCTGGACGTAGAAACCAACGGTCCAGATCTCTTCGGTCGATCCGACGGTTGTCGTTGCTCCTCCTGAGCTTCTGCACTTTCTTCCCAACCTTGGGAGAATTTCAAAAGCCAAAGGCCTCAACATTTTCTCCTTTCTTCTTTGCGAGCTCCTTTGCCTAAGTTCTCGTCGTGCGTTCTCCTCGACGTTGTTCCTCCTGAGATTTTATAGACTCTTAACTCCTCCAAAGAGTTCTTCAACCTCTTCACTCCTTGCAGTCATGACTCTGTGCATCGAAAGCACTGTCCCTCCTGAGCTTCTGCGCTCAAATCCTTAAGGGACTCTATGACTCCTACACTTCTGCAGGGTCTTTATGCACCCAAAGTGGTATCTCTCCTGAGATCCTCAACACTCAGACCCCTAAGGGATTTTATGCTTCTTCCTTTCTCTCGCAGATGGAGAAATATGGATTCCCTCCTGGCTATCCTTCTGCTCAAGAAACTTTTTGATGAGTGCTGTAGGGTGTTCAGTAACCCTATGAAGATCTCTCAGTGGATTCTTCCTCTAACTTCTAGAACTCAAAGAGTTCTCTCCTCTTCTGTGCCTGTCTGCACATTGACTCAAATGCCCATCTGGTAGAGTGTCTTCTCCTAGAACGTTCAACAGTTTTGTCCTCCTGTGCACCTATGCACCTGCTCAATGCCCACCTGGCAGAGCTTCACAGAATCCTCAGTGATTCTGATTCTTCTTCCTGAACTCACAACAAAGTTCTTCCCCTGTGCACTACTTGCACCTGCTCAATGCTCGCTTGGCAGAGCTTCACAGAACTCCTCAGAGATTCTATCTACAACTGTGTCTTCTCCTACATAGCCTTTCCTCCAAGGTGTTCAAAAACCTTGAGGTCTTCCCTGAGTTGTTGATTCCAGTTCTTGTGCCGCAGGACGTCTCTGTCTGAACCCGCAGAATTCAGAAATGCATCCTCTGTGCATTGCTATCAGAACCCACAGTGTTCTGTCACACCCTCCTAGTGTGAAGCCTCAAAGACCTTCACCTGAAATCAGACACACTCCTACAAATGCATGATAATAGCATACATTCATAGCATACATCTACAACATATAGAGAACACTCACAGACATCCAAATAACACAGAAATACATGCAGGAAAAACTGCTTCTGTTTATATTAAATGGAAAATGCCTGTTTATACAAAGTGTTCCTGAGCATGGCCTGTAACAAGGTCTCGGCTCCTCTCTTCTTCTCTCTACTCATAGACTCTCTCCTCAACTCTCTCTCCTTCGACTCTTCTATTCTTGTCGACTCACTCTCTCGACTCACTACCAAAGAGATACTCCCTATCTCTTTTACCTGAGGGGGCTCTTTGAGCTCTTCCCTCCAACCTACCTACCCTATTCAATTACATTGAATGGGCTGTCTAGTCCAACATCTGGATCTAGATATCAGCCATACAAACATTAATGGCCTATATACCTAATTCCTGCACAAAGGCACGGCTTCACAGCTCACCAGCTTAAACATTAAATTACATTCAATTACAAATTAAAAGATGAGGGCTGCGCATCTCTTTATATTGAATGCACACGCTTGACGTGGCTGGCTGGCTGGCTGGATGACGTTGAGAGATGCTCCTGCATCAGAGTCCCCAAGATTATTGTAAGTGATAAAGATCCAATTTTCTTTGGAAATGTTTGGACTAAATTATTTTCTTGTTTGGGTACTCAGTTGGATTACAACTTATCTTATCACCCTCAATCCGATGGGAAAACTAAGATTGTGAATAAATGTCTAGAAGTATATCTTTGTTGTTTTGCATTAGATAAACAAACAAAATGGGTCAAGTGGTTTACTTTGGTGGAATGATGGTACAACACATCCTTCCATACTTCATAAAAAATATCCCCATTTCTGACACTTTATGGATATCATCCTCCATCCATTACATCATCCTTGAAAGGGAATACAAAGGTTCAAGAAGTGGAGGACCACATAGGGAACCAACATGAGGTTCTCAAACTATTGAAGGACAACTTGGTTATGGCACAAAATATGATGAAACAACAAGTAGATCAACATTGTAGTGAAATGGAATTTGAATTGATTATTTCTAAGGCTACAACCATATAAATAAATGTCACTCAAGCAAAAAAATAAGGACACTAAATTAGCACCCAAATATTATGGACCTTATAAGGTTTTTCAAAGGATTGGAAGTATGGCTTACAAATTGGATTTTCCTCCATCTTCATGTGTAAATCCAATCTTCCATGTTTCTTGCTTAAAGAAGGTAATCAACAACAAGATCCTAGTCCAAACTATTTTACTAGAGAATAATGAAGAAGGGAAAATCATTCTAGAATGAGAAACAATCCTTGAAATAATGATTAAGAAACTGAGAAATCGAGCAATCATGGAGTACATCTTCAAATGGAAGAACCTACTAGTGGAAGACACAACATGGGAAGATGAGTTCTTCATGCATAAAAACCCGCAGGTAGTCAAGTTTGGAGGAAAACACTTGTTTGAAGGGGAGAGGCATGTGAAGACCTAGAAAAATCCTCATTTTAAGTGTAAAACCCCTTATTAATTCCTAAATATTGAATTACTAAATTTATAGTACTATAATTGTATGTTGGCTATAACTCTACATGGTACCCTTTCATTATAATTGTACCCTTTGTCTCCTATATATGTGTGTGTGTGTGTGTGTGTGTGTGTGTGTGTGTGTGTATTATATATATATACCAAGGATACCTTGTGTTAGGATCATATTATCACATCTCATATTGTATTCTGAATTGGATATATTATAAACAGAGGTTTCTCCCTCGAAGTGGACTGTATTCATTGAATTTTTATCTTTATTAAGGTGTTGTATCATAACATTCATGGAATAGTAACTCATGTAGTATTTATGGATAGGAAGGCCATTTCACCTATGTTCATCATACAATTATCAAGTACCACATTTGTTGTATGGCCAAAATCAATAATCTTCACGAATCATGCCCTCAAATAAGAACAATTAGCATTGTGACCCCAACCACAATCTTTGCCTCCCTCACCCCATCAAAAGAGGGCCCTAACTTCTACCCCATTTAACTCCCTAGTACATAATTGGTGGGATCTTCCAGCTCCTACCCCACCTAACTCCCTGATGAGTCCTCGACAAGATATTCCCCCTCCTCCTAGAGACTACAACACACATGACTATGTGAATATTTGTTATATCTCTATGGCTATTGGGCCCATATCCCGAATCACTCACTACTTTACCTTAGTGTTAGGCTCGAGATATGATCACTTTCATGATGGTTATTATACATTTTTGCTACATGAGCATATGCATTTTTCATCTTTAAAAGGAGCTTTTTGAAGAATTTCATGATAAAATGGTATGATCGCCATACAGTATGTGTAATTCATGTTTAATGATTGAATCAATATAATTCATCATGTTTTATGGTTTCCAAGAGATAATTCATGTATTTTTGGTGTTACAGGGAAAAAACGCACTATGTTTCTAGTTCCAGCACTTGATCCGACACTCGATCCGACACTCATTCCAGCACTTGATCCGACACTCGATCCAACACTCATTCCAGCACTCTGTATTGCACAGAAATGGAAGGTGAGTTGGCGGTTATGGCATTGGCAACCAGTGTTGGGTGAATCAGGAACATGGGTTTTGTTTTTCCTTATCCCCTCTAGCTACTGAGCTCTAGACAACTCAGTTTCAGTTGTCCAAAGAAGGCTATTATTGGCTCGCTCCGTTTTATCTGTTAGGGAATCATTTATTGTATTGCCGAAATTAGAAGTGGTTCGACCCTCCTGTGGACGACCACTTGGGTTGTAAGCTTATAAATACTGATAGGATGGTCATAATATTGTTAAGCAAGTAGAAGAACCATTGTATTGGAGACAAACTCATTTTTCTCTGTTTTTGAGTTTTACATTGCCAAAATTATGCCAGAACTGGGTTTTTGGATTTTTATGGTGAATTTGGCCTGCTGAGTTCATGGTGTACTTTTAGAGAGCGACCACGACTTGCAGGGGGGACCACCAACAGTTTGGTAACTGTCTTCATGTCTGTTTTGCATTTCCTAATTTAATTTCTCTCTTTTTATTTTCTGTACATGTATATTTTTATTGTGCTAACTAGTTTGTTGTAGCTTAATTGTTTTAATTGTTTTGCAGGTTAGACGTGGATACATATTAGCATGTATTGATTTTGTAGGATAGGAAAAGACTTGCAAGTCTCTCTCTCTCTCTCTCTCTCTCTCTCTCTCTCTCTCTCTATACTAACCCCGTGTGCAAAGTAGATGTTAAATGATGCTTTCTTTTATAATTTTACGGTCAAGTTTAGAACAGATTTTTAAATAGAACATAACATAGTTTTAATTTGGGTTTTCTTCTGACAAGGATTGATGGATGGATAGATTTAATTCTAGTTTTTAGTTACATCTTGCTTACTTCAGTTTTATATAGATTTCATTTAAGTAGTTGTTGGTTAATATAGATTGTTAATTTACTTTTTAATATCAGTTTTTCATTTCTCTTTTTAATTATTTCTTTATTGCAGTTTGAATGGTTAGAGTAGACATAACATAGTTTTCTTTTACACAATTTCCTTTCATAGATTAAAATGCAATTAAATTTCTTAGTTAAATAATAATGATCTATTTATGTTGTTGATGGTTTATACATGAATATGAAAGGTATTTAACATTACTTTATCATGGCTAAGTTTTCATTGGATTGTTTACTCCACACCTTTCATTTTGCCATCAAGATTAGTGTTGAGCTTATACCACTGGAATTGTCCTTTGTTGTCAAGTGTCATCGAGATATCATCCTTCACCACTGAAGGCATTCACACAACCACCAACATTATATCTGAATTGTCATAAAGAATAGTTTTCATGCTTTCATAGATATAGTTTCTTGCTTTCATAGCTTAGGAAATAGTCTTATTTTCTGCTATAGGATAGATAGACTTTGCTTTGATAGATTATATAACAATTTTCTCAAGAATTAGTTGGTAGTCTTTCTTTCTCTCAATAGACTAGATTTCCTTTCATGCATTGCATTGAGCATTTAAATTTCCTTTCATGCAAGAGAAATAGTTTTGCATTAGGCATTTATTCCACTTGCCTCTTAGGCTAGATAGTTGTTCAATGAGAAGTTTTTCTTGCAGTAGTTAGTTTCCTTTTCTTACTTGTATTTTTCTTTCATAGGTTAGTTAGTTGCCTTTGATTACTTGTCTTTTGATTTAGTAGGTTAGTTAGGTGTCTTTGCTTACTTGCCTATTTTCATTAATAGGTTAGATAGGTGCTTTTGCTTACTTGCTTATTCATTTGCTTTCATAGGGTAGTTGCTCATTGAATGTAGGTTGGAAAGTTAAAGAAGTTTGCTTTTGTCATTTGCTTATTATGCTTAGTAGTTTGCTTTTGCTTATTGTTAAACTAGTTTGCTTTACACAGAGTTTTCATTTTCTTACTTAGTAGCTATGCATCGACCCTTGACCCAAAAGTATTTAGGTTAGCTAGTTTCATTTTTCTTAGTAGGGTTTTCTCATTAGATAGTTTTGCTTGAATAGATTAGCCTTAGATAGTTGCCTTCCTTAGTTAGACTATACTCCTACCAAACTTCTACCTTTGACATATATTTTTCTACAAATCTAAGTTTACTTACCCTGGGTTGACAATTTAATTAAGGGTTTTTAAGTGTCTTTTTAGTGCATATATAACACCCATCATTTTTGGCGCCATTGCCGGGGAGTTGTCTCAAGGTAAGAAGTATTTAGGAAATAGATCATTCCTAGACCTTAGCATTAGATTGGTGGCGGGGGGACTTTAAGATGATAGGTAAGAACCTGTGCATCGGCTATAGCAGGTTCCCCCAAACCCAATGGTAGCTTTTCTTTTTGTTTTTATTTTTCATCAATCAACCTAGGAATCAAATGGTAGTTTTTTTTTTTGTTTTTTGCTTTCTTTCATGAATACGCCTAGAGACCCACAAGTTAGATACATTAAATCAAAATCATACCTTTCAACCAAGGTTCCTTCTGATCTCTTTGGGGGAAGGAACGTTCCTCTTATAAAATCCACAGACCAATACCGAAAAACAAAAGCTAGCTCGACTCAAAGAGATAAAATAGTCTTTGAAGGGAATAACACAGGGAGCACTATAGAACAACAAACTAAAGAATCAATCATATTAGGACAGGAGGAAAGACCACTCGAGTGTTCCACAAAACCAAACAATACAACCTTTTCTTTTACACCACCACCAGGGGACCCTAAACAGGTGAATATTTTGTTTGGTAGTTCAGCTAATGTAATCATCTCTCAAATTGACACAAAAACTTTGGCACCAATAGTCTCAACCGACTTGAGTAGATTCCCAGACATCCAATCCGTAGGAATACCTTTCCATCAAAGGGAAACCTTGTTTTCTTCAAAAATAAAACCACCTAGGTACTCTCATTTCAGAAATCAAGCCAATATGGATGATCAGGAGGACCATAACAATGTAAGACATGGAGAGGAAGAAGAAACTGGAAACCAAACCGAAACTACCTTCGGGTTTTCGATTTTAGAGACCACTCTGAATGTCAACATGAAGAATATTCCTCTCTCAGCACTGCCTACCTTTTATGGTAAAAGCAGTGAAGATCTAGACACCTTCCTATTTGAATTTGACATCTTTTGTAGGAGCTACAACTACGTACAAGATGCCCAGAAATTAAAACTCTTTCCTGCCACCCTCAAAGACTTTGCACTAAGATGGTTCACGGGGTTGGGAGAATCCAGTATTAGGTCTTGGGAATCCATGAATGACATATTTCTCAAGAAGTACCAAGACTACTGCAAGACCAAAGAGTCTCGTAATGGCATTTTTAAAATCCAACAATTAGAAGACGAGACCCTCAAATATTATATGGAAAGATTTGGTTATATCTCCCAGAAGTCAAAATACCATGACCTCCCAGAGGATGCAATTAGGGATCTTTTCCTTAAGGGAATTTCAGAAGAATATTTAGAGATGCTTAACCTGATGGCATCAGGTGACATCTCTCATAAACCATTTGTTGAAATATGTGAAATGTGTAAAAATTACTCAAGGAGTAGAGCCAAAACAGGGAAGAATGTCTAGGACCCTTACAATAGAAGCTTAAAACTAGTTAGTTCAGGTGGTATCACGAGAGCAGAGATAGGGAAACTTTTAAAAAACTTTAAGACTTATATCTTAAGCACAATATGTTCCCAGTTGGATACCCGTAAACTAAAAAAGAAACAGGAGGAGGAAAATGCAACAATGAGCATATATTGCCCAAGATGTAGGAGGAAGCATTCCTCAAGGGAGTGCCCATTAGATAACATTTTAGTTTGTGGCTTCTGTACAAAATACCATGTGATTGTAAAATGTCCATCATTGCCCTATTTATTAGCCATCTATAGGAGTGGGGATCCTGGGGATTCTTCTTATGCACCTAGGAGGCCATGGTATCCTAGGAATCAACCCACATACCCAGATCTACAGTCTCAAGTTCCACCCTATTATCAACAAAAATAATGGAACTCGCCAGGTTGGAAAAACTGGTCTACTCAGTACCAACATCCTTGGATTCAAGGATGGAAGGGAGGAAACAACCAAGGAAACCCTCAAGATCCACCTATCCCTATGTACAACCATCCTTACCCTCAGTTCTCATCGAACACTCTGCAACATTTTCCATGTTTTGTTCCACCACCTTTACCTCCTATCCCACAACAACAACCACTACAATTTCAAAATGCAAGCTCCCCGAAACTGACACTATTACTGGCACAACTAGTGCCAGATCCTAATAATAATCCCCCTCAACCTCTTAGCAATGTTGAGATGCAGGCCTTCCCGACATATGTTATTACTCCTGTTCCATTCCAGGAAATTCAACTAAGATCGAGAAAAGTTCTAGATAGGCAGAGACCTTCAGTAGTCATCCAGGAAGAAGAAGAAGAAGAAATCACCAAACAAACCATGGATGACACTAGGTGGGAATATGTTATTATCTCAAAGAATCAAGAACCCAAGCTTCCCCAAAATGAACCTTCACAAATTATGAAGGTCCCTCCTTATCCAGACTGATTTGTAATCGAGAAACCTACCACCCGACCGGAATTTGACATTTTGAATGAATTGAAAAATATTTGTGTCAAAATTCCCCTACTTCGAGCCATTAAAGGCATTCCAATCTATAGTAAGGTAGTCAAATAATTGTGTATTAAAAAGCCATGTAGGAAGCAAAAGGACCCCCCGACAGTACATTTGGTAGGAGGAATCTTTGAGTACATATCAGAGAAGCCAAAGCTAGCAAAATATGGGAATCTAGGAAACCCCGTAGTGAACATAACCATTAATAAGGTATCCATTGGAAACAATCTAATAGACCTAAGGGTATCCATCAATGTTATGACTACTACTACCTTGGAACAATTATAGTTACAACCTCTTCTTCGGCCTACCCCAACCATTTTGGAATTAGCAGATAAAACTAAGGTTATACCTTAAGGGATTTTAGATGATGTCATGGTTACTGTATCCTCATGGGAGTACCCGGTAGAGTTTCTTTTCATTCATTCAAAGGATCCTGCTAGAGGCCATCCCGTTATTTTGGGAAGACCTTGGATAGCCACAACCAATGAAAAATGGATAAATGAACCTATCCCTAAGTCATGAAAAATGAAAAATGTTGTTAACTGGAGGAGTGGTTCTAGGACATCATGTTTCATCTGAAGGAATAAAATTTGATCCTGCAAAGATTGAGGTCATTATTATACTTCCACCCAGCAAGACTCATAAAGAGGTGAGAAGATTTCTTGGACATGCCAGATATTACTGGCGGTTTATTGAAAATTTTACAAAGATTGTTGCACCTATGTTTGGATTATTGATAAAAGATGTTGATTTTGTTTGGACTGAGTAGTGTCAAACTACCTTCGAAACCCTGAAAGCTAAGTTGTCTATGGCACTAGTTCTTAGAGGGCCCAATTGGACTCTCCCATTTCATATATCCATTGATGCCTCCGACACAACAATAGGAGGGGTATTAGGGCAGAAAGAAGACCAACAATCCTATGCCATTTATTTACTAAGAAAGAACTTTTCCCTTTCCGAGTTAAACTACACAGTCATTGAGAAAGAGTTCTTGGTAGTTGTTCATGCTATTAAAAAGTTTCATCATTACATTACATGTTATGAATTATTTGTACACACCGATCATTCTGACATTAGGTTCCTCATGAACAAACCTATAAATAATGGCCGAGTGACTAGGTGGCTCTTGTTATTGCAAGAATTTAATATTACTGTGCTTGACCAACCTGGGAAAGATAATGCATTAGCTGACTTTCTTTCCTGAATAAAAAATGAGGATGATGATATCCCTGTATATGATAGTTTCCCAGATGAGCACCTCTTTTCCCTTTCTGTAAATACCCCATGGTTTGTGGATAAGGAAAACTATTTGGCCACTAGGAAGTTACCGTCTCATTTGTCATCTCATGAAAAGCAAAAAATTATTACACAAAGTGATAATTACTCTTGGGTTGGTCATGATATTTTTTGCACATGTCCTGATTTGATTATTCGTAGATGTGTCCGAGAGGACGAGGTACCTACTATACTACAAATTTGTCATGATGGACCATGTGGTGGCCATTTCTCTGAAAAACACACAACATATAAGGTATTACATTCAGGTTACTATTGGCCTATCATTTTCAAAGATGCTGCCAAGTATGTGAGAAGTTGTGATAGTTGCCAAAGGATAGGAAGACCTACATGATCTGACAAAATGCCTTTGCAGGCCCAAGTTATGATAGAACCCTTTGAAAAATGGGCCCTTGACTTTGTAGGGCCAATTTCACCCATGTCCCGTAGGAAGAACTATATTTTGGTTTGTACGAACTATGTCACCAAATGGGTAGAGGAAAAAGCCCTATTCAGGGCCACATAGAAGTCTGTTGTCGAATTTATCTATGAAGACATCTTTACCCACGTCGGTGTCCCTCATGAAATTGTTATCGACCAAGGCACTCAATTTACTTCCAAGATGATGAAAGAGCTAACAGAGAAATATGGAATTAAACATTGTAAATCTTCTCCATACCACCCGCAAGCCAATGGTCAGGTATAATCCATAAAAAACGTTCTGGAATCCATCTTGACAAAGACCATTCAGTTACATCACCGGGATTGGGCTGATAGGCTCCCAGAGGCTTTGTGGGCATACCAGACTACTTGGAGGAATACCACTGGGCATACCCCTTATGAGCTATTGTATGGGAAACAAGTACTTTTACCTATAGAATTCCAAGTAAGGAACTTCCATATTGCCACAGAGTTAGGATTGAACCTAGATGAGGCTCAAAAGAAACGATCCCTACAACTAAATGAGTTGGATGAAATCAGGCAAGATGCCATCCAATGAGTGATATTAGTCCAGAACCAGAGGATCAAGTGGCATGACAAATTTATTAAGAAGAAGCACTTCCAGCCTAGTGATTGGGCCCTGTTGTTTGATTCCCGATTCAAAAAATTCAAAGGCAATCTCACCACTCGGTGGTTAGGCCCTTATGAGGTAGACAATGTATATGACAATAGAGCTGTAAAAATTAAAACAATTGACGATGGACAAGTCTCCTTTGTGGTAAATGGACACCGACTTAAATTTTATCATAAGACCATTTCCAGAGAAGATTTTCTACAGGTCATGACAGTTGACAAGGCATTGGCCTTAGTAGATAGGGAAGTCCCCCCTTTTTCTTGAAATTTTTTCTGAGTTTCCTACTGTATATATGTAAATAGTTTTTGCATTTTGTTAATAAGGCAGTTCTAGATATTTCTGTAAGTAATTATTTCACCGGGAGTACACAGTTTCAAAGATCTTTCTTCAAAACATTGTTATACTTGAATTTTGTGTCTGTTAAAGCATCAAATGAATATTGACTTACTGTAGTTAGCCATATTTTTGTAAACATTCTCAGTTTTTAAGGCATTCTAAAGCAGATGCTCTTGAAACTCTTCACCACTGTATAAGGAAGTGATACCGTAACTGTCAAGCCTAGAGGTCTCTTGTACAATTTTTCCAAGAAACCTGAGTAAGTAAGTCAAGTGTCTTTATCAAAGAGTAACATGGCGGTCTAATTAGTATTTAGTCATGGAAACATCATAATAATTACAAAAGAAGAAATTAAGTTGAGCCTAGAGATACCTTTCTATTCTTTCTCAATGGTACCATCCACTACACACTAAATAGCTTGATTATATCATATCTTTAGATAGGCCACGTCCGCTTAAGTACCCCTTACATCAAGACAATCACTAATAATATAACAGAAAGTCATCCTCTAACATAAATACTATCCCAATTAAAAAGAAAAAGAAAGAAAAAGTTGTTTCAGAGTTGTTCCCCCATTTTCTTGCATAAGAAATCTTATGCTAAAATCTTAAAGGATGGAGGGTCAGTCTTTGGGGGTTTAAGAGGGTAACCTATTGGGATACTGAATAGGTCTGCTGGCAGTGGGTACTGGCCTGTGGTATGACTAGGTAAACTCACCGGAGTACTAAACAGGCTTGCTGGCAGTGGGGCATTCTACTTAGCAAGGATGATGATCTGAAAAAAATAAATAATAAATCTAAACTTGTCCTTCTATACGACATTACTTGCAGACAAATATGACATGGAGTATGTGTGGTTAATCTAAGGTTAATGAATCTCATAAACTTTCCATTGGGAAATGACTCTAAGACTATCTTGAAACTCTCTTACCTACCTCTTATTATATATATATATAGGATCTCTTATTCTATAGGTGGGGCCATCTTCTAACTGTCTCGTTAGACCAAGCTGTGAAATTGTATCTTTACAGTTAACATACTATAAATCTTCGGCTATTGGGGGATACTGAATAGTTTCCTATACTTTTGATTGTGAGGTGTCAGAATACTTAGGTGTGGGGGAGGGGTTCATGAGCTGACAAATGATCACTTCCTAGAGAAATAAGTCTTTGCAAGAATTTTTGTATTATTTCTATGATACCGGTTATTACATTGATAGTCATGTTATTTTTGAAATGCTTAAACTCCTGTGTGCTATAAATTACTGAACACGTACTTAATAGACCACTCTTTATCGGTTTATCATTCATTACAAGTTGCATGTTGTAGGTTTGAAAATACATTTTATGCTTGCTATAACTCGTTCATTATAGGTTTTTGACATTACATGTCATATACAAGAAGATTGGGTGAGCATGGAGCATTCTGCCTCTGCTCTCATTAACCACTGTGGTTGTAAAAAAAAAATTAAATTTGCAGTTTATCCATTATAATATATGAAAATACACTTAACACAGAGTTACCAGATGAAGTACCGGATGAGGTGTTGTATGAGATGTCATTTGAAGTGTCAAACGAAGTTCCATACACACCAGTAACTGTCCTAGATTCCAGGTAACCAGAACTCAGTCATTCAATTGAATTGGTTTCAGGCATTGATTAAAGATGCTTCATATGTTTATGATGAAATGTCTAAGTCAACCGACTTGGACATTGATCTAACCACGCACTACTACATTTCCCCAAATCTTGCCATTAAATTCAAGTTTCCCACACATGGCAGCTCATGCACACATGTGGGAAACGTACTCCACCATAAGAGCATCCAAAATTGGGTTGGGCACTCTATTATCTCACTTTCCTTTTCCATTTTCTCTGCCCTGCATTAAGGAATCACTCCCAACCTCTACCAATTCATCCCCTGTTCAAATCGCATTCGGCCTGTGCTAAATTCATGCCATCTCTTGGCATGTTCACGCCCTTGCTTGGTTAAATTTACCTCTATCACAATGCTCAAGAGATATGAACCCTCCTCTTATGCAGACTTGTTTTCCATTCCCGAATTTTCACAGTGCAGGTAAGTGTTTTTTCACGCTAGCTGGGGGCCATTTTTGTCTATCTTATAGGACCACGATGATGGCCTCTCTATGCAATTTATGTTGGAGAATAACCCTAACTTACATTAGTTTATACCTAGATTAGACTCCTAGATCTTGGTTAATACATTCATTTACACTTTATTTCACCTAATTTGGCCACATAGAGAAGAAGGGTGCCTCATCCCTAGATTTTAGGGAAAATTGCTAATTTTAGATCAAGACTCAACTCCCGGTTCTTGATTTTCTCGATTTATTCTTGATTTATTCATGATTTATTCCAACTCCCCCATGAAAAAATTCATATATTATTGGGGAATGTGCACCTCCTCTTTGAGTGATAGATTTATTCCTTAATTAATGATTTTTTCCATTACTATTATTAGTAACTACTATTTCGGGTCAGTTAAGTGAGTTGGAACTGCTTCTCTTGTCAGTTAAGTGAGATTAAGTGAGCTAATGCACATCACTTGACTCTTGTGGACATTAATGAGTGTGTGACATGTATCTTTAGTGGTCTAGGTCGAACTATGTGGTCTCCCTTAGCTTATGACACCTATTTTAGCTATTTCTAGCTTTTTTTTACTAGAATTTCTATGTTGGAAATTCTATATATTCACCTCCTCTCTTCTTTTTGAGGATGGTTGCTCAGGTATATTCATTTTGATTAATATAATTCTATGATTTATGGAGAAAAAAATTTCTCTCATCTCTTGAATATTAGCAAATTGTTTGTGTTCAATTTAACTAGAATTCTAGATCTATCGGGGTTTCTGCAGGAATTCTACATGGTATCAGAGCTAGATTGAATCTAGTGGATTGTACATGGTTTTATTTGAAGGTATAGATAATTAGGAGGCATAGATAGAAGCGATGGATCATCTCTCTCATCCCACAAAACTCATTCTAAATCTTTTCAATTACTTTGAATGGAAGACAGAGATCTCTCTGCTCCTCCGAAGCAAAGGGCTTTACCGGGTAACAATGGGAACAGAGAAAGAACCGATTGCTGCAGCGGAGAAGATAAAGTATTTCAATAAATTAGATGAATCAATTGGGATGATATGCCTATCAATTTCCAGAGATCTCTTCTTTCATGTCAGTAGAGCCACTACTCCCGATGTGGTCTGGACCACATTGGAAGGACTATTCAGCAAGCAGGATGCAATGAGAGTGCATCAACTAGAGAATGAGCTCATATCCCTAAGTCCAATTCATTTCAGCAACCTGCAAGAATTATTCACCAAGTTAAAATCCCTCCTCATTGAACTTAATTCATGTGGATTCATGAAAGAGGAAGAACAACTCATCCTTTCACTTCTCTCGAAATTAAGCCATGAATATTTTGTATTTGTGTTGTCTTTTCAAGCATCTAAATTGACTCAGGAAAAATGGAAAATGCCTCCATTGAATGATTTCGTTGAAGCATTGAATCAAGAGAAAAATAATTTATTCCAAATGGGTGCCATCAAGCATTCCAAGAACCAAGCACTTGCAGCTACTAATGCTCCAAAGAGCTGTGGAAAAGACAAGAAAAAAGGAACGGGTAAATTTCCTGAATCGAAGAAGGAGAGATCCGCACAATCTTCAGATAAATCTTGTGAGACTAAGGGTAAGAAGAAGAAGGAAATAAAACTTTTCATCTACTGTTCCAAATGTTTTCATCCCAAATAAAATTTCATGAGGAAGACTATCGATGAGATGGCTAAGCAATTACAACAACACAATCTCACGGTGCCCGAAAATGCAAAGAAGAAAGATGATAACAGAACGGGAATGAGAGCATGAGATGGTCATGATTTAATGGTTGTCACATATACTCCATCATCTTGGATCCTTGATTTAGGTGCATCAAACCATATGGCTGCATCAAAAGATGAATTTTCCTCCATCGAAGAAAGCACCAGATCCCAAATTTACTTGGGAGATGCCACACCCGCAAAGGTGTGCGGAGAATGAATTTGTGATCTTGAAGGGGGCTTCTTCACAAATGTGCTTCATGTTCCCTCGCTGTTCGAAAATATTCCCTCGATATATCATATCACTCATTCCAGCTCTGGAAGGAAGGTGGAGTTCACTCCAGACTCCGTAGTGATTACCGACATTTCCACAGGCTCACAACTTGCACATGGAATTGCAGATCACAGTTCTCGTTTGTACTTCTTCTCCCACTTTGTTCCTAAATATATTAGCACTGTATTTCTGTCACAATCTATTGATATCATCAGGTTATGGCATGAAATATTTGACCATCTAAACTATAAGTACTTGCATCAACTCAACAAGGAAAACATGGTAGAAGGATTGCCAGCTATTAAATTCACAAGCAGTGTATGTCAAGGATGCATTCTTGGCAAGCATACAGAGAAAAAGTTTGACAAAGGGAAGGCACAGAGAGATTCTTCACCTCTTGGGATGATTCACAGTGACATCACGGGCCCATTCACGCAGCCTTCAATTAGTAAGGCTCGATATGTACTCACCTTCATAGATGATTTCTCTCGCTTTACTTGGGTATTTTTTTTGAAATTAAAATCAGAAGTATTTGAATGCCTTATAGAATTTAAAGCACTTGCTCAGAATGAGTCTGGGTGTAAGATTAAGATACTTCATACTAATAATGGGGGGGATTATGTCAAAAAATATGTGCAGCAAATTTGTATTGATGCATGTATACAACTACAACACACAGTGCCATATACACCACAACAGAACGGTGTTGCGGAGAGGAAAAACCGGTCCTTAAAAGAGATGGCCAATTGTATGCTACAGTCGAAATAATTATCTCCCAAGCTATGGGATAAATCTATTAATTGTGAAGCATACATTTAGAACCAAGTTCCTCACAAATCACTCAAAGGCACCACTCCTTTTGAATGTTGGACCGGTAAGAAACCGAAAGTGTCGCACTTTCGTATTTTTGGTTCATGAGCATGGGCTCACATTTCGACAGATAAGAGGAAGGATTTGGAGCCTCAAAGTGTTGAATGCATATTTTTTGGATATATTGAAGGTTTCAAAGGATATATATTGCTATACTCTCACACTAAAAAGTTCATTCTAGCTCGAAGTGTGAAGTTTGAAGAAGAATCACTGCATGATTTTTCAGAAGACCCTGCCGAGGAACCGCTTGTTGTCACTGATGATGAGGAGTCAGAAACTTCTTCGAGCACTTCAGAGAAGACATCAGAGAATAATTTTGGGTCTGATACAGAGGATGAGGAGAAGGTCATGGCTTCTCCAACTCAGTTTCCAAATTGGGCAGAGAAAACCCTGCAAGATGTGGGTGAACTAGTCGGTGATCCTGCAGATACAAGAAGAACTAGATCACAGTTTTTTGGGGCTCCTCAAGCCCTGGCTGCCACAGAACCTTTGATTCCCATACAATGCTATATGTCACTTGGTTCAGATATAAATTCACACTCTCAGGAAGAGTATAGAGGTGCATTGAATGCAGCTACACATGTTGTTTGGTTGCGGGGCTTCTCTCCGAGTTTGGTATTCAGTATCCACTTCCGACTGTCATATTTTGTAACAATCAGGGGTCCATTCAGATATCGATTGATCCATTTCATAGGTAGAGGACCAAGCACATCAAGATTCACATGCATTACATCCATGAGCTGATCTGTGATAGAGTCATTTCACTGCAGTACTGCCCCACAAAGCAACAGGTTGCAGACATCTTCACCAAGTCCTTCATTGAAAAGAAATTTTCAGAACTGAGAGATATGCTTGGAGTGGTCGAGACAACTGAGTAGGTCACTTTTGGCCACTCAACATTTTTTTTCCTCTTTTTTTGGGGGGTGGGTTTCCCATGAGGTTTTCCCTCTTTCCTCTTTTCATGAGGAGTTATTTTATGTAATGAGTGCTTAAAATGGCCAAGTTGTCGGGACTCAAATTGTTTTGTCATTACAGTTAGGCTTAAGGGGGGGTGTTGGAGAATAAACCTAACGTACATTAGTTTATACCTAGCTTAGACTCCTAGATCTTGGTTAATACATTCATTTACACTTTATTTCACCTAATTTGGCCACATAGAGAAGAAGGGCACCTCATCCCTAGATTTTAGGGAAAACTGCTAATTTTAGATCAAGAC